>CXYZ01019989.1:822159-910739 GCA_900006705.1 Sonneratia caseolaris
GACTAACATTATAACTATATTAATGATTTTGATTATAAATCATAATTAAATTATAATATTATATCAATTTATTGAATATTATATTATTAATATTATTTATTAAACATGCGGTTTAACCCATTGAACCCCCGGTCCGACCCATGAACCCATACCTTGACCGGTTCCCGGCCCGGTCCGGTTTTAAAAACTATGAGGTGAAGTGTAATAAATTTTGTATACGAATTACATGAATTTCTCGAATTTATGAGACGGTCACCTCCATCAATGTATATCATCTATTAATAAGAGATCAAATTATTTAGGACTTTTCAAGATGGGAACCACCTTTTGTAGGTTGGCACGCAGTGCCTGGCTCTTTAAATGCTACAACGACCGAGCTCCCATGGATCATCCTGGGGGAAGTGATCGGTGGGGAGTTGTAGTGTACGTTAGTCGGTAGTGGTTGCGAAGAGCTTCGGTTCGATTTCAATATCATCTGTGCCACATGCCTGCCTGCTTGCCTGCGACATTTCCTTCGGGTCGTCCTACCACACGGAACGAGTCACACACATAGTTTTTAAAACCGGACCGGACCGGGAACCGGTGCAGGCATGGGTTCATGGGTCGACCGAGGGTTTAATAGTTTGAACCGCATGTTTAATAAATGATATTAATAATATAATATTACTAATAAGTTTACATAATATCATAATTTGAATATGATTTATAACAAAAATTATTAATATAATCATTATATTAAACACAAGTTTAATATAAAATGTAAATATAAGTTTAGTGAATAAAATAAGTTTTTTTTAAAATCTTAAATCGGCCGATTTTCTCACGAATTCAATTAGATTCATCGGTTGGACCAGGAACCAGCCGGTTCAATTGAAAATTTTATCATTGAATGTGCAATTGGATTTTTTTGTAGGAACCGTACTAGATGAGTGGTCGGTTCCCGGTCGAACCGGCGGGCCCGGTCCAGTTTTTAAAACTACGGTCACACATACGTAGGCACGATGGAATCGGGGATGCGACATTGATGCAAAAATCTGGACAGGTGAAGTCATTGGCTAGTGGGCAAAAGAGGAAGAGTGGAGTTGGGGATGCGAGGCCTAATGATTTGAGCACGATGGGGTCGATCGATCCGCTGACATCATGCACGCATGATTATACGCATGATCATTTCCTGTTGAACAGTCGGTCGTTGCTAGTTGATTTTACCCTTTCTCTTTTCTTTTCTTTTTTCGGCCTCAACAAATACGCTGGCAGTGTTGTGTCGGTGTAAAATATGAAAAAAAAATATTTATAATAAAAATATAAAAAAGTGAAAATAATGATTAATTATTTTAATATTTTATTTAAATTAATCTATATATTATATTATATACAAATTTCATTTTAAAATAGAAAATGATCTAAATTCGTCTTTTAAAAATAATTAACGAAAAATTTCTGGTTGGCTAAGCTGGCACGGTCTAATTGACAGCTCTACTACCTTTTAGCTTTATTAAATATGGCACGGAATCAGATTTGGGACCGCTGACATGACTATATAGTTGGCGTATGATTTCCCTACCAGGCTCCCAGAAAGTCACTCTGGGCATCGTCATCGTCACGACATCGGACCTTATGCATGATTAATCAAGTCGGAGTCTCCCAAAAATCCTTTTTCCCGACCGTAAAGAGAATTTGGGTCGGCCTAAAGAAGAGTAAGGAGGAAGACGGAATCATACACATGGGAAAAGCTTTCCGTTGGTCGATGAAATCTTACCAAAAAAAAAAAAAGAATAAATAAATTATGATATATAAAAAATTAAATATTATTTTGTATTAGTTTAAAATTTTAAATTAAATACAAATGTATAACTCATATAAATTTTCAGATATATTTGACCTGAGTAGTCTCTGATATCACCGGAAAAAAGTCTCGATACTTCTTTGATACATGTGGTTTGTGTTAAATTTACGTAATACGGTACGATCAGAAAGTGTAAAGGCGAACTGCGGTTCGATCACGGCAGGGCCTGGTGTGATGATGCACGTGATCCCCAGTGATCATCATCCCACGGGGCTAACACGTGGCGGCCGCTCGCACTTTCGGACCGTGCCACATGTCCAACTGCATCCTCGGCTTTAAAGATGCAATCCGGTGCGTATTATGCAAGAAGTCCGTCGTGTACGAATCAGTAAGGACGTTACACCTTCTTTTTTTTCCACTGCACAGTATTCTCGGACTAGCCGAAGCACACCTCGAGATTAGTCTACGGTCGGACCTGAATTCGCTGTCACCCTCCCAATCTTGGATTCGATCATTAAATCATTCATTTGGGATCTAGTGAGAGAACCACGGATCAAATTCTAAGTTGGTCAAGCTTACACTTTCACATCCTAATATTAGTCTTTCTTTTACCGGCTCTTCTCGTGGTGTGATGCACGGGGAATGCGAGCTCCTCCTTCGTGAGAAGGTATCATCCTGAAATGTAATTTACCTGATAAAAAGGGAAAGTGGAGACCACAGGCATCACTCTTGTCGTTCTGTGGGTAGGTCTAAGAGAGGTGAGAATGGAAGGGTCGTGGAAAGGGGATGGGGCTTAAGATCTCCTCGTCTCGAGTTGAGGGCCTCTTCGGTCTTCATTTATTGGGCCTTCTAATTAAAATCCCATCTGACTGGCAAGACAACTGTTTAGGGTCAGGAATCACGTATTTGCCCGTATGATAAACCACCCTCTTTTTTTTTTATCTTTTAGGAGCTGGACTGTTAGTGGAACCACAACGGCCTGTGGTCGGGCAGTTGTCGATGGGCTCAACCGCAGCCAAACTATTGGGGGAGCCATTTTCATTTTTTGTCGTAGGTAATCTGATGTCGGCCACCGATCTTCGGGCAACAAGCTTGGGGTCACACCCTGCTGTTCTGAACACCGATTCTGTTCCATAATAATGTCTTGGCCCTAGCAAGTTCCTAGCCATTTCGACAAGTTCTGTCCTGTCTCTCTCACTCACCTCACATTTAGAGACACGGGGCTTTCTTCACATCCCACCTTTCTCCCTCCGTCCGGTTCCAAGTTTTCCTACCCTCCTTCTATATCTCTCAGTAGCCAGATGTAATGGCAGTGGCAGTGGCAGCAGCAGCAGCTTCCTTTCTCGTTTTAACTTTAAAGGACAAAGCGTCCCTTTGCTCTGCTGGAACTTCTCTTCTCCTACAGCACAACGCATTTTGCCAAGGGATATTCCTTGTTCTTGCTTGTTTTCTCGCTTCTTCCTCTCCTGATAGACCCACCCCTCCTTGATTTCCATGAGACTGCTAGGATTCCTGAACTGAACCAATGCCTGAGCTCATCGCTTAGAGGACACACAGCTGGGGAGGTGGGAGCGTGTCTGCTAGACTCCTGTACTCGATAGCTGATGAAAAACTTCGCCATGCAGAAGCAAATCGGGTGTATGAACGGGATCATCAAACTATTTGATCGCCACCACTTCCTGCCCTCTCGACGTATCAGCAAAGACCTGAACAAAGGGCCTCCTGATGGTGCTAACAAAATCCTTGATGTCTGATCTTTTGAATTGTGTTTTATAGTAACTCGAATCTTGAGCCATATAACCAGGCCAAGGAGGCAAGCACAATGCACAAGCAGACGAGACTTCACAGAGAATTGCAGCAGTAAGAACTATTTTGGTGTTCGAGAACTTTCATAGGTCCGAAAGCTCCAAGTTATTTGAAGAAAAATTGAACAAGGTGAACTTACCCGTGCTGCTGCAATATTGGATCAGCGAAATCAGAAAGAGTTGAAAGATCATCCTCAGGCAAAGTAGCTGTGCAGAAGTCCTGATCAAACGTGACCTGATTTTACACGGTTCGAGTCGCTCAGGTCGACTGGGGAAGCAGCCCCACACCGTTCGCAGAGACGTCTGTGGCATTAAGGTCAAGTCAGGGAACAACGAGGATTTTCCCCCAAATTGAGGTACATAGATTCTCCACGGCCTTTGCAGAAACCTAACAAGTCTGTGAAACCAAGATTCTCGAGCCTCCATGAATCATTAGGGGTCCTCCCCAACTTCTGAAAACTTCGGACCATCGCGGATTCAGTAGAGGATTATCCTAAGGCTATACTGTTTAGGCTTTTCTGGGCCTCGCATGAGATCAGGAAACCTCAGATAGATACGGCAGAACAACCAAGCCCAATTTCTGCTCTCAATTCAATGTTATATGGAGACGAATCTCCACCTCCCGTGAACATGGCTTCAAATGCTTTTTAAGGTAAACCCAAACTTGATAAAATCTTTGCTACTCTTCTTAATTGTTCTAACATGACTCCTATTGCAGGTACAGCAGAACTAAACTCTCATGAGTCCCAATGGGACCAAGAGAATCTGAAGAGCTCATTCATCGGGACAAAAACCCAGTTTCAGCTCAGACATCAATTATATCGTATGCTGCCAGTTCAGCATGACACACGAATTGACTGTACAAAGCCTGATCATAGATATATTGCGGAGATTCTTTCAGTGCAGGTCTGATGCGAGACCCAGATTATGTATCAGTCAGTCCAGCTGGGCACCTTTTCACCCAAAAGTTGTTCCCACCCCTTGAACAGATCAAGGCAAGTGACAGGATTTCAAACGGCATCCAAGAAATTCCTTGGATAAAATGCACTGACAAGCTGCAGAGATTAGGAGTGTATCAGAACACCAAGAACTGGCTGGGAAAGAGAAACAACTACCAACACCAGCTTGTACATGGGTTGTGCTCCGAGATAGTCCAGTTACAAGCTAACCGCTTCAGCTGCAGCTCTGATGAAGAGAATGACGGCTTAAAGAATATTATAGAAAAGGATCCAAACAATCAGTCTGCAGTTTGGGCAGAGCGGGTCAGTGACAGCTCGGGAGTGGTGTTGGACATTGAGAGCCTGATCTTCAAGGACTTGGTCAATGAGGTTGTGACCAGAGCAGCGGGCCACATGATACAAGCCTGACGAGCGAGCTACTGCAGGCAGCTATTCTACAGCTGACTGATTTATCCTTTAAGCTAATGTAATCGTATGGCAATCTTCCTAATATATCGTATTCTAGTATTTGGTGTTCTGATACACTCCTTAAATGTGTAGTACTCATAACTTAATGTCATGCCAAGTGTATTAAAGATATTGCACTTACCAGAGGATTGCTCCCCCCACATCGTGATGTCAGCTGTCATAGAGACACTTGCACAGCTATTATGCTCACTTGAATAGGTATGCTTTCAACTGCCAATTTCTCCAGTCACTTGAAAGTGAAATTGTGGTTTGATCCTGCAGGGTCATTCAGAATATCGTGAAAGAGTTTATCATATTTATCAAATCTCTTCTGGATTTAAACAGGATGATAACTCCAAGTTATCCCCACGGAAATTTATATTTTTGCATGAGTTTGTGCTGCTTTAGCTGTATGTTTTTCCCATGCATTCTTTGATCACAGCAAAAATAGATAGCAAAGATTGGATGGATCTGCCTGCAGTATGAACCCGGAATAATTAATCAGTCATTGTATTTGCATGAGAGGACAAAAATGAATGCTGTGGCATTTATCACAAGTAGGAATTGAAACAACCAGTGGAAGCAGCAAATGAGTATCTCCACCTCTGCATTCTTCTGCAGATCAATCAGTACTAAAGCTCAGCACCCCCTTATCAGCAGTCTCATGGCAGAAATGGGGGTAGAATCTACACTACAACAACAAACTATATATCCTAATAACGTCGATGGGCAGGAATTCGTGTACGAATCAAACCCAAAGGACTGGAGAGAAAAAAATTGGGGTAGAGAGAAGGAACAATACAACAGATTTTACAGCAAGCCTATACTTCCTACATATTCCTATGTTAATAGACAAGATACATGTAGAAGAGCTGCTTCTGCTAGAGCGAGGGCAGTTGAAGCTTCTTGAGCCGATGTGCAACTTGTTTCATTGTAGGCCTTGTGGAGAGGGAATCAACAGTACATTTAACTGCCAAATGCAATACTTCTACCAAATCATCATGCGGGCCCACATCCCACAAACCTGCAGTGAAGAACTCCTTGGCCCGGCCCTGCTGCAGTAGCATGCAAGCCCATGCCACAATGTTGAAACCATCCCCGAAGGAAGAGAAGGATGGGTCAAGGGCTTTCTTGTCTGAGAGAAGCTCAAGGAGGACCACCCCATAACTGTACACATCAGCCTTATCAGAGACACGGCATGTCATTGCATATTCTGGGGCTACATATCCAAATGTCCCTGCCACACCAGTAGTAGCATGAGTTTCTGAAGTTCCTAGCAATCTGGCAAGCCCGAAATCGGACAAATAAGCATTGAAATCATCATCTAGTAAGATATTGCTAGGTTTCACATCTCGATGGAGGACACGTGGCACGCAAGTGTCGTGCAGGTAGGCCAATGCCCTGGCAATGTCCAATGCAATCTTGTGGAGTGTCCTCCAATTGACACCTTGTGTGGACCGCTCATGGATGAACTTCTCAAGATTACCCCCTGGCAGGTAGTTGTAGATGAGGAACATCTCGGTCTCACTTGCATGGTATCCGATCAGGGTCACAAGGTTCGAGTGTCGGAGCCTCCCCAAGGTCTTCACCTCTGCATGGAACTGTTGGGCACCCTGGAATCTCCCAACAGCAAGCCGCTTTATTGCCACCAAAACCCCTGGGGCAATCTCAGCCTTGTAGGTTGCCCCAAAGCCTCCACTGCCAATACAGTTGCTTGTGTTGAATCCCCTTGTAGCCCGCACAACACTCTCAAATGTCAGTGGCACCCCAATGTCCTCGAAGACCATAACTTCCTTCTTGATGGAGCTCAAATCCCTCTTCGGCTTCCACTTTCTTGTGTAGATGAAGAGGATGATGAGAGCTATGAGAACAGAGACAATTGCTGAGGCTGAGGCTATAGATGCAATCTCTATAGCAGTGAAAGTCCGAGTCTTACTGCTGCCACTTGGGCTAGTAGGAAGAGATGCTGTGTCATTTTCCAAGTATCTTGACTTCTGCACATAGTACGTAGTGCAAGGTGTGGTGAAATTGTTCCCTAGAACATTATCACATCTTGTAAGATTGTTATTCAATGGAAGAGGGCCTGACAAGTCATTGAAGGACACATTGAATGATTTGAGTGTTGTGATGTGGGCTAAGTCATATGGTAGCAGACCCGAAAGCTTATTGTTGTTGAGCAGAAGAACGGTCAGGTTCTTCAAGTTAAGAAGCTTGTTCGGGATTTCTCCTGACAGAGAGTTTGAAGAGAGATCCAACACCATCAGAGAATGAAGCTGGCCCAAGCTTGATGGAATGGAGCTATTCAGCCTATTACCAGCAAGAGACAGATATTTCAAACCCTTGATCTGCCCAAAATTCTCTGGGATTGGACCTTGTAACATATTCCAACTCAAGTTTAAAGCAACAATGTTCCCACGAATGGAAGGGATGGGACCTGCTATCTTATTCCATGAAGCATCAAGGAGGACAAGCGACTCACATGCTGTACCCAAATTACGAGGAACCTGACCAGAGATTTTGTTGCAACTGATATCAATAACAATTGCATTTAGTCCCTCACAGTTCTCAAGCACATTTTCAGGAAAAGGTCCACTGAGATTGTTTTCTCCCACTAAAAATGTATATACAGTCTGCTTGCCTGTCATTTTAGGGGAGAGAGGCATCGATCTCAAACTCCCATTGATGAGATTTTGCCTGAAATTGTGAAGCACAGGAAAACTTCTTTCATCTCCACCAAGAAATGGGAAGGGAAAACTGACTTTAGCTTTATACACAAGCAGGTATAAGTAGGCTCGCTCAAGGGATTCGGGCCCCTTAACTGAAAGGCAATTGCTTTTATGGAATTGTGGAACCGGACCAGTCAACTTATTCCCGCTGACATCGAACAGAGTCATACATGGAACCTGAATTTCCTCAGGGAGTTTGCCATTCAGCTTGTTCGAACTCACGTCGAGGAACTGCAATTTCTTGCAATTACCAAGCAGCCTTGGAATCTCTCCAGTGAAGAAATTCTTTGCCAGGTTGACCATTTCCAAAGAGTTGCAGGCACCCCAGTCCTTTGGGAAGCTTCCCATCAGATTGGTCCTTGGAGCCCACAATATCTTGAGCTCGGGCAGTTTCGTGATTTCCATGGGAAGTTCACCTTGGAAATAGTTGAACTCATCATACATAGAACCTATCTTTTCTAGCAAAATGTCCTCTTCTCCAGCATTCACTCCTGCGAGTGGGTCAAACAAGTTTGACAGCACAAGTACGGACAGACTCGTACAATTCCCAAGCTCAACTGGTAAAGCACCACTAAGAGTGTTCCTAGATAAATCCAGCACTTCTAGATTCTTGAGCTGCCCCAGCTCAGGTGGAATAATCTCCTCCAACATGTTAGAGTATAGCAGAAGTGACCGTAACTCCACACAACTCCCTATGCCGCTTGGAATTTGCCCACCCAAGCAATTACCAGATAGATCCAAATGCTCGAGCTTGCTGCAACTCTTCCCAATCATGCTCGGTACAGAGCCAGTGAATTCGTTAAAGGCCAGATATACAGACTTGAACTGACCTAGAAACCCTGGCAGAGTTCCATTCAGAGAATTTCCAGCTAAATTCAAGATCTCCAATTCTGTCAAACCTGAAAGGACCGGAGGTACTTCACCGGAGATATTGTTGAACCCAAGATTAAGAGTCCGCAGAGATTTTAGCCCTGTGAACTGAGCAGGCAAGAAACCAGAGAACAAATTCCCCTCTAAATCCAGGACCTCCAGCTTTTCCATTCCCCAAATTTCATCTGGCAATTGGCCGTACAGTCCATTAAAGGGCAAGGCCAGAACTCTAAGCCCGGTGAGTTTCCCAACCAAAGGCAGAAACTTCCCCACTAGCCTTCCTCCGCTTCCCACGCAATTCCTTCTGAGCCCATAACCATAAAGCGGAAACTGGGCCGAATCGGCACAAAGGAACAGCCTGTGCTTACCTTGGGCACCATCCCCAGTAATATTGAGAGACGAAACCCTATAGTTGGAGTCACAGGAGACTCCGAACCAGCCGCTGCAATGACTGGCGCCCGAATTCCAGCTCGAAAGCAGCCCAGATGGATCGGACAGGGAGCTCTTGAGCTCCATGAGAACCAATTGGTCGGAATCATCGGCCAGAACGGCAGCAAATCGGCTGCAGGAGAACACACAGAAGAGGAAGAGCAGGAAAAGGCACCACCTGATCACCGGACAAGGAAACGATGAGTTGAGAGGAAAAGAGCCCATCCCCGAAACTCCAACAGAGGGGTTCAAGCGCTAACCCCTCCGACCCCCTCCTCTTGGAGCCAGAAGTAAGACCTAATTTCAGAGAGGAAGAGCCCTGTACAGAGAGAGCGCTCTGCGCAGAGAGAGAGAGAGAGAGAGATAGAGAGAGAAGGGGGGAGTCCAACTGCAGTCTTTGAGAAAAACGCGTTTATTAATTTCCCTCTCTTTTTTATTTTTATTTTTTGCCTTCAATTCAGTTATTTTTTTGAATGTTTAAAGAAATAAGATCATTTCTTTTTAAAATAAAATAAAATCTATTAAAAAATTAAGTTGAATCCACGTGTTTCTTCTCACTATTCCATTCAATTTCTTCGTTCTTGAGTCTGCAAATTGTCTTCTCTCTGTGTTTTTAATCTTTTTAATGAGAATCCTGCAATAATTCTGCGTTTCAATGGCGTCTCGCGCATTAGACTTCTGTCGTTTCGGCGGTGGGTCGATGAGGGGAGTGGGATCCACCCCCACCACACGCCGAGGAAGCGTGGGGCCCGCTGCCGGTCAATAAATGCATCAGCCCGTCAACTCTGATTAATGGGCGATATGCTGCCCATCGGTAGTTAGGGAAGAAAATAAACTATTTTTTTTCCAATGAAGAGAATAAAATATCCTATTTGTCGTTCAAAACGTGGCTTATTTGGTGAACCCCACTTTTCTATTCGAGAAGGGGAATTCTTCCTGGCCAATACTTTATTGCAGCCTCCTATATATTCTTATTTAATTTAAATTAGTGGATTAAAATTTAAATACTTTTTTTATAATTTATAATATTTAAATATGGGACATTATATAAGAAACAGAGAAATGTTAGCTCCATCATCCAGCAGAGATTATGCAAATGCAAAGTAGAGTTGCTCGGGGCTTTGATTGAATTGAATCAGTGGAATCTAACACGAGTTGCTCGACCCAGCTTGTTGACCTACAGGGAGGGTGAGATTGTATCCAGCTACGACGTTAGTGTACATGGGAGAGTACTTGGAGAACTACAAGCTCAATTTGATGGGGATATCCAATGCTTGAGCGAGCGTTCCCTAGACCTATAGTGTGTACCAAAGAGAAGGATGTGTCAAGCTACGGCTGCGTACTAGTATTCCTAACTAAGGTGCACTTCCCGAAGTTTGATTTCCGGTGCAAGAGACTTCATTTGAGAGATAAAGAACAGCGGAACAAACAGCACGAGAAGCAAGAGAACCAGTTGGCGGTGGTGCCATCCTTGATCTGCTTCCGTCTTTCTTCTGGCGGAGTCTGAGGTTTCTGCTCCTGCAACCTGGCCGATGACTGCTCTTTGGGTGTTTCCTCCTTCTTTGACGAAGTCTTCATGTCTACACCTCCAAATCTGAAACGTACAGATGAATAATTCTTAAGCAAAACATTGTTTCGGTCACCTCGTAATTAGGTGAATGGCTGGTTTGTAAATGACCGATCCTGTTAATCGGGGAAGGAACAGGAAGTGAGTGAAGCTTACACAGGGAATGCGAAAGAGCCAGTGCTGGTCCCGCTGCCACCGGAGTGTGTAGATAGACTTGTGGAAATCCGGGCATCCTCGTTGTGGCCCGGTGACATAGGTGGAATCCTTGCCTTGTGCTCCTCAACCTTGGCCGATTCTGCAGGTGCAGGCTTTGTGTTCATATTTGAAGCCTGGCTTGGACCGGAGCATAATGGTGCTCCTGCTGCTGGAGATTCAAGCAAGGGAGAATCCTGAGGCACGGTTCCGGAAGAGAAGTTCCCGTGCGAAATTGCACTCTCGGTCATGGTGGGTGTCTCAGGCTCCCTTAAGTCCGTTCGGGAGCTCAAGCTCACCTTCTCAGCCGCCGATCCCTCTGACAGTGGAGGGAGGGCGGCATTCGGGACGCTGAACACCTCGTCGAGCTTCATCAGCTCCCCTGACCTGTAGAGCAAGAAGGCTTGATCCCTAGAGAAACTGTTATTCCCCATGTGGATGCTGAACAAAGATTCGTTCGAGGCCACACTCCACTCCATCGGATTGGTCGGCCGGCTGTTGAAGATGGAAGAGGGGATCCGGTTCGGGTCATAACCTGCAGGCCGCCCGGTCACCAGCTGGGCCCCCGAAGCGTCACTCGGAGTGTTGGAATATGGGGACACGGGAGGACCCTCAAGACTAAAGATGGGATTCTGGGAATCTGGGAGGACGTCGCCCTCGTCCTTATCGGTGAGGGTTGACTCGAGGGATGAATCCGATGTTTGTGATGACGAGGAGACAGAGACAGCATCCTGGTTTAGCAGGTGGGTCTGGTTCTTCATGGAATCAAACTGCACCTTTTGCAGCTTATCGCTCCCCTTTACTTTCTCGTGGTCTTCCATCCTATGCACTCGGAGTCCCCTGGAGCGATCTCACCGGTCAGCTCAAAGAACAAACTGCAAATACAACGAAGAATCAAGACTTTATCAGCGAGGCAACAAACTCGAATTCAAGCTCTATGAACAATTCTCGAATTCTCCCAGCAAGAATTTTCTAATCTGGCTCGTTCTTTCACCAGAAACTGAATTCTTCGGAGAGGACACGGTCAATTTCTTTCCAACGAAAGGAAAGATTGTCAATCCATTTTACCAAAATGCATGACATCTAAGAAAAACTCTATAATATTGAGTGAATGAGCGATCACACATTCAGTCGATGAGACGTACTGGGAGCCCCCCCAAGGGAGAAAATGATCACGGCCCGCGTCAATTTCAATCTTTGGGGCGCTCAAACCGAAGAGCAAAGCCCCAACTCTCGAAACAGAAAAGGAAGGAAGGACGGAAGGAACGGAGGATACGTCTGCTAAATGACTAGAGAGTTGGTGTCTTCTCTTCTGTTAATTTCAGCTGACAGAGAGAGAGACGTGGGGGGAGGAGGAGGAGGAGGGAGCTGAGAATGGAAGGCGGGGAGCTAATTTCGATTGTTGCTGCAATTTTCGCGGGAAATCTGAGATAATGCCCTAACTAACCGTTGGCTAAAATTAGTGTCAGATCCCAACTAACATGGGAATTAGTATCTAACAATCAATTAATATAGAATTGAATTAGTGATTCTTTTATTATATCATCAAATGAGTAATTTAAGTATTGAATTTAAGTTGCGAGGATCAATAGAAATATTTTAAAAAGTTTTGATCCGATCACAAATTAGTTTCAAGGTGCACTTTCGAAAATACTGCGCGGTACAATAAAAAAAGAAAAATCTAACAATCATTACTAAGGATTCTATAAATCTTATATTAAGCTGTATATATGTTGAAATGATGTGATCAATTTAATAAGAAGTTAATAAATATTAATTTTAAATTATTAAAAAAATATTTAAATAGACCTTAAAAAATCTTAATGAACTAATTGTATAAAATATTTTCTCCCCGTAAGGGGCAACCACTGATGCATCTATTCACATCTTGGACAATTTGATTTGTAATTTTTTCAGCCTCATAAAATGGAAACGAATGATTTTATTGCACAGAGAGCTTTGCCAAAGGTTATTGCCGGTTTATTTCTGAATGTTGAGTTGTGCAAAAGGAAGAAGACCAATAATGCTTTTGTTTGTTCATAAGGTATGCCCGACTTACAGATCTCTCATGTCTTATAATCGGCCGCTGATCAATCATAATGGAAAATTTTCCGTTCGATGAAACATTCTCTGCTAAAATACACATCGCCGAGGTGGGCATACTGGTGTCCCCTATCCAGCTAGATTGACCGTAAGTACAGTTCTTGGGAGGATAATTGAAGTGGTGCTGTGTAGGAGTCGACTAAGAAGAGCTAAGTGGAAAACTATACTTCGCATTGGTCTTGATTTAGTATGAAAGATGATTTTTTTTTTGAATGTGCAACTCGATTGTGGTAACAACCCCAACTTCTATTAGACAAAGGTGCCCCAGATTAAAGCATCATTGAGGCAGAATGTCACAAGGCACAGCAGGCACAAACAGAAGATACATGAGATCTGCAATTACATCTCATAAAATCCCCTGATCTTCCTATTCCTCTATTGATCAACTCAACAAGTCAGACTGACAAAGATTCATAATCAGCCTGTCCTTGATTTAATCACGAGTAGCCAACCACGGGAAACAGTCATGGAAAGGGTCCCTTTTCTTGAACGAGCATGTCTTGGAACTGCAGGTGCAACGCAAACAGATGCAACATGTAAGTTTCCCAAACAACCTCAAAATACCAGTTATTGCTCAATGCTCAGCAACCAGAAAGAGGATATCAAAATCAAATATAAAGCAATGAAATTTTGCAGTCTGAACCGCACCTGGAGCTGATCTCTACTTGGAGGTAAGAGGGCTCCACCCCTCCTGGCCCTAGCAAGTAGGCCTTTTGTGACAGGGGAAACCATCATATCAGTCGGGCTCCTATACCTTCACAAGAAACGCACCCAAGAAAACTCCCACAATCAAATCCTATTCGGCATTGTGCAACGAGCATGTAAAGAGTGTTTCTTCAATACCTTTCGGGATACTTGAACGCCTTGGGCACTTTAAGTAGGTCGGGCGTGGTGGGCTTGCGCAATTCATTCCCTGGATTTCCAGAATTCTCATCGGTTTGCTTCTTCGGCTCTGGGGTAGTTTTGCATTCCAAAGTGGTGTTTTCCGAAAGAATTGAGTTGCTTGGAGGTTCAAGAACCTTCTCCATTGTGGCAACTGCAGAAACCGGTAAAGGCAAGCAAATTTACCGTTTATTATCATCAGAACGGAGGTATGAAGTAGAAAGAGTGCATTGATGAGAGCTTTAATTTAATGACGGACCTTGGAAGACAAAGTGGAAGAGCACTAAAGAGAACTGTCTGCCACAGAGAGGGAGAGGAGGGGGGAAAGAGAGAGAGATGAAGAGGATTGAATAGGTTTGAAGAGATATAAAGGAGAGGAGGAGAGAGACAAACAAGGAGTAGGGATGTTACCGTTCAGGGATTAGGATTGTTGCAACGGTCGGAATTTTCAAATATCAGAAATAAACAAAAATTGGAAGTGTGATATAAAGTGAAGGAGATGGCTAGACAGAAGGTGATGAAACTGCAATGTAGCGTAAGGGTCCATAGGCCCAAGAGCCCAACTATTGACTAGCAGCCTCCATCTCATCGGGTACACCGTATCTGCTGGATCTTTGAATTGGCTTTCTTAGGCATCCTTTTTCCCAACAAAGACATGGGACATGGTAGCTGGCAAAAGGATTAAGCTTGTCATGGCAGTTTCGGTCTGTATCTGGGTTAATCACAACATGTTGAATGGGAAAAAGGAATCTTGATTGCCGCTGCAAAACACACAGCGGGGATCGAAAAGGCGCTCTTGGAAGAAGAGAGGAAGGATTGAAGATTCTCCCCATTCTAAGGAGTTTGTATTTGAGATTCGCTATAGTATTCGTAGGTCAGAAACACTTCCTAAAGCCATGAGCATTAATCAAGCAATCATTTGACCGGAAAGAAAATGAATTGTTGTACTTAACCCGACACCAATAGATTCTCCATTAGAGTCTGCACTTCATGGCCCTTTAATTTGGTGTTCTACTATGAGTAAACAGAGAAACCGAATGTTGCAAGTGAAGACTTCATGTTGCTCTTCGAGCTTATCGGGCACAGTCTCATTTCACGGCGGAAAAGTACACGGAGACGCTATCGGATGATGGACAACAGTAAGCATGAACCGGAAAGAATAAACTTCTGAACTACAATTTATAGGATAAACAAGAAAGGCGAAACCCTCACTGGATTTTATGTCCTCGTCACAGTGATTTCTCGCAGTCGGAGGAGGTAAAGGAAGCAGAGGGTCTTCTGGGAGACCCCTAATTTCTTCTACTCTCAAACGAATGATTTAACTCTCAAAGTTTGCTCCTTTATATGTTAGTAGCTAGATTGGATCGATTCTTTCTGCCGTGAGGGTCTATCTGTGGTGGTTGGTTTTGGTTCCTTCCCTCATTGCTCAGTTCCCGTGACTTTGAAACTTAGTGAATCATTTCAACTCTTTGGCTGGATTGGTCTGTATGTGTCGAACTCTTTACTCGACGGTTTCATCTTTACCATGAGTCTGCAGTTCTGGGCGGGGAGTTAATTTCAAGATTTGAATTTGGGCTCTAAGACTGTTCCGCCATCAGTCTTAGTCCTAGAATAAGAAACGTCCTGATATGGTTTCACCGCATTCACCCTTCGTTAAATCCCTCATAAACTGCTCTTTACCTGTGACTAACCATTTGAGATGTGGATCTTTGTAGGTTTTGTGGCCAATGTATTTTCATGATTTCAAAAGGGATCTGAAAGGATAATTCATGTCATATACTATTCATCAGCAGAAGCTCTACAATTCTGTAAGCTATGTTTTCAGCTGGAAAATCAGGTGACTGATTCACATGAACTGAACCGGTAAATCTTTAGTCTCCTTCATAAATACATCTTCTCCTAATAATGTGGTGGTTGGAAGTTGTTCTCTGCCCTTCATTCTTCACTGTGTTTTTTTATTTGTGCAAATCTTAATGGATTTGTTGCTCACTGGGCTCCACCGATTCATGATTGAAAGATGGCATTCATGAATCGTGTGGGGAATCTGCTCTGGAACGCCTCACCCAGGCATGCCAATTTGGACATATCTGCGCACTGCCCATCCTTATATCAGGCATTAAGATCCATGTCCTCGAAGATCTTTGTTGGAGGTGTGAGAACCCTCTTTCCCATATTTCAAATTCGCCTTTCTATACAGCCTGTTCTAACCAATTTTCAGTATCGTAGGACTTTCTTATGGCACTGATGATATATGTCTCAGAGAAGCCTTTTCTGTATATGGTGAGATTATTGAAGGTATATATATAGATGTCCTGTCCTGTTCTCCAGATTCCCTACAAGGGCTTATTATCATTACTGTTAATCATCAAGTAGGTCTAAGTTGTTCTTCATCGCGTATGTATAGCTGAAATGCCAATGCTCAATGTTAATTACTGTATATTTTTTTTGCCCTAAAATATTTTCAGTTTTGCCTATTGACTGCTGCCTTTTCTACCCTGAAACACCTTTAAACAGCTAGGGTAATAATAGACCGCCAGACTGGTAGATCAAGAGGTTTTGGCTTTGTTAGCTTCAGGTCCAGTAATGAGGCTTACAATGCCATGAAGGGAATGGATGGAAAGGTATAATATGCAGTTCATTCTCTCTCTTTGTGACAGAAAGTTATTGAACCTTTCTCAAGTATTAGCTTTGGTCACTACACACTATTTTATCAAGTTTTGTGTACTAGATAGGATTGCTTGACTATCATCCTCATTCTTCAGAGCCAGACCAGCTCATTCCGACCAGTTCAACTAGTTGGTACACTGGTTCCCCATTTCGGTTTTGCAAATTTGCCCTACCAGCTGGTCCCAGAAACTCACATCTCAGCTGATTGCTTCTCCAGTTATATTTAGAGCACTCTCTTGTCCATGATTTCAGGATCTTCATGGCCGAAGGATAAGAGTGAATTATGCTGAAGAGAAGTCTCGCAGAGGATTTGGCGATTCTGGCTTCAGAGATGGCGCCGAAGACTACAGCAATGATTTCAGAAATAGTGGTGGCTACGATTATGGAGGCAGCGGCAGCTACTACGTTGGAAGTGGTGTCAGCGGCGGTTACAGTAGTGGTGGAAACTCTGGTGTTACTGGCGGTCCTGCCGGTGGTGATACCTTATCCAGTAATGATCATGCAGGCGAGGATATGCCTGGGGTGCTCAATGATCCTGAGAGGGGATAATTTGGTGGCAACGAGAGCAGTTCTGCTGAATTTAATGATATAGTTCCTGGGCATAGCACGTTATAGGACGGCCTGAAGGATGATGACAATGAGCCTCACAACTATGCGAACACCGGGAACTGAGATTGGAGGAGTGAGTTCTCGAGCTTCGCTGAAACTGCTATTCTGGGTTTATGGTTCTCTTATGATTGTCTTCTTGCTCCTGTGCTCAGAAAACTCTATTTTCTTTACTGCGTGTCCTCAAGTTCCAAATAATGTCTAACGAGCAACTGCTGATGAATCACTCCCTTTGCATTATTCCCCTCATTCTTATAAAATGCAGTTCCGAATGGGAAAAAAAAATGGAGGGCTGAATGATAAAACAGCAAACAGCAACAGAAAATTGGTCTATCTTTAAACGCCAACATGAAAATTTGATGTGTTTTCTCATAAACGAATAGAGGGTGCTTTTGCCCAAGGAGCTCACACCAAACATGAACTTAAAACTACGGCTAACACTCGTATTGACAAGCAATGAACTTGGTTACTCATTCTCTAATGCTTGAAGTAGCAAGTTTACTGCCCACTGAGCTGATGCACTGAGATAGATTTTTCAGCACTAAAAGAGCTTATAACCTGTCTCATTCTTCTGAACTACGCCAACTGTGAATAGTTCCATTCTTCCACACCAGAAGATGCATTCCTACTGCTTACTGCCATCCATCTGAACTCAGATTGCCCAAAATGGCTTCCTGCTTGCATATGTGCTCGAATTGAGTGATTCAGTAGAAGTTTCCTCTGGGTCATCATCTTCATCTCCATATTCCATCAACTTCACAAGGGTGTCTGAAGCAAAGCAATATAATTTCAGCTTGAGTACCAAGTAATCAAATAAAAGACCATCAGATGCTATTATGCTCAGCAGGACAGACACACGTGCACACAGAAAGAACAGGGTATTGATTCAGGGTTCTCACCAGGCACATGGGCTGATCTAGTTTCCTTCAAACTGCTGTCCTTGTGGAGAATTTCAGGTTTCATTCTTGATGAAGTAAACTTTGGAGGTGGAGGAGGTGGACCCATGCTTCTTGGTGCAGGCAATGATGCCCCATGTAATAATGGTGGGACCATCTTCGGAGGTGGCATCATCGCACCATCTTGAACATCTGGATCCGTCCCACGTCCACCTAATTTTACCAAATCCAATCCCTGCGGCATACAACCAAAGATGATGGAACTGCAACAAGATCAAATAAATTGATCCTAACCTCATGGGTTACAACATCCATAAACACCATACCTTCAGTACAGTCTATTTAAGCATAATGGCACTTAGAATTACCACTGAGAGAATATTATTGGATTTAGCTATAATTTTTCACCAACTAATTGTCTACAATTAGACAGCTGAGTTTACAAAGATAAAAGGAAGTATAATCTGTTACTAAGAATTTTGGCTTCAACATTATCTGCTGCAAAACTTATAAGGAAAATCCCACCATATTATCCTACAGTTGGCCCTTGAAGCAGCATAGCATTGGTCCTGCTGTCTGAGACAGAAAGAGCTAAACAGTAGACCCTGTTACATATACAAACCAGTGGTCCCTATATGGAGGCCCAGTATCTGGTTATTAGCTTGAAAGAAGGTCAGAAAAAATTACCTGGAATATGAAGCAAACGTATCAGTACAACCAATATTAATCATTAGAAAAGGAAAAGGCACAAACAGAAAAAGAAAGCAATGGAAAAGAGAATGGAATCCATCTATGAAATGTATGATTCGATCATAATGGAGAAAGCAACATCACGTCCTACTGAACAGCAGTTACTCCCTCTAGGAAAATCATAAAAGCATATGCAAAGTGTACTGGAAGGAAAAGGAGATGAATTAATAAATCAGATATTGCTGGAAGTTTTTCACAAATTCAGCCCTGAAATTTTCAGAGTTGACTAAACTAAACCAATCAAAAGACAGACAGAAACATGATAATTATGTTAAAATGTTAAGGATTAAAACCCCTAGAACATGAGCTGCCATATATAACTAGTAGATGAGACAAGCAAAACATAGAGCCATTGACATGTCCGAGTACATTCAGAAAGTCCACGAGTAACAAACAACTGGAGAATCCAGAATAGGGCAATACCAAAAAAGTATCTCATCATAAACAAGTTTCTAGATAGTGTCAGCAGAAAACAAGTTAGGATTATAATGCTGTGCAACTCCAGGGGAAAAAAAAACCAATTTAGTGCCAATACTTTCCCTACAGGTTGATCAGAAACAGAAGAAAAATCCAGCCAGAAATTGCAATGCCTCCTCCTACATGGTGGATGACTGATGTAATCTATTCAGCAATTACCACAATCGCCATTCACTCATAGGGGCAATAGACAATTTTTGGTACTATAATTTGTTTGTTTTCTCAGTTTAAGCTGGTGAATAGAAATAAACTGAAGTAACCAGATTTCAACATTATTTCAGAAGATAAAAGCAACCAAGAGAGTGCTAATAGTACCTGGTTCAGTCTTGTGGACACATTATGGCCGACTGGTAATTCCTGAAATTTCCGCTTCTGAGGAGGCTGTTTCTCTTTCCCTTTTTCAGCAGCAGAACTAGAACTGGATCTAACTGTTGCACTGGGTAAAGTAGGAGCAGGGGTAGAGGAGGAAGTAAAGGAAGGTGACTGCTTAAGAACCATGGCAACCTGTTGAAGAGGTGTGGCTTGAGGATATATTCCTTCATATCCTGCATACCTTGTTCCACTCATCGGCAGGGTCCCAGAGTAGTTGCCACCAGAAATCCCATTACCTAGTAGTGTCCCCAGTTGTGTCACAGGTGAGAATGAAGAAAGATTATTGACCACAGGGACAGCTGGAGTTGAAGAAACTGCTGAAACCGCAGAAGGACTGACATGAGAAGTCCCAACAGCTGCAGCATTTCTACTTTCTTCATGCTCAAGCCTGATAATCTGGGCAGCAGACAGCAACTGTTGCGGTGGAGGAACAGCACCATAGACGTTGGATGATGAAGATGCCCTGGAGTCACTCAAGAGGCGAAAAAATCAAGAGAGCAGGTCTCACAAAGAAACCAAACAAACATTGCCTCGATTCACTGCCCTTCCGGATATTATTTATGGTCCATTGGAACAATTGCAAAACATTTAAACAGTATAAAATAGCATCCAAATTGCAATCTCATGAGATCATCTTCTGTTATAGCATCCAAGAGAATGGAGCCATTTTACATGGTGACTATTTTGTCATTCTTGGGATATGGAAATAGACCAACCTATAACCATAATTTACATCACATATTCAGTCATAATTTACATCAACATATAATCAATTTTGGTTATTAAATCATCTTGAAAATTAATTTTCTGGACAAAAAGAGATTATGCACAGTGCACTTGCATCCATATCAGGGTGCAAAGTAATTATGGTCTATACCCTGCAAATTTTCAACATTTATCTTCACTAGAATATAAAGCATGAGTACCTGGAGGCACCACACTCGATGGAGATTGTGTCCAAGAGATTTTCTGCCAGACGCTTTGCATCTTCAAGACTTTTTGGATTATTGCTTGACAACAATAAGTGCAGTGGCTGTTCCCCTTCTACTATCACAATGTAACAGTATGGCAACATAAGCTGTTGAAACAACATTGAGAATCAAGAATTTGGTAAGGCCTGTATCCCACAAAGATGAATTATTACCTTCTTCACTGGCGCTTTCAGAAGCTCCTGCACCACACCCTCTTAGTGAGACAGTAGCTCCTGTTTCATTCATAATGTGACTTATATATTGATCCTGCATTTAGAAAAAAGCACCACCAACAAAAAACAATCTCTCCGAATTGTATGGAGATGTTAGAGAGAGCTCCAAACATTAGAATTTCCTCTTCATAATGCTTAACATAAACTTCAAAAAATAATCAAGCAACTGCCATATGAACTCTGGCAAAATATAAAGGTACAATCTGGAAAATGTAGCTATTTTAGGCAGAAATTCATTTTAATCGACTTGGCACTATTATCATGATTTTCAGTACAAATGCCATGCACAAGTGAAAAGGAAAGATATAGGGACTGTATGTCAAATTACAGACACATAAGAGAGAGGAGACAAGACAAACACCCACATTTGGCCCACGAATACGAGCAGCAATATCCAGAGAAGGGTCAGCGTCAAATCCCAAATAAACGCACACACTCAGCCCTTGATTAACCTAAATCAGAATCCAGAAGTTTATTACTCCATTTATCAGGAAAAAAGAAAATATTGCTGCAAGATTCCAGCTCATTCATCACATGCTTACCTTCACACTATTACTCATTGGAAGATTAGAGCCTGGAACATGAAAATTTAGACCTTGTTTCAGCATTTCTTCAATCATTGCAGCAGCACGATCAACCGCTATGATTCGCTCAGCTGTGTCTTTCAGCTGTAAGTAAGTTAAGCTTTATTGGAACTATATCCAATTCATGATTAAAAATAGAGTAATATAATTAAGCAGAATCAAAGGGCACAAAAATTGCAGCTAAATACATCTTTCAAGTACCCAGCTTTCTTAAGAATCACAGAGAAGCAGAATATATAGGTAGTCAGAGCCCTAACTATTAGGGTCTCCAGACAGGAGACAGATTTTAACAGGTTACTTTTTTCTTTTAATTGCCTTATTTTGGCCATTCACCTCTTTCCTCCTTGTCAATTTCCTTATAAGAAGTATATTTATGTTAGATTACTAATTTATTGTTTTGACTAACAAGTGAAGTATTTTAACCGCTGTGATCAGCACCCCTCCGGATATGACCAATGCACTTACCTTTACAAAATTCCTCATCCTGCACCCACTTTGGGATCATTCACCACAAAGTCTATCGATCACAGAGTGATATTTGAGTTGTGCATGGAACACTAGACATGAATGATGATTAAAAGGTAGAAGAAATCGTTGAGATTCTTTCTTAGTAAGTTACTTGGCATCCTGAGCATTGTTTTAGTCATCCCAAATGTATTTAACGCATTCTTCAGAGAAACACTCTTAGAATTTGAATATTTAGATTTGGCCCTTTAATATTCTTGTGAATGCTCATCACTCTCCATGAACTATTTTTTTCATCCCATGAGAGTCATAAAATATTGATAATTTAAATAAAAGTCCCAATTAGTAAAGAGAAATAAAATAAAGTCATTCACAACAAAAACTTACATGAGCCCCAGCAGATATATGAAGATATAATGGCTTTTCACCACCAGATGGAGCATTTGGTGGCCTGTATTTTCCCCTGCAAGCAATAGATGATATCAGTATCACAGATACACAACATAAAACTGAAGTCCCCTGAATGGCAATAGCAAGTCCATACCTTGTTATAACAGCTGCACCAGTGCTCTTCTGAATCTGTCAGTCAATGATCAGCAATTAGTATTCCACTGAATATCCCCATTCAGGAAAAGGAAGGGGTATATTGTAGAAAACGAAATGATGCATCAAAATCACCTCTTCCTGAGTTTGGCGCTTTGTAAGCCTGAAACGAAGAGATGGCTCTGCATCATTGATGACAATCTCCCGAGCTATTACTATGTCTTCCTGGATTTTCACCTTTACCATATGAAAAGAATTCATAAAAGGCGTCCTCAAGAACAGACTGTATCATATCGTATAAAGAGGTGAAAATTTTTTTAAATGAAATGAAGCTTGAAGAACCTTCACAATGAAACTACCTGATTCAACTTGGCATTCACAGCAGAACTTTGTTGCAGCACCAAGGGAGCGGGAATCACAGGGTACATGGTAGCGCAGTTAGGTGCCATTGAACTTGGCACATGTGTAGAAGGGACAGGGCCAAGACTAGGGATGGCAATACCCGGAAGAGATCCCAGGTTGGCTAATGGGAGAATTCCATGAGCTGCCAGTCCTCCCAATACGAATGCCTCTGCAGGCTGATCCCACTTTCTCTTCTTTCTGCCAAGTTTACAGGTTAAGAGACCATAGATTGGATTGGCAATGGCATGCCACTAACTACTCCGGTTAATTCTTACCGTATATAAGGGATTCATGACTCATTGCAACAGAACGAACCCCTAAAATCTAGATAACTTGTAATTCAAAGCTATTAAACCCTAATAAAGCCAACACAAGAATTCTAAAGCGAAGAAAAGAAGTTCCCGAAAACCCGAGAATCAAAGTTCCAGTTTTTACCCATGTTCATTAATCGGAAGAAGAAACCCAAACATAAACGTAATCATGGGGGTAAAAGAAAATACAAGAAAGCCGGGAATTATTGATGGAGGAAAAGGAGAAGTCGATACCTCTGCCTCTTCTGAGATTCATCGGAGGAATCTCTAGCGCCACCGTCCTCCGTCATGCTGTATCCTGCTCCGAGAAGGACGTCGATTCAGGCAATTAGCTCGCCAACGGAGCCTAGGCCCTAGAATGCAACCTCACAACTACTGATAATTAATCTTACTAATAAGTTTAGATTAGCTAGTAAGTTGCTGGAATAGCTCAGTTGGTTAGAGCGTGTGGCTGTTAACCACAAGGTCGGAGGTTCAAGCCCTCCTTCTAGCGTGTTTACCTATTTACCCTTTTTGGTCAGCGTCTGGATCCTCTGTGTTGTACCCGTATACGTCATAGTTCTTGTTTAGGGTGGAGAATTTCAGTGTGTTTCTTCGTTCAACGACTTTGATCCAATAAATGTTCACATATCGATTCAAGAACAAGGATTCACGGGTCCTTACAACGAGCTCTTTTACCGTTCTCATTCCTCTGAGCACTAGACGGCCGTCCAGCTAGCTCGCTGCCATTTCATCCGATGAGAACATCTGTAATCGGGTGCAGACGGGAAACATCCACTCCAGCTTTTAGTTCTTCGGATTGTGGAGAAGTAAAACTTAATCATCTAGCCATGGAAGTCCAGCACGATCACAAAGACCGATGATACTAGTCGGGCCCAGCCCCGAGAAGTCACAGCTGCTGCAGCAGATTTCACTGTCGTTTGTCCCGAGGCTGTAGCCATGTCCCTCCCCTCCGGTCACCGGAATATCGAACTCACGAGATCTTCTTGCTCTTCAACCCAAGTCTTAGTCAAACACGAACCGTTTTAGCCGTCGCTCTTATTGTTCTGCAGGTGTGTAACAGGGAGTACTACTAATCCATACACGGCGAGGAGTATGATCATCTGTAATCAGGCCACATACTTGATGGTTGTGAGCTACTCGATCCTTCCATTTCATCGTCAATCCATCTTAACTTCACTATTTCTTTTAATCTGGGGCTAAATCCAGAGGCTGGCTGCAGTCTTGAGAGGTGCCCAGCTCGGGTCATCTCCCCTCCGTCGACAAGCCCGGAACTGCTGTAGAGTTTACCGAAGATCTCATTCGGGAACGATCCACCGACGAGAGAGGTGCTCTCATTGCGATTTTGCTCATGTCAACCGCGTGCAACTATGAAGAAGAGCAGTTTCTCTTGCCTCGTGTTTAACTTGTGCTGATGCCCGCTCAAAAGAGTCCCCAACACCGAGACTTGATATCTCGAAAAACTAAGACTCGATACTTTGCCACGTGGTGTGTGCGGACACATAGCATGAGATTTTTGAAATTACCATGACGTCGTCGTATTCGGCCCGAAGAAAACCGCGTGAACTCGTCATCATCCTCGGGCTCAGCCGTCGGCGGAGGATAGGATAGAGAAGACGAGCTGGAGATTGAATGGGATAAGAAACGACCAGATAACCAGTGCGAAGGCTAAGGATCATTATAAGCTCTGCCACTTATCAACCGGCAACTGACTAACGGTACCGTATCTTTGTACAGTCAGATTCTTTTTGCTCACTTCACTGTAGATCAGAATTCTCAATATAGAATTTAGTTGGGGGAGGGGTCTTTGAGTTCATTTTAATATAAAATTTTAACCTGATAGGTGATTATAACTCTTACTCTCCTCCTATGTACCAATGTTAATTATGCCAGATGGTCGATATAAGATAGATATCTTAATATATATTATTAATTATGAGTCATTTGATTAAGTTGTTAGATGATACAATAACCTCTACTTTAAGGCATGAAGTTTTGTTTAGATTAGGCAATCCATGTCGTACCGTATCTAAATGGATTTGTGTAAAAAAAACACTTGATTTATACACAACTCATTTATTAAACAGATAAAAATAATGTTTAACTCAAACATGATCCATCTATTTGACCTATTTAACTCATATAATTTAAAATGTGTCATTTGCATGGTGTATAATTAACACATAATAAATAAGGTAAATATGCACTTAAAACACATGTAATTAAGACCGGTTGAATTTATCATATAGAATTATACAAGTTCAACTTATATTAATATATTTATTAAAACTTGTTATAATCATTTAAATATAAAATAAATTTATACTTAATTAAAAATTCATTTTATTCCCTGTCAATTTATATTACATTATTATATCCAATAAAAGATTTATTAGCCTATTTTAGAATGTTGTACTTACACAGGAGATTCCGGATCCCTCGGGCCTGTCCGAAGTGTCCCTTTCACATCAACTTATTACTTTATTTTACCTTTTTTTTAGTCCTTCCTCCGATAAACTCATTTATTAAATTATGAATTTATTGAGTTTATTGAATCTCACCATAAATTTATCTTTTTTTTTACTTATAATATGGTTATAAAAATATTATTTTTATAAAATAATATCTAATCATTTCAATTAATTTATTTCTTTATTTCATTTTTATTTAGTAGTTTTTAAGGTGATCATCTAGGGCCAACAACATTCTTCCGAATTTCCATCATGAGTAGTTAGTTAGATTCAAGTAGCATCATCATATCGCATGCAAGATCACTTTACATACGTAGTGGATCTCATATTTTTTATTTGTCAGAATCGTGAATTTCTTTTTTTATTTGTAAAATTCAGCCCAACACAATTTATATATGAAAAAAATTTCATCTTTTTCAATAATTACAATAGCATAAAAATCGATAATGAAGTTGGAGTTTTACATGAAATTTCAAAACGGCATCGTACTGGACGTTGTCTCAGCTACTTAATCAAATATACTTCATAAATTTTTTTAATAATTATCGAATATTTCATAATTTTATTGAGAACAAATCCAACGGCATGCGGTAATTAATGAATTTTCCAAGGACTAAACTGTAAAAATTTCCGAGAAAAACATGTTGCTACGTGGACTCCCCTCACAACGCAGAATTCCACGAGGGTGTAGTCCTAAGCTCTAAGCTAATTCCGGCGGCGGAAAAAAAATGAAAAAGAAAATTAGACCCAAAAATCCCCGAAATGGGTCCCTCGGAGAAATTAACTTCACGCCCCCAGCCCCGGACCGAAGCGCGTGAACCCAGCATTCTCTAGCCGCCACTTGTTTCCTCAAGTTCCGTGTAAATAAACCCTTCGCGGGCCCCACATCGTATGACTAGAGCCGTTCGATATCTGCTTTTACTGATCCGGCGGCCTTCCGCCCAGCACAGGCCCCGAACGCGGAGTTAGGCCCGGATGTCCGAACCCGAAGCTAAAGGAGAGGTCTGGAGTTATTTTTCTCTTGCCGTATTTTTTTTTATAATTTTTTTGGTAGTTAATTGGTTCGTTGAAATAAAACATATAATTGAGCTGTTAAGCTCATTCACTGTGCAAAGTACGCATTGACGGCTTCATCATCGTCGGCATCTCCATTCCCTTCGTCCTTGGCTCCGTTCTGAAACTGAAAATCAGCAAAAAATTTGTCTTTGCGCACAAGAAGATGGAGTGAGGGTCTCTCTGAAGCAGAGAGAAGCTTCCTGAGCTGTATTTGAGCTCGGAAAGTGTTGGTTTCTGTCAACATTGAAGCTTCTTCTTCTTCACATGCCGGACTGATTCCTCGCACTTGAAGAGCCCTGCCTGTCCTCGCTCAGCTCTGCACTTTATTCTCTGTACGTGATCCTATTTACTCCCGTGAAGCTTCATTTCTCTAGCTGATTGCAGACAGAGCTGCATCCGCTGCTCTAGGCTCCGTTCAAGGACGGAGAACGAGCAGTACTTGAGTAAATTTGTGTCTCTCGTTGTAAGCTCGCTGAAGTAGTTCTGGGTTGTTAATTTTTTTAGTGAATACGCGGTATCTTTGGTTGCATCAAGGGCTTGTTTTTCTGCTCGTCCCTTGCCTGGTGGTTTCTTAGGGTTTTCGGTTGAAGGCTTGGGCTGTCTTGGACTGTCTGGTTAAGTCGGCTTCAATTATGAACTGTACCAGTTATGCCGAATTAAATGCAGTCTTTAAAACTCCCATTAGTGTGGAGTTACTGAACTGGTGCTCTTTACTTTATACATGTTTACCCTTCTCTTTCTTGTGCATCCTGGCTCTGCGAAGTTCCCAAAATTACTGTCATTTGGCCAAAATTTACTCAATATTTTGGTGTCAAGAGTGGCAAAAGAATGCTGTGGTCTAATATAGTTCACCAGTTCTTAATATCCTCTGCATGACGATGTTCTCATTGATTTTCTCTCCTTGCCCTGCTCATCCGTCATTTGTCTGTGCGTGATCACAGAACCATGGAAAAAAGAAGCCTTGAATGTTGAATGCAGGAGCCTATCGCTTAAATTTTGAAGGCTGAGTATGTGCTTTCCAAGATCGCAGCCACTACATTTGATTGGAGCTGCCGATGGGGATTCTTTGACTGTCTGAGCTGAGGTTTTGTTTCACTCCAAAATCCTCTGCCTTCAGCCGTTACCTGAACTGCTCAGTTCTTGTTGTCTCAACATTCCTTACATTTTCCCTGCAGAAATCTAATGTGCTTCATAGATGTAGAGTACCTCCATTCTGTACTTGCAAAATCTTCTTTTGGGCTGGGCAATGAAAAGTTATTGCAAACCCAGAATTATGAGGGAAAAATAGGAAGGTCAAAGACGCTTAGAGACATATTGATATCTTTGTTTGAGGGTAAAATCACGTGGGAGGAACCAATAGGCAACCATCTGACCAAAGCGCCACATGCAGCAGTTCAGATACAATGACATTCAGCTGCTGCAGCAGCACTTGAAGCTCAAGCAGCAGCAGGAACTGCAGAGACAGCAGCAACCTCCACAGCTATGTGATACAAGAAGGCAGAGTTCTATCAACCTTCCCTTTGCCACATCCAAACAGTCTTTGGGGGATATTCCAGAGCTGCCCCTAATTAATGGAACCGCTCTCAATGATACTTCTAGATTGGTTACAGACTGTGATAACCATGGTGCTCCCCCTTTTGTGCAAGGATTACAAAACCATCTTAGTCCATCAGTGGAGCAAGGTCAAGCCATGCATCTAACTGGTTTGTTCCCTCACAGGGTCGGTGCTTCCATCTATGGCAGCCCTTTTCCTGGCACAAGAGACAACGAGAGCCATTCTGATCAACTACGGGGGATTTCCCCTGAGACTGCCAATTTGGCTAATACGATTATTGATCCCCAGCAACCTTTATCTGTTCTGCAATCATCAGCATCAAGTACTTCCTTTGTGAGGGACCAACTTGCTGTATCCTCTGAACAGGTTTGCATGCCTGAGGGTTCGTATACGTCTGTACAGGACTATATTGGTGAAAGTATATATGGAGAACTTCTGCCTAAAAGTCATAGCGTACGACCACTTCCAGGAACTCTTCAACCAGATAATGTAATGCAAACAAGTAAATTGCTTCAAGAATTCAGTTGGAAGCAAGATCAAGCCGGTTGGCCTGGAGACATGCTGCAAAAGCCAGCCCAGATGATTCCTTTAGATCCTCTTGAAAAGAATATTTTGTACAACTCTGACGACAGTGCCTGGGATGCTTCTTTTGGGAAGTACTCTGACACAGTTCATGGAGGTAATGGGAATGTTTTTGAGCCCATTGATACCTTTCCGTCACTTAACAGTGGAAGCTGGAGTGCTCTCATGCAATCTGCTGTAGCTGAGACATCCAGTGGCGATACTGGGTTGACTGAGGAGTGGAATGGCTCAACTTATCAAAACCCTCACAGTTCAACTGAAAATCAGCCTCCAGTCATGGATGGTTGGAAGCTGCACACAGGTCGGGCAGCTAATAGTTTCCAGAGTCTCTCTTTAACATCAAGCCCTTTCCCAGCATTCCATAATTCTGGCAAGGACCCTACTATTCCTATATTTCAGCCCTCGAGTGTCCAATCATTGAGTAATCAGCATGATGGGCTACATCAAGCTGTATCACCTGAAACCATTGAAAAGCTTGTCACAGATGCTATTGAGTGGTTAGATCGATATTCAGTGCAAAAGCCTTTGTTGCAGGGGAACAAGCAGCTTCAACCGCTCTCACACTTGAATGCTTGGTCTGCCCAGAGTGATTACACAAAAGATGATAAAAATCCATCGGCAATACCCTCGTATGACGATTCCAGACGATCACTCAGTCAAGAAAAAGGTAATTCTTAGGATTCCCAAGTTATTGATGACCCCGATTAACATGTACAGAATTCAAATACTCATAATCAGCATGAAATCAAGCAAAATATCTATGCAGGTGAAAACAGTGGAGTCCTTTGCCATGTTACAAATGCCAGTAATGCTTTGAGGAATGCAAATAGTGCATATGCTGTAGATAACTGGAGTTCAACTGGAGGACTGGATCAATTGCAATCTGATGCAAGTATCTCTACATCGGCCAGGCAAAACTCAAAAATGGATAATTTTACGTGCATTCAGAACTCGAGTATTGAGAGCTTCCAGCAGGTACCACATCAACATATGCAAGCCCGGAATCAGCCTAAAACAATGAGCCAAGCTTATGTTACCATGTATGACAAGGAAAATGCGAGCACTGAGAGAAACTCCAATCAGAACGTAAGTGCTAGTATTCTCCATCATCCCTTCAAGGCCTCCAATGAAATATACCCAGTGGGGAATGTAATGGATAAAGTTACTGGTCTTGAGCATGGGCATCTCAATGCCTCTGACATAGATGCGAACTTGGCTAAGGTAGACAGTGGCTTTAAATGTTGAAAAGAGGTCAAGACTAATATTCAATTCTAAAATTTTCTTAGCTATTCATGTGATGTGACACCTAATCTCCAATCACAGGAGTCAGCCAGTTCTGGAGGAAATCTGAAAATATTGGAGGGATTTGTGCCTAGAATTGACCCTCAATCTAATAAGTCCTCTCCTTTTGATGGATATGCTGGATCCCATGGTGTGAATATTACTGCTATGAGAAGGTAAGTTTGAACTATGACGGACAGCTTGATCTTAGTCTTAATTTATGATGGGCCACCAATGCATAGCAACTTCCTTATTTGATGCTGATATTTTTTATGTTTTCACGTTGTAGCAATTTTTTCTTGTCATATTTAGATTAGGAAGAGTGGAGTGATTTTGATGGTGCTATGAGTAGGGGACAATTGGCATTTATTTTCACATACTTAACTTCGTCAGTATTAGAAATGCAAGTGTTTACATTATCCTACGGCTGTCCCAAGCTTGTATTCTGCAATGAGTAACAGTTTTGCTTCTTCATATCTTAATGATGCTTTAATTACATCATCTTTGCAGTGTGGCAGAAGAAGAGTGGGCACAGGCTACAAATCGGTCAATTGAGAAGGTGATTAACATTATGAAATAAATACAATAAAGAAATTCTATTACTTTGATGAGGGAGTATTGTCTTATCATAATCAGCATCATTATATTTTCCTGACTGCAGCTGGAAGGTGACCTACGGAAGATCAAAGGCAAGTGGCCAAAGCTGCAAGCAAGGAGGAGGCTCCTCCTTTCAACACAGCTCATGCCGCAATTGCTTCATTCTCCACCTGCATCAATGCTCTTAGTTGATGCTTCTTCAACCTATGATAGTCTGACATACTTTGTTGCTAAAGTTACAATAGGGAATGCATGCAGCCCAACAAATATCTATAAAAGTGATCCGTGCATGCCCTCGAAGAGCAGTGATAGGTAATTGTTTCTGCGTAGAAGTTGTTTCAAACCTGTCATAAGCTGTTTCTGCAGAGCCTTCTCTCAATCCTCTTACCATGGCAGTTTTGTGTGTGTGTTTGTGTTTTGGCTTGATCCTCTGAGGCCTTTTTTAAATGCCTGGGTACTAAAGAGCCCTTCACTTTCTCCTTTTCCAAGGATTCATGAAAAGGTTGAAGCTTTTGAGAGAAGTGATGATAATTATTTTACCAAGGCTGTGGAAGACTTCACCAGCAGAGCAAAGAAGCTGGAAGATGACTTGTTGAGGTATCCATTACATGTTATATAATGGATTTGGAATTCCTTCTGAATTTAAAATGTCCATTGCTTTTGAAGCTGCCCTTTGTTATGTGCAACATAGACAAGAGCAAATCTTCCTGGTCCATGCTCATGACTACCAAGAATATCCAGAGATATGAGGGCTGCATATTTTCCTCTTTTCATTTATAGAATTTACAATATGATGCAGACTAGAGCAGGCAGCAACTTTCTTGGATATAAGTGTGGAGAATCAGGAGTTGGAAAGGTATTCGGTGATAAACCGTTTTGCAAAATTCCACACTCGTGGGCAAGCAAACAGCTCCAAGATCTTACCCAGCACAGGAGCAGCTCCGACGGTCCCAAGAGTTTCACCTCAGAGATACGTCACCTTACGTCCTCTGCCTGAGACACTACCTGAGGGGGAGGGGGTAAAATGCCTGTCTCTGTGATTTTCATGCAAAACGATGAAGTTATAACCTACAAAAAATTAGTCGGCTAATTTTACATTTGCTAGTTCTGTCCCTTACGAGCTTCGTTCAACTGACTTTAACATAGTACAGTATATATCAGAAGATGATAAAGGATAGAGCTTCCTCCCTGACCCCAAAGGGTTCTGGCCCTCAGTCAATAGATTTGATCAAATCAAATACGAGGTGATCGTATCAGTTTTATCAGGCATGCTATGAATGTTTCTTAATCAAAGCCAGATTTTTATTCATTCACTAGGATCAAGGCTTGGTTTGGGAGTTTGCCTTGTTGGAAGGAGAGAGTACTGAAATAGAATTGCTGATTTGAGATGCAGTTCGTGCCAGGAAATTGCAGCCTGCGGTGGGGTCCTGAATTCTCTCGTCTCTATTGGAGGGACACAGAAATCTTCTTCGCCATTCTCGAACTGTATCTCCAACAAAGCTCGAAAACCAGAGCTAGAAGTAGAACTTAAGATATACTAAAATGCCCAGACGTACCACAGCATATGATACCCTCTTTTTGGCATCACATGTTCATGTTAGATTTAAAAACCATTGGTGAACCTCGCCAATCACCATCGAGTTCGTCTGCAACCTTCTGCTTGTCCGAGTCCACGTCCCGGTGGGATAAAATCCCAAAAAGGAAGTACAAAAATAAGCAGGGACTGCAAAATAGTTAAGATTAACCCAGCCAATCGCTTGCAACTTCACGGGCACTAGACAGTGACGGAATTGAAGCTGCCCCAGTTTCTTTACGGCACAAGGACAACATTATGGTCCAATAAGCTCTGTAAGCAAACAGTCCAACGACACGGTGACTGGATCCAAAACCGCCGGGGATTCTCGTCTGTTTCTTCTGTTCAAGAATCATCACTACTCTTCTCCGACGTTTTCGCGATGAAAACATCGGGTGCACAGCCACCGCAGGGTTTGATCACTTTAAATTGACACGGACGGGGAGTCTTGTAGTTCGCTGGAATATATTTCGAGAGCCCGTAGGACCTCCCAGAGAGAAGAATGAGGCCTCGGCCCCATGTTTCTAGTAGTCCCTCACCCTGCACAGGGTCATGTGATTCCCCCGCTGGAGATCGCGAAGAGACTGGCCAAGCATGACTAGAGGAAGCTGGAGGAGCTCGTGGAAGAGATCAACAGGAAGGAAGACGGTGGTAAGATCACCTGCTTGCTCGCCAATGTTACCATGAGCTAGCCGTTAGATGTAGCCGTGGAGATGATGAAGATGCCACGAGCAGTGATCCGCCCTGCTTCGGCTCTGGCCATCCGGAAGCTGATTGGCAACGGAATCCTAGCGGATGACGGTGAGAGAATGAAGCCGATCGGTCCCCTCCTGGTGTGGGGCCAGCTCGGGAGATCCGCTTGCAACTTCTGGCCGGAAGACTCGAGCTGCATCGACTGGCTCGCTCCACGGGCAGCCACCCGGCTCGGTCGTCTATGTTGCGTTCAGGAGCTTCACTGTCTTCTTCGACCAGACCTGGTTAGAGGAACTGGCCTTGGAGCTCGAGCTCACGTGGAGACTGTTCCTATGGATCCTGAGACCGGACATCATCGAGTAGACCAGCGAGCCGTGGAAAGATGGTCAGTCGGGCCCGGCAATGGGAAGTACTGTCCCATCCTTCTGATGCTTGCTTCATAAGCCGCGGTGGCTGGAACTCGACGATAGAGGCAGTGAGCAACGGGGTCCAGTGACTCTGTTGGCCGTACTTTGCGGACCAATTCCTCCACGAGAGATACATATGCGCCGAGTGGAAAACGGGACTGAGGCTCGACCGGGACAGCAGAGGACTGATCACACTGGAGGAAATCAAGCTTAAGGTGGATCAACTGCTCGACAGCGGGGAGGGAGTTTTCTGCAAACGAGCCCGAGACCTCAAGGAGAGGATTGGGGGCCGTGTCCGAGAATGCGGAGAATCCCACAAGAATTTCTGCGATCTCGTCGACTGGATCAAAGCATAGTGAATGAGCAAAAGAAACAAGAACAGGAAACTGCCCAGGAAACTTTGGAACCAAGGAAGTAGGGAGAATGTCGAAGTCATTTAGAGGTTTGGCAGTGGGCCTGAATGGGCCCAAATTGGGCACACTTATTTTGGACGAGAACTCTGATTGGGCCCAATTATATCCAGTAGGTCCCTACTATATGAACGCAAAAAAAAAAAAAAACACAAGAATTGTCAATCCAGTACGGACATCCCACCTAAATTTATTTTATTCGATTGTTAATCATCCACAGTAAATTCTAATCGATGCTATTCATTTACGGTGAACGAGACACCTTCTTGCCACAAGTGTAGGCTTTTTGGGAGCGGCTTGTCCCCTATGGCCCGCGATTCGTCAATGGCTCTGCTGTCTTTTCCACTCAGATGTCACTATTGGAATTTGGAAGTAGTTTTCCGTATTTTCACTATTTACATTTCTCTCCAATAAGCCAACAAGAATTTCTCGAGTGAGCATCCACGACTAATGTCAGATGTGACTAATATAAGATTTCGAATGTTCTCGGCGCACGCTGCCGGTTGCGGTCATCACTGGACAGATCGGCTAAAATGGAAGAAGAAGAAGAAGAAGAAGAAGACAGGAAAATTGTGGGAGTCATCGGACATAAAACATAAGAAGACAGAAGGTGGAAAGGAGATGTTGCTGTTGCAGGACAAGACTGGCATTGGCACATCAACGATATTCGACCCTGAAAATGACCTCAGCTTCCATCTATTCCATACATAATGTAACAACTGACGAATTTGATTTCCCTTACCTCGAATAAGACCCTCTGCCTCTGGAGAGATTTGACGGAGTTTTTCCAACTGAATCAATCACAGCTCTCGATCGCACTGATTCGGAGAACCATCAGACATCCTACAGTATCGGCCGTTGGCCGAACCGAAGGTGCGCGAAAGAAAGATTTACGCTGAAACAATCACAAAAGCTGATCGGTACTAATCATACTAGAGTCGATATGGGACCTGACTTTGGTGTAAAAATCTATCCTTTTTTTTCCTCTTCAGAAGGATCCAGCTGCTCAGGTGAGAATCCTGTCATTGGGCAGACGCAACAACACTATAGCACAGCATCTGAAACGCCGTCGGTGTGCGAAGAATCAGATTCAGAGCCGTAGAGCTGAACCAGCCTCTGGAGAACCACCACCTGGGCCCTCAGCCGGAGGATGTAATCCGCCGTCTCCTGGAACAGCCTGTCCGCGGCCGGTTCAGCGGCCTCCTCCAGGCCGCTGTTCCGGCCGACTGGAATCAGATTCCTGAGGGACTCCAACTTCTTCATGACCTCGGACGAAGAGCTCTTCCTCATCTTCCTCCGCTGTCCAAACCTTCTCGACGATTTCGACGGCACGGCCGACCCCCTCCAAGTACTCCTCGTCCTCCTTCTTCTCTTCAACGAAGAAGTAGAAAAAGAGTAACCTTTCAAACTCTTCGCCGACAGACGCATGGTGGCGTTTCTAGAGAGAGACAGAGCTGGAGAGTGAAAATCGGGGGAAGCTGAAGGACGGAGGCCGACTTAGGTGGTGTTTATGTAAGTAGGGACTTGAGAGGGTGCCACCAATGGTAGAGGTAATTACTGGAATGCCACACCGGCTTCCTTCTTTCGCTATTTTTATTTTTCCATCCTCTATTTTGGCAGTAATTGCGGTCGTTCGTTCCGTTCTTTTTCATTTTTTGTTTTTTTGCCCCGAAATAATATGCAATGCACAAAGATTTCCATACGGACAGACCCGTCAAACGGCACGAAATCTATGGCAAGAGTACGACTACGCAATAGTATACCCAAGATGGAGACAAAATTTTTCAACCGAAAAAATTATACAAGAAAGTAATAAAAATTTACCTATTTTTATAAATGAGTTTTAAAAACGTTAAAATATGTTAATTATTTAACTAAAAATAGCTAACCAGACTTATTTTTTCTTAATTGATCACCTGCATGTGTTCCGAGAGCAAACCTAGCATTTGCTCCCATTTGAGCTTCTCCTCTTTCACTCCAGAGATTTCTTATAAAATTCTTGAAAGTTGTGCATTTTATTCCGTCTTAAATATTTAGTTTTGTCACAACATTAAGTTCTACTCGTCTACCGTCATTAAACATTTATAGATCATTATTTATTAATATTAATGCGGCATGACACGTTACCAGTTTAGTACTGCCTTATCATTCTAGGCACCATGAAAAGTCAATAAAAATTTGCCATACCATCCTATTTTTATTAAACCAACAGGTAATTGTTACATTGATATTTTTATTGTAGAGATTAACATAAATGACTTAACATTATAACATAATAAAAAAATTACATTTTGAGATTTTCAAAATTCACTTAAATTTTATATAAAATTGAGTGAAATTTAATTTATATGTTATCCCCCATATACCTTTCCCGATCACGTTCCCTAATCCGGTCACGACCATGTATCTTGGACGACATCATTAAAAAAGTCAAAGAAAGGACGCAAGACCCACCCCGCCGAATACTGTTTCTCACCCTCTCCCACCCAAAAGATTAATAATGCAAATTACAAAGAGAGCCTCACCCATAAATCCACCAAGCTTGCATTAGCAGCATTTAGGCCATGATCCCACTCGCCTCGACGATTAACATATAAGGATGCTCCTCATCTGTACTGTAGTATGGACTAGAGTTCCCGAGAGAGACGGTTGGTAGAAGAAGATCGTAGAACTCTGATAACTTATGCGGTTTAATCTGATGGTGCATCGAGCCGGTTCTCCATGGAAAGTTCACTCCCTCGATAGATCTTGGCGCGGCTGCATGTCCTGCAAGAAAGCTAGGCCGAGTATGATTTACTCAGAATAGCTCTTCGAAACTAAGTTTGTGAATAGTGGGAGTAGAATGGTATTGAGAAAGTGCAAAGTGTAGCTTTTAAAGATGCATGTGAACTCATCTCTCTCTCTTTCTTTTCCACATAATAGGATTTTTACAGTGAAAATCGGTAGGCAATGCTTAACGTGTTCTGAATCGGAGAAAAGCTGCAAGCAATGTACTTGGTACTTAATGCATGTCCTACGGATACCTGCGGGAGATATGCTGTCGATTTTTATGCACGTGCTCGAGACAGCAAAGCAAGATTTCTGCTGAAGCAAACCAACCAGAGCATGTGATCCCAGAGAAAGAAGGGCTAAAAGACTGGCACTGTGGAGGGGATGCTCGTCTGGATCATATAGTCCAAATGGGATTAAAGGAAAAGGCAGATGACCCCCCAAAAAGACCCATTAACCATAGACCAAAAGCATCAAGCGGCACTTCATATAAATTCTTAGATCTTGGAAGGGCATTGCGGTGCATTAAGTAAAATTGTCAGAGACATCAGATCCTATTAACTGAATTAATGATTGGAATAATTTTTTTTTCTATTACATAAAATATCTATGAATCGAGAAATTATATAATTAGAATTGAGCGTACGGCCTAAAATATTACAATAATCAGCTATTACCATTTTTTTAAGACTAAAGTGAGTTAGTAAGTTGGTTCTTGACACGCAAGACCCGAGTGCAAAAAGGAAAGCTCGGCGCACAGTCAACTGTCTCGTCTTTTCTAAGTGTTAAAAGAAAAATATGCTGTGGGTGAGCAGTACGGAATTAAAATCCATGTCGAAAAGTCGACGCGCTCTTTCTCTCAATTAAGGTATCGTAACGAGTTTATGTGAATCATAGACGAACTTGTTGACAACAAATGGTGCATTATTTACCAGAGAGAGAGAACTAATTTTGGTGCATGTGAAGGTAACATGGACTGGCAAAGCCCGCCGTAGGTGGAAGTGGAAGTGGAAGTGGAAGGCGGGGGTGTGAAAGCGAGAGCACATGCCTGATACAATACTAGAAAGAGAGAGATCTTTGGTAATTTGGAGTGCTACATATGAAAGAGAAGGGCGGCAGAAGGAGAAGCCAATGCTGTCTGTCATCTTAACCAGGGAATCTTGATCGACGGTTCGGTGAGATGGATGGCAGCACGTTGGTAAGTTCAAAACCGAAACTGAGCCGAAGGTCGGATCAGAGGCATGCCCAAGACCCTTGCTTTCTTGTTCTATATTTTTTGGAGGATAGCAATGATAAAGGGTAAAGGAAGGAGAGGTGCATGTGACAAGAGGGTGGGACAGAGGAGCAACATGGAGTGCATGAAACGCATAGCAGAAAATATGACTTGGTGCAACGATATCATTCTAAACATAATAATTAAGATATTATCAATTCGATTCTCATCATAAAACTCAATGTTCCTCTTTATTTTTCTATTCTCCTATCATATTCTAGATTTACGGGTCTCACGTGCAATTAAAAAAAGAAGAAGAAGAGGGTATCTTACGGCAGGCATGTTCACCGCATTCCCCACCATCCATCCGTTCCGTTCAGCGCCGCTGAATCTCATCTCCTAATTTACGTTCGGATTCGAGATGTGCAAATCTGTTTCTAATCCATACTCTCCCGATCCTCCAATCACAGTATTCAAACACAAGAACATATCCCCGTGAATCACACCGACGAATTTAAATTGATTTAATATGTACATTAAAATTCCCAATGACTTATGAGTGGCAAAGTGCGATTTTTCTTGATTTGGCGCACATGATGACCCTTGATTTCCTAAGCTATATCCTTCCTATCCAGTAAGAATAATCTTAGAAATCGTCAGAGTAGATTAAAAAATTCACAAGTTGGAATTTTATTATTGTTGACTATTTCTCCATGCTCTTTTTAACCACTTGTATCTCTTCCAGAAGGGAAAAAAAAAAAAGATGCATGGTTTTTTAAGAGAAAAAACATAAAAAATATTAAAATTATGCAATTCTAAAATATTCAAATGGGCACATTTAGTTCTAAAATTTTACTTCTATGACTTACTTAGATCATCGTCATACTGAATCGTTAAATCTCGTTGACGTGAATATGATGATGTGATAATAACAACACATAAGTTTTTTTTACATTAAAATAATGATATGTATCACCACAACGTTATCACATCCGCATCAACGTTATTTAACGTTCAGTTACGATGATAATTTAACATTTTAAATTGAAGTTTTAGGATAGAATGAACGGTTTTTTTTAAAATTTTTAATTTTAAGTTGAAAATATGACATAATTTTAGAGCTCCTAACCACTTCCTTTTATTATTATTGTCCATGAAGGATACTAATTAAGTAGGGGAAATTAATTGAAGAAAAGATTTCCAACTAATTCTGACCTTTTCCTTTTAAAGGGATTACTTAATTTAAATCAATCAACTTCGATATTTGACTTCTGGGAAAGGTCGGTGATCCACACCGTCCTTTGCTCACTGGACCTGTAGGGGGAAAGAAGAAAAAAATGGGCTCAAGTACATAATCCGGCCATTAATGTCACTTAGGCGCGAATATCAGGCAGCCGAAAATGTGTTACAGGCCGATGAACAGAATTGATCCATCGAACACATGCAATTACGGTCAATTCCTCTGGGCTCCTCGTTAGTGTCGCATTCGGTCGACTACATCCATCGGTTGCACACTTTCCGTAAAAAATTCGGGTAGGAGATCAAGACTTGCACCCGTACCCGTCCACTAAACGAATCAATACCCGTCGCCAATCGCATAGTTTTTAAAATCGAACCGGACCGGAAACCGGTGTAAGCATAGGTTCATGGGTCGGACCGGAGGTTTAATAAGTCGAACCGTATGTTTAATAAATAATATTAATAATATAATAATACTAATAAATTTACATAATATTGAATATGATTTATAATAAAAATTATATTAAACAAAATTTTAATATAAAATATAAATATAAGTTTAGTAAATAAAATAGGTATATTATAATAAGTTTTTAATTTTATTTTTAATTTTAAATCGGTCGGTTTTCTCACGAATTCAATTAGATTCACCGATCGGATCAGGAACCGACCGGTTCAATTGGAAATTTGGAATTTTTCTTTTTAAATGTGTAATTAGATTTTTTTTTAGAAATCGGACCGCATCAGTAACCGATTCCCGGTCGAACCGACCGGTCCGGTCCGATTTTTAAAACTATGGCTAATCGAGCAAACGAATATATCCCATATTTGGACAGACGGGCATCACAACGAGGTAGAGGGGGACAAGATGAGCAGTTCCATCAATACGAATCCAAACTGCGGAAAGATGCGAAGCAACATGCTCCTCCTCCTCTTTTCGATCTCATCTTCTCGACATTAAGTAGAGAGGTTTAAATTTCAATTCTTATGAATGAAGAGCACGTGTATATGTTGTTGTTGTGTAAGCCAAGAAGGAAAAAAACAAAAGAGGCTGTTTTCGGAGCAGTCATGTCATTGAATGCACGCATGCGTGTGTATTGCGTGTTGCATGCCAACATGGTGACGTGGGAGTGATTCACTTTATTCTTTATGTTTTCCGGTCGGCGGAGGGACTCCATCAACATGTGCTCCGGGCCCTTTGCTCTTTTTTTTTTTTATAATAAATTTACACAGTACAGTATTTTTAGATCAGTTGAAACGTATATCGAGATTAATCTACGATTGGATCGGGATCTCTAAGAAAATTCTCGTCGACCCTCTCAATTTGAGATTCGATCATTAAATCATCCATTTAATGATATAGTGAGGAGACCACTAATTCAACTCCAAGTTGGTATCCGGGCCCCTATGTGAGTCAAGTAATGTCCCCACATCGTGCAGCCAATGTTCTGTCTGTATATCGGCATAGCGCACGCCCATGAAGTATCGCCGGTCGGAAACTTTTTCCGACTTCTAGCAGTCGGCCGCCGCTGATGGGTATTGGCGATGGGACCGGCCGGTGTTGAACGGTTCATCACCCGTGACCCATTCCTACTAGACAAGGGGTGCTTCCGCTGAATTTTGGACCATAGCTGCAGATAAGGTCCATAAATTTTGTTCTCGGTCATCACAAGGACTCATCATCCACTATTATGTTCGCCATTAAATACAAGAGCATAAATATCACATCGCCGGAAGCCACTATTTCGCTACTGTTACCCTCCTTTTTACCGATTAAAAACGAGTTATTCTTCTCTGATTGTCATGCTGGCACATGTCCCCACCTTCAGATTTTTGAGTTCACACAAGACTGGACTGCTAAATGCTGCATTTTAAAGTCTTGCAACATTCTTTTTGGGTGTGGGCTGTACTTACTATCGAGCTATCAGATCCCAAAAAAGCTCCCGATCGGCCCAAATCGATTCACCCATGGGCAAAACCCTTCAGATAATCTACTTTCTCTATTCAAAAAACTCAAATATGATGGGCAGATTCTTGTAACGGAGTAAAGGTTTTCTACATTAGCTAGCAAGCGGTCCAAATATGGAGGGTGACCACCTTGACATGTCATGCTTGAGAGAGGCGTAGGAGAGTTGTTCACTAAAATTCTAGCTATAGAGTGGACTGGGACTCTTATCTAGCCTAAGTGGCCATGTACCACTTCAAACTGTATACTTGTAGTCGTACCTTACCCCCACCCACCATGTTGCATATGGGAAATTATCGATTAAATTTGATTAAATTAGCAAATACGTGCAATCGGCTGGGTAGTTTCCATATTTGTCACTGGACGTGCCAATCACATTTGTACTTAGCATCATTAAAAGTGCAGTCTGGGCCGGTCCAAAACGAGCTTAGAATCGTTAGGCCCGATTATGGTTAGGCCTGTTTGATTAACGAACATGCCTGATTACGGGTCACAGTTCAAGCGAATATGAATAAGTCCGGAACTGTTTATAAACAGGTCAATTTGGCCTGCGAACCGTTCAACATTTTAATTTTTTTAAAAAATTTAAATTGATATGACAAAATCTAATTGTTAATTTGCAAGATTTTTGGCAGTCCGAGTGCGTTTTCAACGATTTTGGGCCTATTTTTAAGCGGTTTTGGACCAGTTCAATAGAGTAACAATCCGGATCGGTTACGGTTCAACAGGTCAATATCTATGAACCGGCCTGTAATCAGCCCAACCAGATAAGAATGGTTACGGGTGTGAGGTTTACCTGTCACACGAGCGATATGCCTTAGAGCCCCAGCCCAATATAGAAATGGGCCGGTTGCCTAAACATGAACAACACAATTGAACTAGGAAGCCCAACCCAATTTTCCGCCTAACAAGCCCAAAATCGGGTGAAAACAGTGGCCCAGCCCATGGAGTCTCTACTCCATTTTCCGAGCAAGCTAAAAAAACCTAGTGGACGCACTACATAATCGACGCATCCGACTTCACGATCCCTCTCTCTAGCGGCTGTATCCTCGGCCAGGGCATTCAAGGTAGAGGGAAGAGGCGGCATTTTGCTCGTTGTCGGCGCTTCGACAATGGTGACTGTGGGGACTGTGAAGGATGTCTCGTCTCACGAGTTTGTGAAGGCTTACGCCGCTCACCTCAAGCGGTCCGGCAAGGTTCCCTTTCTTAGTAATTTGTACTGGAATTCTGGTAGCGTGCCGGATTTGTGTTGCCTTTAAGTTTATGATTCGATCTCTTGATTCCTTTGCTGACGTGATTTGATCGGTCTCTTGCTTAGAGTTCTTTGAGCTTAGAGTCATATGTTAAGGGATAGACGAATTCATGTAATTGCTATTGTCCGGTTGCTACTTATCAGATCGGCTATTCAAAATGATAAAGCTGAGACTTCGTTGACCGTGGTCATATTGGTTATCTTGTAATTGTTGCTGCATCGCGGATACAGTTGGCGGGGTTATGTTTCATAAAGTGCTTAATTTTTGTTGAAGCTGCACAATTTAAGGCCGTCACCCGTTGAAATTATTTGCATATAAGATATGGCCTTTGGGAGACAATATCTTCTTGAAGGTGCTCGAATTTATTCTGAGAAACCGATTTGCTTCTATGAACTTGAGAGCCTAAAAGAGTCAAGTAATGTTTGATCCAGTCCATTTATGGCTGTAGCCTGATTTGTGTAATTTGCTTATTTGTAGATGGAAATGTTTCTGATGATTTGTTATATTGTTTCTGAGCAGATTGAACTTCCTCCCTGGACTGATATAGTGAAGACGGGTACATTTAAGGAGCTTGCTCCTTATGATCCTGACTGGTACTACATCAGGGCTGGTATGTTCAATCTTTTAGGAGGAATGTATAATTTGACTCTATTTGTTACTTGAAGGATGTACACATCTTAATTTTTTTTAATTATTTTAAATTCTACAATGTTGCAGCCTCAATGGCAAGGAAAATTTACTTGAGGGGAGGACTTGGTGTGGGTGCTTTCCGTAGGATCTATGGGGGCAGCAAGAGGAATGGAAGTCGCCCGCCCCATTTCTGCAAGAGCAGTGGATCCATTGCTCGTCACATTCTTCAACAATTGCAGAATATGAACATCATTGATATTGACACAAGAGGGTGAGTGAGAATAATAGTAATACATGCTCTTCTTTCTTTTCCATTTGTAGATTCACCAAGTTTGCTACTTCTAGATCTTGACGAGCCTGTGTGGTTCTGCCAAGTCGCCAGGATTAAACTACCTAGGACACAACTTAGAAAATTCACTTGCTTTCATTTCCCTGTTTACCTCAGCACTTATTTACATGTTTCGTACCTTCTATTGTGAGTAGAGGTTCTATTTTTTTCCCCTGAATGTAGATGTGCCATGAAAGATATAATTTCAGTGTATTTCTCGTTAAATTGTTCCTTTCATGTCAAAATTTTGTTTCACAGGGGAAGAAGAATCACATCAAGCGGGCAGCGTGATCTCGATCAAGTTGCTGGGCGCATTGTGGTTGCTTTATGATCAGCTAAAATCTGCTCCAACAATTTGGCCTTTTCTTTTTTGCGTTCAGTGGTTGATGAGCAAATTTTGTTCTAGCTCCTAGGAAGATACTTTTTATAGCTCCTGAGCTTTGTGCTTAATCTTACAGTCTTCTTGAACCATCACATTGTACAACTCTGTCTCATTGGTGTTCTTCGCACTTGCCATCCAATATACTGACATTGTTTCGTACATTCAGATTGTAACGACTATAATATATCAAGTTAGATCCCTCCAATTGAAAAGGCTTGTCCTTGTCATTTCTTTACCCTTCAATGGGCATGCAGGTCCCGTCTGGTCTTAAGACCCTCTGGAAATGTAGGATTCTTGCTTCATGATGCTTATAGATTTTTACCAGATGGAGTTGTAGATCTTTTACTTCACGCTAAAGACACACACATGCGTTGAAACTCCCAAAATGTCGCCGCTCAAAGGTTAAATAAGCAGGAAATTTTGTGTCCCCGGAGGTGATTCGAGAATTTGTCAGTACTTACTATAGATTTGGCAAGTGATTTATTTTATCAGAGGCTCAAAGGATGCCGAATTCGTTAAATCACATTCTAATCTCATGATCGACGGTGCAGGATTAAGCGCACATTCAAATCAGAGATCCAACGGCTGAGACCGGGCCTTGCCCTGTGAACTAGCCGTTACAAAGAGCGTCAGGAGCTACAACGTTCCCTTCTCTTCCGCCCCCATCTCTCGCTCCTCGCTCCGCCCAACTATTATGCCCCTCCTCCTGAAGCGCGTTGATCAGTGGGAAAACCTGAATTCTCTATCTGTCTGCACTCTCTCTCAGTTCACTCTTCGTTGTCTGCGGGGAACGCCCAATAGGATCTTTCATTGATCCACAGCTACTGTAACATGGATCCGATCGGAAGGAGCGAGCCTCCAGCGACTCCGTTGAAAGATTCACAGGCCCCTCGGCTCAAGAACCAGTTGGAGAACTCGAAGTACACAGAGAACTCAAACCCTAACCTCCTCTCCAGATCCAGCCCCAATTTGAGAAAGGCCAACTCCCCAGCGATCAGGTCTGCAAAGTCCCAGAAATCGGCGCCCAAGAACCCGAATACTGCTGCCTACGTGTCTCCCAGGAACCGAATTCACGAGAGGAAGTTCATTGTCGCGAAGAAGAATGGGAAGAGGGCGGGGCAGAGTGGGGACACGAAGATCGCTTGTAAGGAGAAGGGCTGCTCTGTCAGGAACTCAAAGAAGTGCCTTTGTGTGGCTTACGAGAATCTGAGAGCATCTCAGGAAGAGTTCTTCAAGAATCGGAGTGGCGGAGGTCAAGATATGTGTGAGTCAAAGGAAGAAAATGAGGAGATCGAGAAGCGTCTGATGATGCACGATATTGAGGCCGCGGTTGGGTTTCAAGGGGGAGTTAGGGAAAATGAGTCGAATGAGTTAATTGATCCTGAGTTCCGTGAATCAGTTGAGATTGATCAGGTCGGTTGTTCCACGTTTAAGAGAAGAAGGGACAGGTTAATGGAGGAGGCCAGGAACAGTGTGCCAGAATCAGGGGCAGGGAGGGTGATGCATTTGGTCAAGGCCTTTGAGAAGCTCTTATCGATCCCCAAGGAGACTGAAGACTCCAAGGATGGCGAGGAGGCGGAAGAAAGTGAGAGTGCAATTGTCAAGAATAAGCCGGTGAAGTGGGCATTACCGGGACTGCAATCTCCCAAGGTTCCAGAAACTGAGCTGTCCGATTCATCCTTCTCTCTTTCAGAACTGATATTGACTACTGAAAATCTCGGGCTTGACTCGAGAGCTTCCCCTTCATCTTCCTGGGATAGCAGTCAGGACAGGTATGTTACTTTGAGTCTTTCCTTAGATTGATCTTATGAAAACATCGTTTCTCTATGAAGTTTTCCCTGATTGATTAATGTGGTTTTTGTGATTGAGCAGCATCTCAGGCAGGAATTCCAATGGAGGTCGGAGGAGCCGGAGAAACGTAAGAAGCTTCTTCCTTTAGTTACTTTCTGTCAATTCTATAAGATGCAGGAGACGAGATAATGGTTATTGTATTTTCTCTTTTATACTGATATAGTTCACTGGCATTTCTGTTTCAGAGCACAGAATCATGTGGGACAACACGAGGTGGAAGCAGATGGAAGAAGCAGCAGCTCAAGGTGACTTGCCAGAAGCCCTTTAAACTGAGAACTGAGGTAAGTTGCTCCCATAGCATTTAGGGCAAATATTATCCAACAGTGGAAGAAAAGTATTGGTGGAGTCTTTATTGAGTTTGTTTGATCATATGATGTGCAGCAAAGAGGAAGAATAAAGGAGGAGGAGTTCATGAAGAAGACGCAAGAAATGATGGAGAAGCAAGAAAGGCTGAGAATCCCAATTGCACAAGGCCTGCCATGGACCACTGATGAACCTGAGGTGAGGCTTGATTTTCTTCAGTCCCTCTGGTGGACAAGACATTGTATATCGTTGTGAAACTGTGTTTATGTTGAGCGATGATGCTTCTGAGGTCATGATTTGTGTTTTTGCTTATTTCAGTGTCTGATCAAACCTACTGTCAAGGAGAACACGAGGCCTGTCGACTTAAAGCTACACAGTGATTTTAGGGCAATTGAGCGTGCTGAATTTGATCAGCAGGTGATTTTGTAGGCATAAGTGTGCTTCTGTTTGAGCGTACACTTTGCTTTAGCTTACAATGAGAAAAAATTCTTTCAGCTACTTTCATCCTTGGGGATACTTAAAGCTGTTTCAGTAAAAAAAAAAAGAAGGAAGAATATAATGAAACTATTGCAGTAGAAATGAGCCAAGTTGGAAGTATGAAATAGTCTTTTAAGTGCTTCTCAGTATTTTGACAGGTTGCAGAGAAGATGAGTCTTGTAGAGCAATACAAGATGGAAAGGGAAAGGCAGCAAATGGTATATCATCAAATGGGAAAAATATCTTGATTTGTATTGGTAATTCGGATGCAGAGTTTTGGGCTTTTTGCTATTTAATGTGTGCTTCTCTTTACTTGTCCAGATGGAAGAAGAGGAAGAGATAAGGAGGTTGAGAAAGGAATTGATTCCGAGGGCACAGCCACTGCCGTATTTTGACAGGCCTTTCATCCCGAGAAGGTGAAGATCATTGCATTTCTTGATTAGATTAGTTTTGGCTTATCAACTGACTCAAAGTCCAGGATATATCTGAAAAACACATTTCTCATTCAACTCTTTCTTCACCTTATTACTGACTTTTCTGGAATTGATTTAATTCAGATCGTTGAAGCATCTGACTATACCCAGAGATCCAAAGTTTCACATGCCTCAACAAAAGAAGATCAAGTGTGGCTTGTCATGGAATGATATTAGCCCCTATGTGTACCATCACCATCAGTGAAGCAAACTGCAGAGACATATCAGATTTGTGAACTTGTAAGGAGAAGAGATATCATTACCATCACCATTTTTCTTTGCTCATTAATATACTTCAACAGCGTCCAGAATTCTTCCCCCCACTGAACTTGTGTATATGATGCAACCCATACAGTTGCAGTTTTGATGTTACCAACTCTTCTACTCCACGATCAATCAGCAACTTTATCTTTGGGTCTAGGTTCAATGATCTGTCCCGTTGAATGCCTGCAACTGAGTTGAGAATAAAAAATTTATGGTAAGAGTAAATTGGGCCTGACGCTTGGCCTAAATTGCAAAAGAATATCACTGTTCGAGCCTGAGCCTAAATGCCAACAAGAAACCTAACAACACTGCAAAACAAGATCAGACTGATCAGGATCCCTTCCGACTTCTTGCCGCAGCAATAGGGGAATCGGCCTGCGAAAGTCCATAGTCAGATCATACACTTGTCAACACCAGCTTCCCGTAGGCCGGCATATACAGTGTTTGGTTTCTACTTCCTAACTTAAATAGTGAAGATATGCTGCATATCTGCCCATCCAAAGCATGTAATTGGTTCCCGGCTGATCTATAGACACCATCTGAAGTGGGCTTTACTTTTAGCTGCTGTTCTCTGAAGTAGTTGTTTTTCCTTCTTGATTTCAAAGCATGACTATATGTGAATCAACACGTAGCCAAAGAAATGATTACAATCAAGGGTATGAAAGTTTTCATCTATGAGAATTTATTGTATTAAATCCTTTTCCTAAATTAGTCGTCCTTGTCCTTTTTCTGCTTTTGGGCACTAGTTCCATTGGATTGCTGCTAGATGACCTAAACGAGTCCGAGCGAGTCAAATTCCTTCATCTCTACGCGTCAGTCCAAAATGGAAAGACGGGATGAGAGGGAAATCTACATCATCATATTCTCGGATAGGGACATCTTCTTCCCTTTCTTCCTCTACCCTCGAAAGAGCATCGTCGAAATCTCCTCTGCCTCGAGATCTCGATGGCCAGTTACTACCGCCGTCACCATCACAACCACCAACACCACCACCCCCCGCCGCAGCCTCCCACCTACCCCAACAGCTGCTGCTGCTGCTGCGCTGACCATAACCCCAACAGCTGCTGCAACCCATCACATCAACCAACCCTCCCCCCAAACCCACTAGACCCACCTGTCGACTGCCTCATTGCCCGCCTCCTCCAATCTTCTCCTCCTCCATCGCCGGTCCACAGCCCTCGCCTTCAACGCCGATATCTGAACAGTCACCACCAGCAGCAGCACTCCGTCCTCCTCTCCTCCCTACTCTACCGCATCGAGTCCCTTGAGTCATCCCTTCATTCCCTTTCCGTCTCCTCCTCCCCTCTCCGGGACGCGGCTGCTCGGGTGATTCAGACCCATTTCAGGTCTTTCCTTGCTCGCAGATCGAGAACCCTAGGGCACCTGAAGGACCTCGCCGCTATCAAATCAAGTTTGCTTGCCCTCAAATCTTCAGTCTCCAACATACGCAGTGCCCATCTTAACCTTGTCACCGTCTCTGAGAAGGCCGTGGACTTGCTACTTCGACTCGATGCCATTCAGGTCAAAAAACATTTTTGATGCGTTCTTTGTAAGCCACATTTTTTTCAGCGGATTTAGTTTTAGTAAACATGGGGCTTTTGGTTAGGAGTCAGATAACATTTTTCCCCATGTTTTCTTGTCTTTGATTTTGGAACCAGTCCTCTTATAATCGGCTGTTTGCTGCCTCTCATGAGCTCGATGTTTATGATACTTCTTCTTTGCTGCTCTCTGGCGGTCGGTTTGCAGAATCATGATCCTATGATTAGAGATGGGAAAAGGTCAATCAGCCGAGATTTGGATGCTTTCTTGGAATACGTTGATCAACTTGCAGCAAAAAGACGTGAGCTTTTGGTAGTAAATTCACGGAAGACCGTGAAGGTTGCTGCAAACAGGAACAACAAATCTAAGATTTTGAGAGAGCAGAAAGAACTCGTTGACAAACTGAAAGACAGGGTTGAAAGGATCAGGGGTTTATCTCGGGTCTTAGGGACTGAAGAAGAAGATGTGGAGCTTGAAGGCTTTCAGAACTTCAGTGATGACGGTGAAGAAAATGACCGAAGGTTGATTCACAGTATTGGTCCAGCCACAGGTAATAGAGCTCCGAGGGAGAAGAAGACCGTGACTTTTGCAGAGAACGGGAATGTATATCGAGTTATCAGCAGTGGCCCTGACCATAGCTTGAGTGGAGATGACGGCACAGAGTCTGGTGATGATCTTGTTAAGGTATCTGCTGAAGATGGAAAACCAAAGGGTTCTTATGTGATCGTCAAGGATTATGAGGAAGCTGACATGGACAATTCATCGTCGTCCCCGATGAGCAGTGATGGGCCTGATCTGAGAGGCAGCCAGGGGAGGGATGAGTCAAAATTCGTCTTTTCCGCTCCAGTTCCGGAGAGGATGGAGTCGAGGGAAGACTTGGCGAAGAAGAGAAAGGGGGCCGCTCTGAAGATTGGAACTTGAAGACCAAAATGAGAGAACAAAAGATGGGGCTCCGTCCTCTGGGCTTGGTGGTGAGTGTAGCTGTAGAAGACTCACACTCAGGCCATCAAGTCACTTGCAATTTGCTAGTGTATTGCTAGATCGATGGATATACGTCTGGTCAGGTCCCTGTAGACTCGAGTGCTGAGATTGTTTGATCTTTATCAAGTCATCTGAATATTGTCCATGTGGTAGCGCTAGCCTTTTGGATGTGCTTTAGCTTCCCGAGAGTTAACTTTGAAGCTCTAATTTGGCCTGTCCTTTATTATGAGCATGAACTGATTCATTTCCTGTGCAGTAATTATATATCTTGAAAATGTGAGGAAGCCCCGCTCTTGTTGATGATAGTTGCAGGGGGTGGATTCCAGAGGGCTGGAGTTTGTGCCTGGAGCCACCGACCTTGTGCCGGCTTTCTTCTGCGAATTTGGTCCGCCCCTTACGTACTTGCCATCTGATGTATGGGATTGGACTGGAATATCTTTCGACTCCATCGCAAGGGTTGTGGTTTTGTGACCCTGAAAAGTGTTCATCCGACATGAAACTCTGGTGGCAAACATCAACAGAGTTGGAGTTTGGAGAATGGAATAGAAGTTAAGGGATTCCCTATTTTGGGGTTAAATGAAAAAAAAAAACTTAAATATTATGATTAAATAAAAATCTATAGTACAAAAATTGCAAATTTTATTTTCAGAAAATATGAAAAAACTTGAAAAAAAGATCTAAATAATACTAATTGGATGGAAGTCGAAAACTTGTACTCTTGATTTTTAATCCAAGCTTTCTGCCCCTTTTTTAGTTCTACCTACGACGCTGGGTCAAAGCTTGACTCAACGAAGCACGTCGTCCCTTTGACCTAGCCGGCGGAGGCGGAAACGCGACCGTGAGTTCATGAATGGTTCAGTCTCCAGCGGCGCTCTCCAAAGCCAAATCCGCCCTAAGCTCCGTATCTCAGTTTGAGTCCATTCTTCGTCGCTGCTCGGCTAGCCGGTCCCTCACGAAGACTCTGCGTGCCCACGCCTGCGTCATCACTTCAGGAACTTTATACGCCCCGGACTCCACCCATCTCCGCTCTCATCTCACCGCCGCTTACGCCCTCTGTGGCCAGGCGGCCGTCGCCCGCAAGTTGTTCGATGATTTGCCCCACAGGAGCTCGTTTCTGTACAATGCACTTATCAGGGCGTATCAGCTGCAGGGCCTTTACCGAAAAGCGCTTGAATTGTTTGTGGACCTGCTTACTTCCGAGCTGTGCGGCCCAGATAAATTTACGTACACGCTTGTGTTCAAAGCTTGCAGTGAGTTGTCTTTTCTGGACACTGGGTCCATTTTCCATGGGAAGTTATTTGCTTTCGGGCTTGATTCAAACGCATATATTCAGAATTCCCTGCTGGCGATGTATATGAATTGCAGGGAGCCAGATGCAGCAGAAAAGGTGTTCAGTGAAATGTTGGACCTGACCGTTGTCTCGTGGAATACCATGATCAATGGGTATTTCAAGAATGCCTGTGCTGATCTGTCAGTAAGGACTTTCAAGCACATGGTGGCTGTAGGCTTTGAACCTGATAGTGCCTCCGCAGTTTCAGTGCTGCCGGCTTGTGGCTATCTAAAGGAGTTGGGAGTGGGAAGATTTGTTCATAGTTTAGTAGAAGAAAAGGGCCTAGGGAAGAATATTGCGGTGAGTAATGCATTACTAGATATGTATGCAAAGTGTGGCAAAATGAATGAAGCATGGTTGTTCTTTGAGAGGATGGTTGAGAGAGATGTCGTGACGTGGACTACTGTGATTAATGGGTACATTCTGAATGGTGATCCTGGCAGTGCTTTGGATGTGTGTCGGCTGATGCATCTTGATGAAGTGAAACCAAACTCCATAACAATTGCTTCCCTCCTTTCAGCCTCTTCGAGCTTGTTGGTTCTAAGGCATGGGAGGTGTTTACATGGCTGGTCAGCGAGGCAAAATCTTGCATGTGATGTATTGGTAGAGACGGCACTTATTGACATGTACGCAAAATGTAAGCACTTGGATCTCAGTTTTCGAGTCTTTCAGAAAGTTTTGAAGAATAGGTCTGCTCCATGGAATTCAATCATCTCTGGTCTCGTCCACAATGGTCTTGCAGAAGAAGCTATAAAGACTTTCAAAGAAATGCTTGTGCAAGAGGTCGAAAGGAACTCTGCCACCTTGAATAGTCTCCTTCCTGCATATGCAATCCTAGCGGATTTGCAGCAAGCAACAAATGTACACTCTTACCTTGCAAGAACTGGCTTGGTTTCACACGTCGAAACCATGACCTGTCTGATTGATGTCTACTCGAAGTGTGGCAGTCTTGAGTCTGCTTACAAACTCTTTAATGAAATCCCTGCCTGGGACAAAGATATCATAGTATGGAGTGTAATAATTGCGGGGTATGGAAAACATGGACATGGAGAGATGGCTGTTTCCCTCTTCAATGAGATGGTTGAATCGGGAGTTGAACCAAATGAAGTTACTTTTACTTCCGTTCTTCATGCCTGTGGTCATTCAGGTTTAGTTAATGAGGGTTTGAGCCTGTTCCGGCTCATGCTACGGCATCGAAGAAGAATACTTCAGCAAGATCATTACACATGTATCGCTGATCTTCTTGGTCGAGCTGGTCGACTCAAAGAAGCTTATGATTTGGTCAAGGAGATGCCATATGAGCCCAACCATGCTGTTTGGGGTGCATTGCTTGGTGCATGTGTAATACATGAGAATGTTGATTTGGGAGAGATAGCTGCAAAGAAGCTATTTGAGCTCGAGCCTGGGAATACGGGAAACTATGTGTTGCTGGCTAAGATTTATTCTGCATCAGGAAGGTGGAAAGATGCCGAAAATGTGAGGGATATAATGACACAAATGGGTTTAAGAAAAATGCCAGCACACAGTCTGATATAGAAGGAGCCGGGAAGCTCGAATCTCTGCAAAAGCTAAAAATCTTATGGCAAATGTTTAGATGCTTTTGCATAGTGGAAGACTAACATTATAGAATTGGGTGATTGACTAGAAACAGCGGCTGCCCATCGGCACAGTCAGTGTATCAATTTTATCTGATATATGGAGAGATTCAACTCTTTCTGGTCTTTCCTAACTAACACCAATATTTCTTCTGATTACGAAGGCATCAGCTGCTTGCTTCCGGGCATTCCCTCTGTCAGGATCGTTGCTGCAGAAACACTAGCTCTCAGCTCTCAGATTTTAACTGGTCGCAGCAGAAAATATGCGTATCACGCGCAGGGGAGTTTATCCTTGTCAGTTCTGGTCAACTGCTATGGAAGGAGTGGCTTGGATCAAATTCACGCTACTTTTATTTCATGTAATGTGGTCTTTATGGACATCAATATTTTGGTAACAACGAGGCGAAAATGTACAAATTCAACGGTTCCACCAATGAGACTTCGCATATTCATACATACACTGACATCCCCACTTAGGATTCATACATCCAGTGACATACATTGACAATGTATTACAGATCCATCATAACAATAGAATTTGAAGGTTGATTGGCAAGTAAATGGTTAGCAAATGCCTCCGGAGAGTGCCAATAGCGTGACAAATACCTCCTTACATTGGTCCAACAACACTATGGCAGTCCGTTGTCAATTTACCTGTAGGGTGGGTGACCCAAGATATGGCCCATGCTATGTCCAATTCATCCTCTTGCTCTTAGTAGGATACATTCTGTGAGAGATGACCCGAAGTTTCAGAAGCTAGAACCTGCTCCAGAAAACATCTCATGGTCAACTTTCTGACTTCACAAGGAAGATACAAGAACACACAATTGGAGCAATCACATACAACTTCAAAGTGATTAGAAGCTAATTTTCAAGTTAGCTCCTGGACAAAGTTTAGACAACTTCAAAGGCTTCTACCTTTAGGGCAGCACTCTGATCCACGTCACTTGAAATCAGAAGCCTCCTCTGAATCAGTCAAGGGCAAAAGCGTGCACATCCCAAGCAGATGCCCATTAAGGCAAACGTAATAATCGACAGAGTCCTCATAAGCACCCAGTCTGCAGCTGGCACTCTGAGGTATCATCCCAGCCTGTGATATGTCCCATAGCTTTGCCTTACAATAGGGGCACATCTCAGTAGGATGAAATTTGGCTCCCTTCCTAATTAGCATCTTCTTGACTTTTGACATTGAGAAAGACTTAAAAATTCCCCTGAAAAATCCCAAGTCCCCTTCATCTCCTTGTTCTAGATGTTCACAAGGATCAGAGACGTACAAAACATCTGTTCTGCACTGTGGTAAAAGGAAACTCTTTCCTGATGTCCGAGAGAACCTGGTCCTATAAACAAAGTGACCAGGTACTTGGACACCGTTAAACAAGCCACCCTTGGTACACCCAGAACAGTATATCAGAAGCTTCCCCAGCGCCCTCCAGTTACCATCAACACTGTGAATTCCACTAGATTGCAGATCCTGCATCATTTTAGGAGCTCTGGTTCTGCAAAACTCCTTCCACAGGACTCGCTTGGCTAGATCATCATACCACTTGCAGGTGCAGGACAAACTGGCAATTGCATGGGGATTCCAGTTCAACTGCTGAAACACCAGGTAAATCACATCCTCGTTCAGATGACCCTTGGTGCACTGACAGCTCTTTGAGTGTATGCAACGGTACTGCTTTGTCAGAGGGATCATTGTCTCAGCCTAGTAACACATACAGATAAATTTGTCATGGGCATTGGTAGCAAACTGTCTCGTACAAAGCCTTCTTCAGGCTTCTGCAGGAAAAACATCCCTATCGCACCATGCATGAAAGAAGAAAAGATTAACAAAGATTGAGGATGAAAACTACCATAATTTGGTCCCGATTAGTACAAGTTATGAACTCATATGACAATGAACAAATAAGAGACCCACTTGCTACCCCGTTGACTTGAGCTTGTATAATGAAAGAAAATGATGAAAAGTACAATTCCCATCTCTCAACCCAAAGTGGGGAAATTAAAAAAAAAAAGGAACAATGATGAGTGAAAACCCACACTGCCTAAAGGGATGGAAATAAACCTGACGGTTCTATAAATCTCAACAGCGAAGGCTTTGAAATGCACTTTTATGCAACTGTAGAGGCATAAAGATTGATCAGATACCTGTTATGTACGACAAATAGTCAACTGGGAAATCCTGAAAATCTTCTATCTATTAAAGTAGTCCTTTGCCGACTTGAAAACAGCACAGGACACAGCTTATGACTAGTTGCAGATCACATTTCAAGCGCTGGCGACCCTTCAACTCAATAACCTGAACATATTTCATATGATCTTTCCACATTTGCGCATCCATCACATATTTAACGAACAAAACATGCCCATAAAGAAACTCACAGGATATAAACCTGCTAAAATAACAGTCTACTTTTGATACGCATTGACGATCATTACTCGAAAAACCTAGCATAGATCAGATAACGACAGAACAGATTCATACAGAGAAGGTAATCAGGAATCCAGCAGGATCGCCGGGTACAAGATCAAAACCTGCTTACTCGTTCGGTTGAGATCAGTACTCCTCCTGGCACGGACCCAGAAACTCACACAGAACACCGCTGTGGGTATACAGAGTGAGCTGCCAAATTAGGGTTCTGAATCGACCTTCCACGCAGAGGGGGCCAGCTCAGCGTAGAACAAGCAGATTGCTAGGATCCGCCATCGAAATTACACCCGCGGAGACGCGACAAGGCATCTGCGTAGGTGGTGACTGAGCGAGAGGGAGAGGCGGCGTTCCATACAGAATACACGCATTAATTAATATTGTATTAATTGGAAGAATAACATTGACAGGGACGATGTGGAGTGCGTGACAACCCAGTAATTGTAGGACACGTTTACTTACGCACGTGAATGGTTGCGAGATGGGACCACCTCCACCACTTGGCGATATCTGATTGGAGCGTCACGCGGTGCCGACAATGGAGGTCGATCGCGCACCGGTTTCATTACTCTTTTGACTGTTTTTTCGAGTTTAATATTCGGCTTCCGTCGTCTGTTCATCCGACGGTCCATGGAGGGGGAAAGGATTAAGACATGGGCTGCCATATGATCGACTTCCTCCCTGGGTAAATCTTTATCATGATTCCTATGGATGAGTAAGATTCAATATCTGCGCAATATGTTTTGCCATGTGGATTTTTTTTCTTCCTACTAACTTTTGCGTGCTTGGTTGGTCCCATTTCCAGCCTGGCGATCGATCTCTGTTGGCTGGTGACGACGTCCGCTTGTTTTTTAACAGTACAGCCCAACAGATCTTCCTGTGTCCATGGTTAACCTGGGGGCCATGTTGAGCCGAGGCCAGGGCCGCCCAGAGAAGGCCCCACGTCAAACTCTGCCCCCACAAAGATTTGAAACCCAGTTCCAACTTACGTTTTCAACCATGCATCAGCAAGTTTCGGGTTGATTGTTGCAAAAACCATTAATGAGCCATAACTCACCAGCGAGTGCAAAAACATGAGAAGTAAAACACTGTCCGTATACACAGCAATTGTTGCATATGCTCTGCACTGGAACATTATCAGATGGGTACGAATATCATATCTAATGTGTTCAGAGAGTATGTATACAATCATTTGTGTATACCACATCCTACACGAGCTAGCGATCTCTGCTGAACATGTAGATGCGCTTACCCCTCAGCAAAGAGGGAGTTGCGCTGCATTTCGTGATCTTTATCATGTTGTATTGTTACAGTTGCACGATCACCGTTTCCTCCCTGAGACCGTCTTCTTTACTGCTCCAACAGACACCAGAAACTGGTCGAGGGATGACAAGGTCTTCATGTCATCGGGTGGGAAGTAACTTGCAGCCTTTCCAAGAAGAGATGTGAACAGAAGAGAGAGCGATGGACGACTCCCGTATCTCTCGCCCAACAAATCATCCAGAAATGCAAAGGCAGCTAAGAAATCAGACCTTCCAGCGGTTATTGGGGCAGCAAAATGGGCCGGGATTATTCTCTTGAATCTCCAGTCCTGAGCTATACCGTCAATCCAATCTCTTACCTAACATAAGGAGGTAGAGAATCACTTCACAGTTGCCTATTGAGTTTATCAGAAATCAGTTCCAAGAAAATAGACCAATTTTTAGATTGTTTAGCTGCCATATGCTGCCTACCATTACAGTGAACGATCTTTTCTTAATTTTTTGGTTGAGTTTCAGCAAGACCTTTGCTAAAGCCGGCAAAACAAAAGTTGCCTACCTTTTCAGGAACTTTGCTAAAGACGAGGGTCTTCACAATAGGAGAAACAATAAGCTTCTGTGACATTTGTGAAAAACTAGCATTTGGTTCCAGCAGATTTGACGGACCAAGAAACAAGATCTGCAGAACCATTCTCTCCCATCCTGCAAAGAATATTGGCTTAATAATACAGAAATATGAGGCTTGCTGCGCGTTGTTCCTGAATCAGGACAGCAAGCCTTACCCTTTTGGCGGTTCATTTGGTTGTCTACTACTGGTTCTTGGGGCACTTCCTTTCCTTTGCTAAGAATCTTCACAGCTAAACCATTTTTTGCTGATGCTAATAAGGACTCTTTGCTAATACACTCTGGTGGCTTTCTCGGGACAAAAATCACCGCATCAGTTACTAGCAGAGTTCTCGTTCTTTTATGGTAAAAGGCCACCTCCACATAAGGCCCAATCCCTAATGGAATCAACAAGTAAAGGAATTAAATTATCAATTAGGAATCACATAAGTAATGAGATTTTCATAAAGATCTGTTTTACCAACTTCAGGTGAGCTTAGAACTTTCTGTTCGATCTCATCTGCCCAAGGGATTGACGAATCCTTGTTTTTCAAGGTTCTAGCACGAAATATTCCAAAGAACTCAAGTGGCAAATTTAAAGGCCAGCTCCACTGTCTTGGGGCTACCCATATTTGAGCCTTGGGAAATTTTCTTGAAAATGGCCCGACGAATATTTTGTGTTCATAGGCAAATGTTGGAAGGACTATATACTCTACCGGAGCCCCCAACTCCTTCACAAGCTGGAAACAGAACAAGAAGTCAACGCCTAGCAAATTACTCAATGATTAGTGGGTATATCTAATTTACAGGAAAACTATGCATTTGTCCATTTTTCTTTTATCCATTCAGCTCAATGTCTCGACAGTACATACTAACAGTCAGCAAACTTGTCACTGAAAAAGTGAGCAGAAAAGGAAACTAACAAATTTTGTTTATTTCTCCTGGATTTCCAGATGTTCTTGTAATGGCGAATGCCAAAGAACTTCCAAGTATATGCATCCGTTGCAAAACCTTAGTTATAGAAGCACATTTACATGAAATGATTATTAAAGATGACCTGAATGCACTCCTTCGTAGGAGCTATCGGTGCATGGACCCATAAGCCTCCTGATTTGAGCTTGATAACAGTCATTCTGATGTTTGTCGAGACACTGCTGAAACCCAATGCCTGCTCTTGTTCGAATAGCCATATGCTGCCTTTCACAGCCTGAGCAGGATATGAAAGCAAGAAACTTCAGCAATAAGTGACAACACCTTCTGAAATATGCTTTTCCACATAATCTCTCATTCCAAGTGTGTTGTATCCGCTCGACCAATCCAAGAAATTTATGGCCTAATTCTGGAAACTCACTTGCCAATCAGTGTTCAGCAATCCAAATCTCTAAAATCACAAGGGACATGGCTAAACGGAAGCTAGAAGCGAAGCTGACCTCAGTTCTCATGGTCCGCCTATTGAGGAAAGGGCCGAGAGGGAAAGGAAACCCAGTGAAGTTGAGATAAAATCTGCCGGTTTTGGTGCTAACTGCAGCATCTTCAGTGGCAGCCGAAGCGACCACCAAACTGGTCGCAATTCCCCTGCTCTTGCTTCTGCCTCCTCTCGCCGGTTTCAGCCCTAGAAAGTGACCCTTCAATTGCCCACCAAGAAAGCTTGAGCCTTTATCTCTGAAGGAAGTTGGCTTCTGCAAAGTACTTGATTTTGGGGAAGAGAAAGCAACAGCAGCCGCCATTTTCGGGCTTTGTTCTACCTCACTTTCTTCCTATGCGCTTGCTCCGTGAAACGTGTCCTATCAAGTCCGGTTATCGTTTCGTCTGAACCTCAAATGTCCCAGGAAGAACAGTGAAAATATTGGAGCCGTAGTACAGTACTATCTTAGCAGGGCGACCTAGCGATAGGTGACTCGAGGCTGTGTCGGTGACACGTGGAAGATCTACATCGCCTTGTCATAAATTTGCAATTTTGGCACAGTATTTTCTGTGGATGTCGAGAAAGGAGGGGATATGATACATTCGGCCTTCATTGGCACCGGCATTAACAATCCAGAAAAGCCTAGAGAAGTGAATGACAGCTCTTCCAACAAGGACCATTCGCCTAAAGTTCTTGCAGTTTGCGTGCTTGCGGGTATATTATTGATCTCTCTCAGTTTCAGGTGTACAATCATGGAACAGAGAACAGAGTTGCACAAAAGGATGACCCAAATCCACACTGATAATGTACAAAAGAAAGCTGATTACATGGAGATAATAACTAAATTGCCCTCCAAACTGCTCACAACAGGCCCACAACATTTTTATCCCGTCAGTCTAAAGGTACAATAACATAGATAACACCCTTTACAAGCTCCAGCTTTTCATAATATATGCTTTAAAGGAGGTCCGTGGATTGGCAAAGCCTCTTCAACCCATAATACTGTACGGTGATTATTAGAAACTGAAGTGAGAAATTGCGGAATCCCAGCTGACCCTAAACTAGATAAGTCATCGAATTCTACATCATTGATGATGCGCAGATTATAGATAACATGTACCATTCGGAAGTGTAAGCATCTTCAAGGAACGATCTCTCTAACAAGCCAATCTAGACTAGGGTACGCAAAGTACAGTATGAGGAGTGATGGGAGAGCAAAGAGTACAGTAATGAGCATGTACAGAGCTAAGATGGCTGCACTAGCTGGTATTGCATATATCACAATCAGAAGAAAGATGATCACCAGAGGGAACTTCGCTGTCACGTGAACAAAGAAAACCAAGGCTTTCCTTATTGCAGAATGTACTCTTTCCATGCTAAGACCAGCAGTCTCAGCACAGTGAATGTGACGTGAACCTGATGGATCGGTAAGATGAGTATTTTGTCCCCTCCTCGAGTTGCTCCGGCTTGCTCGACCGCCCAAGGCCAGATTGCTGCTTGATGACCAAGCAGGTTGATGATCTTCGCTGACTGACGACAATGACTTTCGTCTATCACCATTCATGTTTTCGACCATCCACAGCAGGAAATAGTTCTTCCTTGGGAATTTAAGGTTGCCCTTATAAACCAGACGGAAGGACAAGAGATTGCACCATGGGCATGATATAAAGAGAGGAAGCTGAGTAGGTAGAGTCGGGAACTTCACCACAGCCCAATGCAGTCCTATGATACAATTTTTGCAGAGAGTGTGGCCACACCATAACACATAGGGCACGTTTTCAACAACATTAAATAACTCCCAGCAGATAGGACACTCTAACCCCTCATCTCTACTTGCAATAGAAGATACCTCATCATCTGAGCAGTCTCCTGAAGCTTGAATCAATTTCAGGTCATTCTTGGACCTACCATGTCCACCGTTGCAGTTGGGTGTGAAGTTCCACATTCTGATGGCAGAATAATAGAAGGCAATACCCAAAATATGAAATTAAAACAGGTTCGAGAAACTAAATGTCAGAGGAGACATCATCAAGCCTTGAACTAGGCCTCAAGACAATATGTCAGTAATGCATCCGTGCTCCTGGTTCCCTATATCATGAACCTAAAAATGAGGAGGAAAGGCCCATAAGAAGAAGAGTCAATCTCAGGGTATTATAAGAAATGAATAAAACTCAAGTAGGACAAATGTTTTCCATGGTCCATCAATACTCTCACTAAACCTGGATGACCATTTCAGAGAATACCAGCAAAGTACTCGTGAAGAGGGAAACCTCTATAACAATAAGAGCTCTCCAATAATTCATGAATACTTATCAGTAGAGTATAGGAAAATGAACTAAAAATTCCCCGGCCATTAGAAAGCAGCCAGAGATATGCTGCATCCAACGACGGATGAGAGATCAAAGTACGTCTTCGTAGCAAATATTTTCAAAGGAATAAAAGCCACACACGAATCTAATCTGGAAATTTCCAATCAAACAGTGGCGGAAATTCCTCAGATCTAAAAAAAAACAGAATTTTTATTCGTTCACAGCGCCCAGAAGTTCAGCCAACCTAACATTCAAGTAAGGACCTTTTGAACATAATTGAACACCCAAATGAGGTAACAGGTTAAACGACCTCGTACTGACAAATAATCAGCAGTACTCAACAAGAAGCGAAACAGCAGGAAACCTGATCACTGACCAGGGGACACACTTTCATAAGAGATTACCTCGACTTCTAGCTGGTTCCGGGCGAGATCATCTCAGCTGAGAGGAGGAGGAGGAGGAGGAGGACGGAAAGATGAATCCTGAACACAAGCTACGCGATCCCCACCGCCTCTCTCTCTCTCTCTCTCTAGAGGAATGACAGCCGATGGAGAAACCGCAGAGGGTACGAACTTAGCTTTTCGGTGTTTTCGGAAACGAGAGAGAGAGAGAGAGAGAGAGATCGGACGTCGCAGAAACGCTGTCGTATTATTCGCAGCCCATGTATCATCTCGGTTCGCCGGGCCTCAACTCTCTGATGGGCCCTTTTGTCAAAGGTATATATATGCGAAACGAAATAGCCATATTTTATACCTGCGCAGTAATTCTACCTTCTCCATATTTATTGTAATTCCCTACTGTAGAGGTTATATATTATTTTCGATTATATGGGAGGCACATGATCCTAGAATGATACTGTCGAAAGGAGAAATAGAGGAATACGTAAAATTGCACGATGAGAATCGAATATAAAATCTCTTGGTTGTTCGTGGCTGCACAGATACCTGCACTTGTCAACTCATGTTTAATCGGTCGACGGTTCACTGGAAAGCTGTGCAACGTATTCTCCGCTGCTTGGAGGGCGCGGCGCCGTCGAGAAACAGCTACAGTGGCTCGCCGTAGTACAGAATTTGAATATGAGAGCTTGCGGGGGGCAATGCCAATATTGAACTTATCTGGATTCAGGTTCTACCGCTTGAATTGGGTGTGTCTCTCCTCCATGCATCCTCCGATTCTCTCTGGTGCAGTAATGTTCCTGCCATCTATTTGACACAGAATCTTGTTTTCCATGCACGAACCAAGCAAGCACATCGAGGTCGACTTCCGTTCCGTCTACGAACGGCTTCGTACTCAATTTATTGGTACCGATGGCTAACTGGCTGATACCTTCATTGAGGGACTCATTTCCACCCGCTTTGTTAGTTTGAGCTCCGTCAGTTGAGTGCGCCATTATTACACATTTCCTTTTCATTCGTTTTCTCATAGAATCGGAGGAGTAGTCTCTGTCAAGTTCAGGGAAGAAAGGCTATCCGAGTGGATGACTATCAGAAGAAGAAGAAGAAGAAGAAGAAGAAGAAGAAGAAGAAGACACTGTTTTCTACCGGTAATAGTGGGACAGTCTCACTGACGCGACAAGGGAAACGAAGCACCAGACCGACCGCACCAGTACTAAGAAGATTCGATCACGGCATGTGTGGGACGCGACTCGAGAACCAGGACAGACGCATTCTGTTCGTTTCCTCCCACGTCGTGGTACTAAGAAATTCACGGGGAATCTTGCCCGCTGGTAGCAACACTTACGTGAGTACAGACGGCGGATGGAGACAGCGAGGGGAAGGAGGGGCCAGTAACGGCCAAATGCCGTGCCTAGGTCGAAGGTTCCTACATATTAAGTCACCATCGTGAGCGTGGTTAAGTGATTTAGTACTCATTATAGTTTCACTTATGACGAGAAGTTCTTAACCCCTTAAATGGATCGACCCGGGACGATCTGGATTAGTCAGCTGGACAAAATCCATCTGAATACCGGTAGTTTATAAAAATAAAAAAAAAAAAAGTCACCACCACTGCATCTGCATATTCTCATCATAATCACTAGCCGCGTTTATGGACAAACATCCAAACACAGGTGTAGTTTAGTTAGACGAAGGCTTGCGTTGATTTCAGTTCAATCAATTCCCTGACTTTTCCCGACGTTTGCTTGGCGGAAAATAGTCAAACCTCGGAATCCAAGAATGGGTTAATTCTCTGGTAAGCTTATGCGTACATACACTCACATATATATATATATATATACACAGTACACACACACATTATCTCTCTATTATTTGTTATTTAAGGGCGGAGTAAGGATTTTGGCGTCACTTTTGAATTCTTACTGTCGGGTGGTTTAATAAAAAAAAAATTGCAGCGGTAAATAAAGCAATGCGATAGGGAACTATGAGGAAGGATCAAGGGATCTAATTCAGAATTAACATTTTACTATTTTAATAGAGGTTACGTTAGTGCTCCAATCGCGCACAACTCAAGAGATGCTTATCTTTACGCACTTGGTCCATAGAATGTGCAGAAAGTAGAACTCACTGAGCTCTAAATCCCATCTCCACGGTTCAAAACTTAGCCCCGGAAATTGTCGTGAGGCGGCTGTCAAAATTTCGTCCCGATTGGAGCGCGTTCGGCCTTCCGATCTAAGTCTGATCTCGAACTGCGCACTCAGTGGGATTGCCCTGTTATTCCCCTGTTCTCTATTACCGCTCTCTTCTGCAGCAAGCCCTCCTTTTCTCCTCTGTTCCCTCTGCCAAGAATCAACTCCTCCGGCCATCACTCCTCTGTTCTGCCGCTTCTGTTCCGGTCGTCACATGAAACCCTAATTGCCACTTCTCGCTTTTTCTTCCCTATCAATAAACCCTGACAAGAAGATTACATACCGAGCCTAAGAAAATATTAAATGAAACCCAGTCGAAGAAGCCCCGATCCTCCTCCAAGTAGGAGACGTAGCCCTTTCACCACCCACTCTACTCTTTCACCCAACTTCAAGGAGAAGCGATGCAGTTCTTTGCCCGTCCCCTCCCCCATTCAAAACCCTTCCTACTGAAGAGCACGGCGGCACTAGCCAAGGTAGATCATTGTAGAAGCCACGGCAACCGAAAAATAGAAGGAGAGAATCGAACTACGAGATCGTTGATATTCGCTCGTACAAATGTAGTCGATTTCACACCCCCGCCCGCTCGCTCCACCACCACAGAGGCTTAGTACGGCCGAATTAGAACCATCGTTGTCCAATTTTCCTTAAATCGTCCCTTACTCCTCCATTGATTTTCTCCTCCCACTTGGATAAGTTTTGTAAATCCGTCCCTCCATGAATCCTCGCGAATGCAGCGGAGATCTTTATCATCATCATTTTCCGGCTTGAACTCTGTGTGAAGATAGATTTATTATCTCATAAATCTATTACCATATTTAACATACGATCCGAAGAGACAACCCTACTATTTTTATTGTGTGGGTCCGGGTAGTGTTGTTAAAACATGCCTGCAACCGTTTGACTCGGTTACAGTTTGGTCCGTTTGCTTAATGAGTCGGTTCGATTATAGGTCACGATTCATGTAAATATGAACCGACCTGAAACCATTTATAAATTAATCGGTTTGACTTATGAACTATCAATCTTTTTAAAATTATTTTAAATGAATATTTTTTTCATTTTTTAAAATTTTAATTGACCGACAAAATCCGACCGTTGATTAGTAAGATTTTTGGCGGTTCGAACAAGTTCTCAATGGTTTTGGGACAGTTTCTAAATAGTCCCGAGCCAGTATAGTAGGATAACAGTCCGAACTGATTACGGTTTAATGGTTCATATTTCTAAACCAACACGTAACCACCCATAACCCAATAAGAACGATTACGGATCGAATTTGGATAGCCTAGGCCGGTTTCAGTCCAATTACGAGTTAGCCCAACTCATTTAATATCTCTACGGTCAGTACGTCAAGCACATATATATATATATATATATATTTGAAATCGTTCCTCTCTCTGTTGAATAATTGTGGGGGTTTTCATTCGAATGATTTATCATTGCGTGTGAAGCTGTGACGATTTCTTGCGAAGAAGTGGACGATAATTAATCGCTGAGAATTTCTCAGTTTAGTTAGTTTAGCAAAACGTAATTAACCAATCAATTAACGGGCCTTACTGGGGGTGTGTTAAATTAATTATTTTTTATTATTGATTTAAGGCAGAATGATCTTACCTTACCTTACCATGATTCAGTAATCTTGATAAGGCGATATTTGTTCACAATCATGAATGAGTGATTAGATACTTAGCCATCGCCTAGGACCGACCCACAGTCCCTTTTTCTTTTTGGGTAAATCGAGTGGCTTTAATTTTAGGAAAATAGGGAGGGACGGAATGATCCCTCCAATTATTGGTGCTTGATCAATCATGATGGGATCGTCTCTCCATCATTATTAGATGTGTGTATCGGGGATCGAGCCCATTTTCTCGATCATACACACTTAGTGGCGGATCCGACATCAGCTCTTGTAAGAGTGTGTGATTCAATCTCGTACCACAATCTCGAGCTTTGGTCTAGTTTCTCTGAGGCATATCGGATATCCCCTCCTCCTAGTTTCACATTGTACGAGGGATCACAAGTTGATCGTATCTGGCACTCTCGGAGGACAGATAGTAAAGGGAGAGGGGTAAGTAAATTACAAAGGAAGAAGGCAATAAGGAGCTGAGAAACCCTGTGGACCCATCTCTGAACGTGCAACACAATTCACTCTTCCTTTGGCCCCTATATGTCCCCTGCATTTCCTTGCTCCCTGGCTTATACTACCACCGCTGAATCCGACAGCGGTGGTTTGATGTGTATTCCTTGATATATCTATACGACCAAATGAACTACAACTGATATAGATTCAGGCTAAGTTGATCACCCAGAGATAAAAATCTCAAAATCATAAATACTCCATTTAGAATGTCCGAATTTGTGGACTTATGTGAGAGAAGATGAGGCTGTTCAGCCAACCACAAGCGATCCACGTGGGTAACCGGACTTTATCTGATCGTGAGCATGCCAATGCATATCAGCATCGTCACCGCATCCCCCATCCTCGGATATGCATTAAGTTTGAGTGGCCGAAAGGCAGCTTTTATCCTTCAGCAGCCGGCCCTTAAAATGATCTGAGGGCCAGCGATCGAATCGAGTGGCAGAAGAAATACGGCCAAACTCTGGGAAGAAAGCCAGTCGATCTACTTCACCTCCTCTGTTGTATTCGGCAAATAATTAATGAAGTCGTGCATGTATCACTATCGGGACTTAAAATTATTTTTTTATATGATAATTAAAATATTATAAATTTTTTCATATCTCTTAATTATCATTTTCCCTTATCCTGATCATCATACATAATCTTATAATGACTCTAGGAAAGACAAAGTTCATATGCGTGTATAACCAAGTGAGGCAGAGAATTAAGCGATACACGAAAACATGCCGATAGTAAATATGCGGCCCTTGAATTCGGCGGAGCATCGGATTACGAGTTGGTTTGGATCGTGATGGTAGAAGTGTTTGGCTCTGGTATTATATGCCAAGTACTTTCGAGCATGTGCAAAAAGATTGTGAGTATTAATAGTGAATGTGAATCCACAAGAGATTGATTGGATTCAGTATATAATTATAGTAATAGGATAGGATGTGTGTGCGTGTGACACGCGTACTGTCTGTCTTCTTTATGTTCTCCATGTGGGATTAGCCTTACCAGTAGGATTATCAGAATGGGCACCATGAAATCACTGAGATTCGAGAATACTTAGGAATTTTTTTGTTTTTTGTTTTGGAGAAAAAAAAAAGGTAGGGCATTATTGATGAGGAAGACGACGACGACGACGACATCCCTTAATATTGATCAACCCATGTACGGGGGGGCCCTCACCATGTTTCCATCGAGCAGCTGGGATCTGGTCGTTCTCGGTCCCATCCGCACAATTACATCTCCTTGTCGTCGTGCTGGTTCTCTCTCTTTTAACGTTCTTTCAGCTAAATGATCACTCCGTGAGCGGTGATGGTGATATTATGAATCAAGGATTGAGCCATGTGAACACATTAAACGCCGCCATGGTACCACCGAGACTTGAGTTAAAAAGGAGATGTTCTGACGGCATGAACCGTCGTAAATCGGTAAATCAAATGTGGCGTCAGCGGGTGGCCCCGGGCCAGCCCTCGGCCGTCTCAGAAGGCCAGGGCGAATGGGGAGGAGCGGTCCATTTCCCTCAGTCGGATGAGGGAACGTGGGGGGCCCCAAAACCCTCACCACCACCGCCACGGTTTACGTGTCCGACTCTTCCATGATCTTCAGCCTCACACCTCTTCCTCCTTCCCCTATTTTCCCTTCTCACTCATGCGCTACGGGACAGTTCTCTGCATTACAGTCCCTCCAAATTAAAGTTCCCTGAGCCACTCTCCACCCTCGCTCTCTGTCTGTCTCTCTCTCTCTCTCTCTCTCTCTCTCTCACGCACCCTTCATCTCTCGAGCTTCGTTCCATGGTTCCTCTCCCACAGTCAAGGCCTTCTTCCGCTTCTTCCTCCCACGGTCTGTCTATCGTCTATATTTCTTCGGTAGAGTTAAAAAGTGAGTGATCGGGCGTTTGGAAATTCTAATGATGTCTTTCCTACGTACGGCTGGTTGTCGCGGCAGGGGGATTGGACATCTGGGTTTGCATAAGCCGAGCTGCGACGACGGGGAGAGTGACGGTGCAGGAGAAGACAGCACCAACAACCCAGTCGTCTTCAACTCCATTGAGTGTTACGCTTGCACCCAAGTAGGCGTCCCCATCTTCCACTCCACCAGCTGCGACGGCGCCCATCAGCCAGAATGGGAGGCCTGTGCCGGCTCCTCCCTCGTCCCCATCCAGAGCCGGAAGCGCCCCGGCTCCTCGCCCGGTCGGAAGCCTAGCTCGGGACCCTTTGGGCGCGTCCTCGATCCACGGAGCAAGCGAGTCCAGAGGTGGAACCGCGGGCTCCTCCTGGCTCGCGGGATGGCCCTCGCGGTCGACCCACTCTTCTTCTACGCGCTCTCCATCGGGCGCAGCGGCGGTCCCTGCCTCTACATGGACGGGGGTCTCGCCGCCATCGTGACGGTGCTCCGGACGTGCATAGACGCCGTCCACCTCTTCCACATATGGCTCCAGTTCCGGCTCGCCTACGTGTCGAGGGAGTCGCTCGTGGTGGGCTGCGGCAAGCTCGTGTGGGACCCACTGGCCATTGCCTCCCACTACGTCCGCTCTCGCAGGGGGTTCTGGTTCGACGCGTTCGTCATCCTCCCGGTCCCTCAGGTCAGCAACACCGCCCTTTTTCTACTCCCTCGGATTCCAATTTTTCTCTTTTCTCTGCCATTCCGACTGTGTAATGATGTACCTTTCTGCGTCATGACGACATCAGTAAAAGTTTCAGCAGAGGTTGTCGCCAGCACGGTTGATTCCCTTTCGCCCCCGGAAACGGTGTCAGAAGGAAGATATGGCCACTTGCAAAAAAGGCATCACCATGATCTTCAGCGCTGAAATGGACATCTCCGTTTGCTACTTTCGGCAAATAAATGTTAATTATGCTGTTTGTCTTGATCAAGTTAATTAGACATTACTCGACAAGCCATCAACAAGCCAAAGCTTGTTGAGGTTGTATCAGTATCCCTTGATAAAAATGTTGCAATATCACAGAATCACTGATATTCGCTCATATGTTCAATTCAGAAGTGAATATATTGATTTTTCATAATTACTTAAAAAAAACATCATTAATTTCTGTGTATCATCTCTGCGTGCTCATTTATTTCTCCAATGATTTGCTCGTTCTGCAGGCTGTGTTCTGGTTAGTAGTACCAAGACTGATCAGGGAAGAGCAGATCAAGCTGATAATGACAATACTACTACTAATCTTCTTGTTCCAGTTCCTGCCTAAGGTCTACCACAGCATTTGCTTGATGAGGAGAATGCAGAAGGTCACAGGCTATATATTCGGCACCATCTGGTGGGGTTTCGGTCTGAACCTCATTGCCTACTTCATCGCTTCCCATGTAAGTAAGCTCATCGCATATTCTTGCCGATGTATCAGATCTACATCTTCGACTCTGTTCTTATCAGCAGTAGTAATTATTAATATGCTCTTCACAGGTAGCTGGTGGATGCTGGTACGTGCTTGCTATACAACGAGTTGCTTCATGTCTTAGGCAGCATTGTGAGAGAAGCGGCAACTGTAATCTCTCCCTCTCTTGCTCTGAGGAGGTGTGTTACCGGTTTCAATTACCGGCTGGCACCGTAGGGGAGCCATGTAACAGTAATTCAACAGCAGCAATCAGAAGGCCTCTGTGCTTAGACGTGAACGGACCGTTCCATTACGGGATCTATCAGTGGGCTCTTCCTGTTATTTCTAGCAACTCGATCGCCGTCAAGATTCTTTACCCGATATTCTGGGGTCTAATGACTCTCAGGCGAGTCTGGAAAACTGCAACCCGATATGTCTTTACATGATTTTTTTGTCGCAGGAGAAAATGAAACATTCGAATCTGAACTGTTCCTACGATTGCAATTGCAGCACTTTCGGGAATGATCTTGAACCTACAAGTCACTGGATGGAGGTGATCTTCAGCATATGTATCGTTCTGAGTGGTCTCCTTCTATTCACTCTCCTGATCGGAAATATTCAGGTTACACAATTGTTGTAGTGCACGCTCTAACATTTACGTTACATGTGCTTCCCAGAATCTAAACAGAGGCATAATTTGACGTCTTGAGTGTTTGGCATTTATCAAAAAAAGGTGTTTCTGCACGCTGTCATGGCGAAGAAGAGGAAGATGCAGCTGAGGTGCCGAGACATGGAGTGGTGGATGAGGAGGAGGCAGCTACCCTCCCGTCTGAGGCAGAGAGTGCGCCATTTCGAGCGGCAAAGGTGGGCGGCCATGGGCGGCGAAGAAGAGATGGAGTTGATCAAAGACTTACCTGAGGGCCTCCGGAGAGACATCAAAAGATATCTCTGCTTAGACCTCATCAAGAAGGTAACTTGATGCTAATTCCCCTCGCTCCAATCGACCCTGCAGCGTCCATGGTTATGGTTATCTTCTTCAAAATCTTGATCGTTTGATCGTTCCAGGTCCCTCTGTTCCACAACTTGGATGATCTCATTCTCGATAACATCTGTGACCGGGTTAAGCACCTCGTCTTCTCGAAAGACGAAAAGGTTCCAAAACTCGAACAATTCCACATTGTAATCGATTCCTATTTGACAATGGAGTTTACCCGTATTTCTAAGCATTGCTTCGACCTTATAACAGATAATCAGGGAAGGAGACCCCGTCCAGAGAATGGTGTTCATTGTCCGAGGCCGAATCAAACGGAGCCAAGGCCTCAACAAAGGCATGGTGGCCACAAGCGTGCTCGAATCAGGCGGCTTCCTGGGCGACGAGCTCCTCTCTTGGTGCCTCCGTCGGCCGTTCATAGACAGACTCCCCGCCTCCTCGGCGACGTTCGTGTGCGTGGAATCGGTCGAAGCGTTCGGGCTCGATGCCCACCAACTCCGCTACATCACCGACCACTTCCGGTACAAGTTCGCCAACGAGCGGCTCAAGAGGACCGCGAGGTACTATTCCTCCAACTGGAGGACTTGGGCGGCCGTGAACATCCAGTTCGCATGGCGGCGTCACTGGTTGAGGACTAGAGGCCCAGCGGTCTCCACCGTGAGCAGCGGCGGGGATAGAGGCAACAGTAGTGAGCGGCGGCTTCTCCAGTACGCCGCCATGTTTATGTCGATTCGCCCGCACGACCACCTCGAGTAGAGAGGCTGGCTCGACCGGGTGTTTTCTCTGGCTTTCTTTCTCCATCTGGATGTGCTGTATTCCTGTCGATTTTTACAAGAGGGTCCGGTCCACGCAGAGGCTCGGCGACAATGTTCTACTTCAGAACTAAAATAAGATCGATTCCGTTGGTTCATCGTAATTGACTTATTCTCCGGTCAACGGATTCTCTCCTCTTCCATTGACTGGAATTCGCTTTGGATGTTGTTAATCCATTTATCGTCTAGTAATAATGTTTGTGAAATATATAGAAAGAGAGGGGATTATATTAAAATTTATATATATTTATTATTATTGAATTATATCTATTTCTAAATAATTTTTCAATAATATATATATTTGATTATGTGACATATTTAAATTTTAATTTAACGGTTCATTAATATCTCCGTTATTTGTTGACGTATCATACTGACACAGATAGATAGATTAACTGATGTTGTACGATGATTTGGTGAAAAAGCACGACATGTCAGCATAAAAAGTGCAACCTAAGCGTATAATCATTCACGTTAAATTAATCACACATGAGTGGATAATTAAAATTTAAACTAACAAAAGAAATATTGATGCGCCTGGACACTGACCATAGTATATATACTAGTTGATTTTCTCCCAGACGCTCTCTCCTCCTGTCTGTCTGGTCTGGTCTGATTGCCGAGGAAGAAGAAAAGGGTGTTTATTGTAATTTCTTGAATTTCCTGATGAATGATGTCATCTACCTCCTCGATGAAAGTCTCGACAAAATTCTTGAACTTGAGGAGCCGGAAGCAGAGATGGCTAACACGGTAGAGTGGAAGCAAAGACCCAGATCAAGGGAGGCAGGAGAGGGCTCGATTATTCTTTCCACTCTCAGGAAAACGTCAGCACCGTTCTATGTCTGAATCTAGGAAACTTTTCTGTAAGTGTACATGTTGGGAAAAGTTGGAGGAATTGCTGAATGTAACTTACTGCATGTTTGCAGATTATCTGGATTGATATGAAATTAACAAATGAAGATGTCAGTATGATGGCTTTCACTTCAGAGCAAATAACTGCTCCTTTCCTGCTGCCTGAGATGGTAAGTAAGTGCATTTCTGCAATATATCTGCTGTTTGTTATTATGCTTTTTATCCCTTCATTTTTTTTATTTTGTTTCGCAAGCTTTTGTCTGTTAAATTTGGTCTGTCTCAGGTCGAGAGAGTGGCAACTTGTGGGTCCACAAAGGAAATCCCTTAGCTTGAAAAATCCAGAGAAGTATGAATTTCGTCCAAAGGAGTTGCTTAAGCAGGTTGGCATCGGTTAAATTTTAGGAATCCTCATTTCTATCTTTTTACTGCTGATTAGAGAGTGGCGTGTGTCTAGTCTCCGAGATTTCTTAAAGTTTGAAAATTGAAAAGGTTGTTTTTGATCTGATCGCTTATGAACATCCATTGCCTTCTCATGAGGTGAGATTGGGCCAAACCCTGTCAAGTCTCTTAAATGTGTTATCGACTAGAACAGACCGCCATGCTATGGATGCATAATGCTCCATTACGCATAGCTGTAGTGGTGACAATCTGGACATGCCAGTCGCGAGAAAGTCCCATGCCTAGAAATCAGCCTTCAAATTGCAGCATGGATGTTCTGCTTTATTTCCAAATGTGCATATTTATTTACCTGCTATTTTTCCTGCGGGGTGATAGATTGTCCCACATGCGTGTTCATCTAGCTCGGGGTGATGCAGCAAATATCTTCCCAGCTGCAATCTGCAGGGACGGTCGATCATATAATGACAGGTAAAGAGCGGTGCTGAGACGTTACCATCTTTGGATGGCAGGAGAATGTTTTCTGCTTCGAGATTGTCCTGCTGACATGACTAACTGTTTCTGAATGTCACAGTTGTTTGGTGCTGCAGCAGATGTTCTTCGAAGAATTGGAGAAGATGGGAGGGTTATACAAGAATTCATAGATCTTGGTGCGACAGCCAAAGTGGCAGCAAGTGAGGCCATGGACACTGAAGAGGCTCTTGGAGAGATTCCTGATGAATAATTCCTTGACCCAGTTCCGGTAAGTGCCCTTTTTTTTTTCTAGTGTTTTTAGATTTTGAAAGGGATCTGAGTCCCTGAGTTTCTGACTTGATGGTGCTATCTTGCATATGTTTCTGCAGTACACGTTGATGAAGGATCCAGTGATATTACCTTCTTCAAGGATCACAGTGGACGGGCCAGTTATTCAGACGCATCTTCTCAGTGAGAGTGTCTGTACCCGTGACCTGTAATTTCTGCTCATTGTTGATGATTCTGTCGGCCCATTCCTTTTTGTACTAATTGAGAGAAATCCGAGACTGATCCATTCAGCCGATCTCACCTCACTGTTGACATGCTGATCCCGAACACCGAATTGAAGGCAAGACTCGAAGAAGCATGGAAAAGCATTAAGCTTACAACCTGAGAAGGGGATAATTCGTACGACAAACGAAGAGATGCTCATCGATTAGGGCAAAATCAGCTGGTAAACTAGTCGGTGTCTTGGCATGCAGTTTCTTGATAGATATACTATAATGCATATTGAAAATGTGACGCTCTTATTTATCGAACACCGTGAACGGTACATTTCCTTGATAATTATATTTCAAGTAGATCATAATTTTAGTGTACAAATCAGAGTATTTTCTATTTTCAGTTGCATAATATATTAAACTTTCTGTAACATTTTCATCATTTGACCGGACTCCTGGAAATGTGCCAGCCCGAGAAAAGCCACCACTAGTCTGTCCAGGGGTAGCACTGGGTCATCATGAAACTTTGCCTCAACTAGTCGGCCAACTGTGTGATTCAGGTGAGGGGTTGGACGAACGCTATGGTCCTCGATGTGCCAGACGCGAGGCCGACAATTGATCCTGGACCAGCTGGGCGATCTTAGAGGGCTAAAGCCCCAGCACCGGAAAAACTTTATGGTTGCCTGGTATGGCACCAGATGTGCTGGGGCTTTCGGCCTAAGCAGACACTTTTCCTGGACTAACGGTACCGTACACTTCGCTAGTTCTGAGTTATTTTCATAAAGGTCCCTTCGACGGAGCTCCATGACGGTTGGCACCATGTGTCTCCAAAGGACGGTCACAAGAAACCTTTCGGGACTTTGCACTGCAGACGACCTCTGGCCTCTGATAATTGATCGCAAATAAGCAGTCACTTGGCTCTTCAGTATAAATTATGGCTTTTGTTATCAGAGATTTCCCGTACATCAAATCAAAACACTATCCTGGGGCTCATTTACGGTCCTCCACATATCTAATTTATTTGACCTATAGTGAAGGCCAGCTCAAGCATGGCACACGTTACAGGACCTTACGGGGACCTGATGACATGAAAAGGCACTTTTGACGAAAGGCAGCCATCGCTTAGACCACTAACAAGTTCATTTATCTGACTTTAGTTTCGGCCGCTTAACTCTCAAACTGCTTCAACTTCTGGCAGCCATCATCAAATGGCCTTCGGTATACATATATCTGCACTCTACTGCTGATAGCAATGCTCTGACTTTACTTTCCCTCATCGTTCTAGCCTTTCGTGGCGGCCATGCACAAAAATCCAACCAGAATGGGGTCAACAATTGATCTGACCTCTGCCACAGGCCGTCGGGGGGGCTTATCATTGGACTTCGACGTGAGTATAGGCACCCCGTGGGGATTATTTAATCCTACTGCAAGCTTCACAGAGCCTAACTTAGAGACATAAAAGACAGAGAGCACGCCACAACCAACAGTACCTGCTAGAGGTGCAAGCCCAGGCGTTCCTGCAGCTGCTCCTGGAGAGTGACGATCAGGCGGGAGCATAAATTAAATAAATGGGATATGACACAACAACGCTGAAAACCCTCTAATACAAAGCAAAAATGGAAATGCAAAGCAGAGAGCTTCCACAGCTCCCCATTGGCTCCTAGTTAGCAGGCACCCTAATCAGCCTGGCTGCACTCCATCATCTTTGATGAGATGGGCCTCATGCCACATATTTCTGCATCTCCTCGAGCATAATATAGAAACCAATGGCTGCAAAGACCCTTTTTCCCTCCATGTCAATCTGTTCATGGATTTGCATCCTGAGGTGATTTTGGGAGACGTGATAACTATGGATAAATCTGACAGTGGGAAGTCCAGACAACATTTAGTGGTTAAGATGAAATGTTCAGAGTTTTGGATGTTGCAAAGCATGCCTCCTCCTTTCGTACTCATGTGCAATGCTAATGGCACTCCTACTGTGTCGCAGGAAAAATTCTGCTAGAAGTATTTGGCTCTCTTCCTTCGTTAGATCACCATGACGTCCCTGTGAAGACCATCAGAAGTTGTAAATCTCAGGTTCTCCTTAAAGCAAGCATGCAGAAATTAATGGCTATACCTGATGTTCCATGTAGCAACTAGCAAGTGCAATGACATATTAACTTTTTTGCATGACTTGGTCTCACTTACAGCTGAATAAACTAATGCAGTAGCAATGAAAACAGGAACCCTATGTCACATGTCTGGCTTAAGACCGTATCATTTATAAAAATGGAAAAAAGCTAAATGGATGTACTTACTACAGAATGAAAGCCATTCAGCTGGAGGAGAATGAAAACATGGTCTAAGAGAATAATTTGAAAACACATAGTGCACCCATGTGTAATTACTTAGCACATTGGAAGTGAATCTGTTGAAAAGAAAAAATGATAGAGAAATTTTGGAAAAAAAAAAAGAAAATTGAAAGGGAAAAATGTTTATCTGCCCAAACAAACCACTACTGGAGCATACAGAGGCTGGTCCAGCATCAAGGTCATTCAATGGCTAGCAATGGCTGGCCAGGAAAGCCTGATTCAGGTCCTTGCATGAGTTATACAACAGGAGATAGTAGGCACAGCACAGTTGAGGTAATGCAGGGAGCACATTTAATTTATTAGGATAATTATTTCACCAAGTGATGGGCACTCCTTAGATATACATGGTAAGGAAAGAATATAATTATATATAGGATATCCACAGAAGTGTGGAGGAGTTACCAGTCTTGCAATCCTATCACATACAGCATGGTGCATTAGGATACCAGCAGCAACAGAAACATTAAAGGAATCGACCATGCCATTCATAGGTATGCTGCAATGCAAATCTGACAACTCCAAGGCTTCATCACTGATCCCTCTGTTATTTACAAACTCCAACTATTAGCTGGCAATGTCAATAACATAGAAATGAGTATCTGATCAATTATGCCAACTTTTAATTGAAGCAGCTAAAGATTTAATGGTGTTGCTTTCATTACAACCAAGAAATATCGTGCGGAATAGCTACGCTTGATATAAACTTTTTAAAGCAGCCAGTTAAATTTCCAAAGATTATATATGAAAATATTGAAACACTGCTCAGAGAATGTATGGTACATCAATAGTAAATGCAATAAATATTAACAAGATAACAGGAAGAAAACCATGTTGGGGGGGGGGGGGGGGGGGGAANATAACAATGTTATGGTTTATTGCGAGAACAAAGGAGGCAAGTAAACATAAAACAACTCTGTTTTGCATTTGAAAAACATATAACAATGATCAGGCATACCTATTCTCATTTCCAACAACTATTGCAGTGGGATGTGACCAATCCATATCATAAATAGATACCTGCACACCACATCCAAGAGTCAGTGTCCACAACAACAGGAAATAATACAATTATGTCATCACGGGCTACAAGAACTCAAAAGCACAACTCAGTTAAATCCTCTATCCCCCAATAGCTTGCTCAAAACTTCTTAGCAGGAGCAAGCTCAAAGTATGGAGAACTGACGCATTTGGGAGGGCATAGAAAGATGTTCATGGAGAGGCAGATTAAATCCTTACTGCACCCTTTCCCAGATGTGTTGTGGCAATGCGATATCCACGTGATTTAAGAATATCAAAACACTCCCTTGAAGAGTTCCAAAGTTCAATGTCCAACCACTTCTCTGCACCCATGCTTACATGGCGGTTGTCTCTATACCTGCAAAAAAAATGCACAGTATGTCAATAAGTCAGCAAAGAACTAATGCACATTTAAAGCTACTGCATATAAGAGATGACTAGCAATCTTGAAGAGACGAACAAATGTTGCAGTGGTTTCGTCCCAAATTCCAAATACAAAGATCATTCAACATAACTAAACACCCGATTCCTCAAGAAAGAACATGCACAGTCAACATGCGAAATAAGCACCCCTACATCTAAGTAAAGGAAAATTTTGTTAGACAAGGAAATGCACTGGCAAAGAAATACCATATATTGACCATACTGAGTCACCAACATTTTCTGTCATCTTCATATAAGAATTCAAAGACAATACTAAGTTATATATCCATAGCAACATATAGGTCTTGAAATAAAAAAAATATAAACAACTGAGACACAAAATCAAACCGAGATCTTTTCACCTCACGTGTAGCAGCACCTTTTCGAGCTATCACAGGACACGACATGAACAGACTGGAGTCCTAATGCATCAGCCGAGCGGAACGCAGCAGAAACGTTTCCAAAATCGGACAGCCCTTCCACCACCAAACACACAGAATAGCTTCGGTTCCTCACCACACTCCTGAACCTCTCCTTCCTCACATCCATTATGTGTGGCTCGATTGCTTCCAAAACCTCACCGCTACTCAAATAAGAGCCTCCTCCACATTCGAATTTGTCCAAGTACGGAAACCACCTCTTTCGCGGCATTGAACCGCCGCCATCGCCATCTTGGCTCAAGGACCTCCGCTCCATCTTCATGAATCTAGCAACGTCATCTCTGTCCGTGAGCAATTGCTCCACCGTGTCCTTCGACGAGTTACCAGAGGACTCTTCATCTGCGAGCTCCGCCGTTGCAAGAGATACAGCTCCCCTGACCGAGGCGGAACGTCTTGAGGATAATCCAAACAGTTTGAGTCCCAACTCTGCGAGAACAAACAATCAAAACGACAGCTCTAGCGCGAACAACGAGTGGAGTTTACGGAGGAGGAGAATACCTCTGGAGGCGAACAAGTGGAACGGCCGAAACGAGAGAGAGCAGACGGATTGCTGGTGGTTCCGAAACGTGGATCCAAACGAGCAGAGCGAAGTGCGCGCTAGGGCTTTGCAGGCGCTCATCGTGGAAATGATTTTGGCGCCACGAAAAGATGGGAGCAGAAGAACAGGGGAGGATCGAAGAGAGACGCTCTAAATTCCTACCGGATAGGATTTTTGCAGTTTTGGCGCTTAGCCTCGGCCTGACGGCGTCGTATAGAGCCCCACAATGTCTTGCAAGGGCGATGGGTCTGATGATGGCCCATGCTCGAGTTTTGCGAATAAAAAGATAAATGATTAGAATAGTTTTACTAAGCATTTATATTATGAAACTATCTCGTCTAAGCAAATGAAGCTATACGTGAGATGAGAACATGAAGAACACATGGCAAATTACGCAGAAGTTCCTCAATGACTTGCTCTGATGTTGCTCCAACTAATAATACGAACTAAAACACTTCCTTATGCGATAGCAGCTTCCTTTAGCGATACCGAATGAACAGCCGCTGAACACCTTGGCCTCTTGGGACGACGAGCCCTCTTCCCCCATCCAATCAGAGCCCTCTCATCGATGCCCAGCTCTGGACATTTCGTTGTCTGAGCAGCTTGGTGCTTTATCATATAGTCATCAACAAATTTCCTTCTTTTAGTTCTTCCCCTAGCTTTGCTATCTTTACTGGCACTATTCTTCTGCTGTGGCCCTGCCCGTGGGGCCCTGCCTGTGTCCTTTATCAATCCTTCGATTGCCTGGAGATCCTTGGTCACTTCATTCCTCGACAAGGAAGTGAGACTGGGCATTATGTCCCTCTGGAAGTCCTCCTTCGGTCTCCCTCTCCTTCCATGGAACTTCTGAAGCCGTCCGGCAGAGAACTTCTCTTGCAGTTCTTCCCAAACTGAAGGCGTGTAAGGAAGCTCGTCCAGCTTTGTTTCAGCCAAGTTTAGTGTCGCAAACTCAAAATAATCCATCCCCTTGGGGATGTGCTCTCCATGATTGAGAGGAACAGTTTCAGAACTAACAGGAAGGGAGGAGATGGTTATGTCTGCAAACCACTGGAGGATCTTGCTATTCGTATCCTCTAGACTGTCAGGGAAACTCCGTTCTTGATATTCATTGGCACAGATCGATGATATGGCGACAAGAGTTTCGGCTGCAACTCTCAGAGGCTCATTGTTCTCTTCTTCCAATCTGTTGTCCAACATCACTGAGGATCCCTGTTTGCCACCGGCAGATTCCCCATGTGAAGATTCACTGGTTTCGAGGACTGTAACTTTCAGATCAGTCTCTACCCTTCTGGGCATGATGTGAGAAGTCGCAGTGCAGAGGGTGAAAGGAGCCTCCTCTTCATTTGATGTTGGACAGACATTTAAATCGAAGAATTCTCTCGAGCTGCAGGTGTTCATGTTCTGCACTACAGATTGCTCAAACTCTACTCTATATTTGATACTAGATGCATCAGAATTTGGAGTCATTGAATTATCCATCAGATTACTATTAAAAGATTGAACTCCACCAACTGAATGACATTTGCCTAGATAAGACCCAAGTGTCTTCCCATTGCCTGGGCAGCCATTTATTTTATCTGTCCTCCTCTCAGAGACAGAGGTACCAGTGACCAATGAAGAATCCTGAACTAAACAATGAGGCATGGTAACTTCCGTCTTGTTCATACCAATAAACCGATGAAAGTTCACCAGTAATGAATTGGTGTTCACCTGATATGAAACTTCCCCTTCTTGAGGACCTCTAAAATGCAGTCCTCCATTAATAAGACGAGGACCTTGCATTGACTTCATGAAGCTCATACTTGGCCCAGCAGGTAGCCCCTGAAGGGGGAGCTTGGATCCACTGAGATTTCTCTGAGATATTTCTACTTCAAAAAATTTCCTGCTTGTCTGTCGCTCAGAGCTTTGGCGATCAGATGACAGTGATACGGGCTTGAGGATTTTCCAGAATTCAACTTGTGTTGAGCCAAATTGATTGCCCTCAATTTCACCACATAAGCTTTGACTGGAGAAGCTATTGCCATTACTACTCAGTTGAACTGAAAAGACAGATTAATCAACTCAAAACCATCAGCAAGAGCATAAGCATCAAGAAACAAGGCTTGGAGCAGAATGGTGAATGATGATTGACATGGAAAAACCTTAAAACAAAGAGACCAGCTCAAGCAAGAAACTTGAGGTTAGAAATTATCTAAATCCAATTCCAAAATCTTATAATCCTACAGGAGAAAGAGGAAGACGTTTACCAGCCTTGGGATTGTTCAGCAACCCTCTTGCATGGAAGCTTTCTTGTAAGCTTGCAGAACAGTCGATCTTTTGCAGTCTTTCTCTGGACCTACCAAGGATACCAGCAGAAGTGGAAGCAGACATTTCCTTAGTTCGCAAACCTGATTCTGAACATGGAGGAACTTCCTGTTCCTTTGCAGTATATCTATCAGCCGGGAGCTCAAGGTCAAATAGGTGCCTGATGAGAGTGCCACTACCTTTAGACTTTGATGCTATTTCAGCTCCTTCTGGAATGGCAACTTTTCCACTTCTCGGAAATCCGGATAGGAAATTATGCAGTTGCTGCTTGCTTTCATCATTTGAAGAAAGCAAACTTGATTGAAAAGTACTCGAATTGCTTGAATCTTTGGATATGATTTCATTCATCAGATCCCTCTGAATTTTGTAAAGGCGGTGGAGCTCGTGTAGCTGGATAAAGGAGCAGGTGAAAGCTCAGTCAAATTGCTAATTTGCTATCTGATAAACTACAATAAACAGAATAAAAAATTCTGGTCCAGACCAGACTGAAACTTATCATTTGAGGCAGAGAAAAGAAATATGTGAATCACCACACCTGATGACTGAATATGGATTCCTGTTTCAATATAATCTGCCTCAGTTCTTCCTTCTCACGCCCAAAATAAATTCCTGTTGTAGACCATCTTGAGAATCCGCTCAACTGATTCCTGTTTCTCGTGTTGCTATTATTGCAATTGAGCAGCTTGCTTCTGTTTTCACCTTTTTCATTTACATTTTTGGTGAAATGATATCCCGGGGAAAACATCTTCAACTGTACTTCAGTCCCCATTCCTACAATTAACGTGAAACAATTAGACGGTCCTCTAGTGTAAGTCATGAAATTAAACAAGCAGATGTAGCCAACTATGATTCTCGATTATGGTTTTGCAACACAAATTTTATCAAAAATGGTGCGCATACAACTTTTGCAAAACCAGAGGAGCCTAATCATCCAAAGTCATTCCCAGAGTATATTCAAAGAAGAAGCACTGAAGTCTGAAGATGCCGATACAGCGATTGTTTTATCTAGCTGAACCTAAGCATGGGATTATCTAATGCGGGGCATGTAAGTATGGGTTTATATAATGCAGGCATCATAAGTGCATCTGGTATATAATATTCCACTTGAACCGAGATCCTGATATACCCAACAGAAAGTGTAAATTAGAGCTTCATTTGAAGAACGCAAACAGCAAAAAGCGACAGGAAGACATAACTAATTGCCATAAAAGTAGGGAGAGGTGCATAATTCAATCAGCAGGACAGGAATACAAAATCTCAACCGGACCCGTCAACCATCTGTCCCAGTAATCTAATTACATAAATGGAGATCACTGGGACCAAGTGAATTGTTGGAGGAACCCATCTACACAGGAATGAAATCTCAACGAAGGAAAGTCACTGCAACGACCCAACTCAGAGGGAGCGAGAAAGAGTCAACTCAAATACATCAGAACAAGGACAAATGAATCGACAAATGATCCAGAGAGGGTGGCAAGGGATTTCTTGGTTACCTGAATCCTCCTTTCAATCCTTCCGGCATTTCATCGAAAGAACCGAGACAAGCCCAAGAACTGACGAAACCCAGATACCCAAGTTGCTCCTCCGGCTGAAAATGATGAACATTATACGAAATTCAACATTTTGCAGGGAGCCCAAACAGGAAAAGCGAGAAGGAGAACTTTTTTTCTTCCTTTCCTGTGGAGGAGATAATCGACAAACCTCAGACCATCGAGGGACAGGAAAGAAAAGAGAATTTCAGATCTGCTGGGCCAGTGTCCGATTACAAGCTGCACGCAGACCCACAATTTCTTTTCCTTTTTCCATTTTTTTCTTTCCAGATAATGGAAAAAGAAATATCTTTGCCTCCTCCTAGCAGAACCTACGACTACTCCCCAAGAACAAAGGACTCCCAATTTGTCAACTTCTGGTCTCCAACCGCAAAGCTTTTGCTTCTCCTGCTGGCTCCCAAGCTGGGCGAGTTTCTCCACATTAATTGCATCAAATTAATGACCATATTTACTCCCGGTTCGCAGAGGATGTGAAGGGCATGGGTGCTTTCTGAATCACATTTCCAAGATTCTCCATTCTTTGCTCGCCCCTCTTGCCTCCTTTCTTACTTTCTGGGTGCTTCTTTTTTCAAGCGATGAAAGATTTATTCTACCTATTTGTCTCTTCTTTTTTTCCGGTCCATATTACTAGATTTTTCCAATTTGATGAACCCACCAACAGCCAAAAATCTCTTAGTAAGATGCTTTTCTCAATTCTAAAACCCGATCTTACCATATCCCACAGGGAAAAAGATAAGTGAAAAGGTATCGGATGTAACTAGAGAGCATCCAAAATGTTGACTTTTGTAGAAGATCCTTCCTCCGGCCCCGAGGAAACTTTCAGAGCACGTAAACTGCACGCCGGGCCCAGGGTATTTTACACGATTGCATGAGGAATTTTCTTTCCTCAGTCGGTCGGTCGGTCGGTCGGAGTCCATGCAAGTAGAGGTTGGATGGGTGTGTCCACCCACCGTTGCATTTTCGTGAAAACCCATTCGTACCTCGCGATCAGTTCGCGTCAACGTCAGATTGGATTGTCCTCTTATTTTTATATTAATACAGTCCAGCGTCTAAGGTGTCTATCCACCCACGCGCAGGCGTTAGCGCGTCTTCGACGTTACAGTTGACAGCTCTCTCTTCCTCCCTATGGAATGGACACGACTCTCTCTCTCTCTCTCCTCTCTCTCTCTCTCTCCGGCGAGCGAGTGAGAATGCGAGAGGTGGGACCCACCAATCCACCCAGGAGAGGCTTCCATTCTGATCGGCCTTTTAGGCGCACAGACTCTCATCTCCTTGGACAAATTTCTTTGTCCTTTTACCTCTTGTTCTACTCTTGCTTGAAATTTGATTTGGTCCTCTTCTCTGCTGATTAAATTCTTAACTGCCTCATAATAATCCACTTGCCAATAAGTGCATTAGACATGTCCTAATAGTATTCTGGATATCAGACAGTATATACTTAAAAAATAATAATAAAATCAAGATTAAATTATCATTCATAAATTTATTCTATCTCTATTAAACTAAAATTTTAGCATATTTAATAGGAGTAAAATGCTTTTTTCTAAATATTGTACAGTAAATCAACTAACCATATGAAATATATATATTAAAACTATAATTTAAATCATATAACTTTTAAAATAACTCAATTAATTGTAAAATCTTACTTCCATGACTTATTTAAATATATTTTGTAATGTAACGTTAAATCAAACTAATATGAATATGATAACATTAGTATTTACTAATATGACAGGAACATGCCAGATTTTTTAAATGAAAATAATGGTATGACATCTAATATATCACTACCCGTTAGCATTAACATTCCGTTGACATCGTCACGTACATGTCCACGTATAATTAACACGATTTAACAGTCTATTATAATGAATACTTAAGTATATCACGTTGATACAATAATTTCGAAAGTTTTGAAATTTAAAAATGAAGATATTTCATGTATGATTAAACTACCCCTTTTGATACGTTTAGTACTCTCATTAAAAAAATATATAAAGTAGACGAACATCATCGTAATCGAGTACACGCAGAATTTAATAATTGTCTGGCAATTACGACTGCGAAGGACCCGATGCCAAGTGCTGGGAAGTAAATGCCCATAGTTTAGAAAACCGATGCAGAACTCAGACTTAGATCCGCGTCCACGCGACTGCCCAATTATGAAATACCCAATTTTCAAATCTCGAAGCCTTGCAATTCGATTCGACGCGATGCTGAATCCGAGTTGGATATAAACTTGTCTCAGGCGAGCCGTACTGAAGCGTCTCCTGCACGAAGGCGGCTTCCCGAGGCAGCCGATACGGGCAATGAACTCATCATGCATCTGCCGAGACATCACGATTATTCACGTCGATCATCGGTAAACAGACCGAAATTTCTATACACCAATTCGTAGGAATCGCATCGTCATCGTCGGCATCATAGCCGCCTTCCTCTGCTGCGTCAGTTTAGTTGCAACTTACCAGACCTTTCTTGGGCCTAGAAGCCCTAGAATCTCATCCCAAAGCCCAATACTCCCAACACTGCCGAGCCCAATAACACTTGGGCTGCATGCAGCTACAGCCCAATACCCGGCCCGTATCTCATCGTTCAGCAGTCCCCTCGCCCACCCGCAGGAACCATCGAAGAATGTGAAATCCCCTGCCCCGACGACGCTCCTCCTCACCATCTCGGCGGCGCAACCCACTCTCTCCTTGGTTCCGTAGTACACCCCCTTCATCACCTCCTCGAACACGCCGCTCCTGGCGACACCGTCGTCGCCTCGCAGCGGGCTCACCAGGAATATCTCCTCCTCGAGCGGCCCGCCGAAGTACAGCGGCCTGTCGGAGAAGGTGCCCGCCACGTCGAGGACGGTCGACTTCGATTCCTTGATCGACATGAGGGACGGCTGATTCAGGATGATGCCGGACACGCCCAGCGGGCCGGCCGACAGGAGGAGGATGACCGCCCGCTCGAAGATGTGGACCCCGTTGAGCTTCTCCGTGGCTATGAGCAAGCAGCCCTTCTCGGGCTCGTGAATCTCGTGCGCCCATTTGTCCCCGATGGTCACAGGTATGGGGCGGTCTACAACCGTGTCTAGATTCACCAATGCAGAAGGGACTTCAAGTCTCGCGGCCCGTTCTCCTGCCACTAGCCGGGCTCGGAACGACCGCCAGTCGGATTCAAGTGCTGGGTCGTCATCGCTCCCATCCGATGAATTGGACTCCATGCGGCAACCTGTCACCATCAACAACCAAAATAAGCTTTCCTTATGAACAGAATGCAATCCAGTTCGGGTGCAGGAAGGCACTTACACTTGATGGTTCTCCAGTGGACTCGGGTACAATATCCCTTGTGGTGGTTGGCTACTTGGGTTTTGGGGGCGAGTTTAGTGGCGTTGGTTAAGGAACTTGAGGAGAGAAAGCAGGCTTCCATGGCTGCACAAGCTAACTGGCTCTCCAATCCTTCACCTTCCTCGCTCTCGGCTGCAGACTAGGGATGATCGCTAAAGGGAGCAACTGATCGATTCGCTTAAGTACGTGAAGCGACGTTCAATCTCCACCACATGCTTTCCTCGGTTCCGCTAGAAATTCGACGTCAGCATTTCCACTGATGTACGGGCCAATGATATGGTTTCCGACGTGGCAGAAGCGTAGGCCTCGCCCGGTGTACAGTTGGACTTCTATGGATTACCGCACCCTTTTAATACCCTTTTTGGTCGACGTGTCACGTTCCTGACCAGTTACCTTCCTGCGGCTGTGTTCATAGTCAAAGAGAGAGACATGCTCACATGAGGTTTTTAGTAAATTTAATCAACAGAAGGTGTCAATATGCAGCTTAAAATCACATGTTCTCTCAAAACTTTTCTTTTCAGAAAAGATTCGCATTGAACTTGTTTGATCCACATGCCACAAAAAGGAAAACAATCGGGTATTTCAGGTATGAAAGTAAACCTTTGACGGTGAGTTGGTAAAATTTTCTAGGCAGGGGATGAGAAGATCTTCTCCATTTGCATTGTAAAGTTCTGCAATTTTTCAATTTTCATGGTAGGAGCTGCAGAACCATGGAGAAAGCGCAGGGCTTTACCACTCCCTGTCTTGGATGAAATCGTCGGGTCTTTGTAGTTTCCATAAGGGAATAGTCGAGTTATACTTTTAGCAAAGCATGATATATACAATCAGGAAGCAAGGACTGCAGGACTCAAAACAAGAAGCTGAACAAGTCACCAATCCCTTTTTTATTTTGGGTTATCAGTATCAAGTCACCAGTCAAACAGTAAGGAAAGTAATTTGGATTCTGGTCGTCCCTTCCAGTTATTAACTTAGCAGCATAGCAGAAGTAGCATCAGCTACTAATGGAGAACATATACACGCAGATAAAGATGATACAAGTTTCCACAGAGATGCAGCAGCAAGACTGCAAGATTGCCACTCTCTTTTCGATGATCTTCCAAATCATCTGCTTTCTATACAGATAACACAACCAATCAAATTGGAACAAGTAGCTCAAAATCTATGAGCAAAACGCATGCACCAGAGCGAGAGGTAGAGGCAGGGCACCGTCATTATCACAATTTGATTGCAATTCAGGTGAAGAGCAGTTTTACAAACAGAAGATACAATACTTTTCCCGAGTTTTCAGCATGCATCATCAATTCAATTCCGCAAGCTCATCTGACCTGAAAGGCTCACAGCAATTCCCTAAGGTCATCTACAGGTTCTTTAATGTATTTTAATCTATACAACAACCTCTCAGTTGTGGCCCTTTTATCATCGGTATCTGCTTCCTAGACCTAACCGAACTTCCTCATGGTCCATTCTTATTGTAGCAACCATTTTATATATACCATGTGATTCGGCATGTGACATGTCAAAAGCAGTAAACTCGTGGACCTCATCGTCTACGTCTATGGAACTAACACCTGAAGGTTTCTGAATACCTGAACTCCTCATTTGCAACCTCACACTAGCAGCACTATCCCAATCTCCTGCTGCAGAGCAGATATTTGACAGCGTAGAGAAATTGCCTGAATCATATTTCTCCAACTCAGCGAGATGACCAAGAACCTCCACTGCTGTATCAGAATCATTATGAACTCGGCAGGCCCCAAAAAGGGTGCTCCATATGACAGCATTGGGTTCCGTTGGCATGCTCTGGATAAGATCAAGGGCTTCCTTCAGACGACCCCCACGACACAAAAGGTCAACTAAACATCCATAATGCTCAATTGCTGGAACAATCCCATAATCTCTTTCCATCTTGAGAAAGTAACCTAGGCCCCTATCAATGAAACCACCGTGTCTACAAGCACACAAGACCCCAATGAAGGTAACTACATCTGGCTCAAAATTATCCTGCTTCATTCTATCAAAAAGCTCTAGTGCTTTCTCAGCATGCCCATGGGCTGCAAGACCATGGATCATTATATTCCAAGAAACCACATCTTTCTCGGGCATCCTATTAAAGATCTGCAGGGCCTCATCTGGGCTTCCACACTTGGCATACATGTCAATTAATGCATTCAAGACTGACGTGGTACACCTTAAACCAGTCCTCTGGATAGATGTATAAACTTTCAGTCCCAGCCCAAGTAGACCCGACTCTGCACAAGCAGCTAAAATGCTAATGACAGTTCCATCATCGACTGTCAACCCAGCCTCCTCCATTTGATCATATAGCATGACTGCCTCCTTTGCCAGTCCTTTCTGTGCATACCCAGAAATTATTATAGTCCATGGGACCACGCTTTTGACTGGCATCTTTTCAAACATCATTCTAGCCACGTCTATCTCTCCGGCTTTACAGTAGCCCGAGACCATGGTGGACCAGGAGACAACATTCCTCTCGGGCATCTTCTCGAACAACTCAAATGCAGCATTCATCTCCCCCGCCTTGACATACCCATCCAAGATAGCGTTCCAGCTGATAGTATCTCTCACTGGCATTTTATCAAACAGGTGACGGGCTTCTGAAAGCTCCCCTGCTCTCGCTAGGCCACTGATCATTGTATTCCAAGAAACAGTATCCCTCTCCGTCGTCATGGAAAATAACTTCCTCGCTGCAGAAACACCCAGTGGCCCGCACCTAGAATAAGTGTCGATGAGCGAATTGGGCACGAATATGTCTGCACAAAATCCAAACTTTTCTACATGGGTGTGAATCATCTGAACTAATGGCAGGCAAGATTGACCAGAGCAAGCCTTCAAAAGAAAAGGGTACGTGAAATTATCAGCAGGAACGCCATTTCTCTGCATTCTCGAAAAGGTTTCAAAAGCCTGCGAGGTCTGAGAGTTGTTTATATAAGCTCTAATCAGCGTGTTGTACAAATGGGTATTCGGTTCTTCAAATTGAGCAAAGACCTTGACGGCTAAGCCCATCTGGTGACACAGGGAGAAAGCGGAGACCAGCTTCGCGCCCACTTGAAAATTCAAGTGAAGGTCCGATTTCAGAATCTGAGCGAAGACTTGCTTGATGTGGCCCAAGTTCCTGCACTTATGGAGGCCCGACAGGTTCTGCTCGAAAATTCTCCGACGAGAGACCCATCTCGGTGGTCGGCCGGGGACGGAGACGGGAATGGACATACGTGGTGGCCCGGCGAGGAGATTCGGGCGCTGCTGAAACATTGGGAAAGCATCTGCTCCGCGTCAAATATTACTAATGCTACGAAGAGGCGGGAACCCAACCGATATTTTATCGGTTGATCAGAGAAGCTCGCGACTGTAGCCGTTGGCGGTAGATTAGGATTAATTAATTAAACACAAAATCAAGATATAATAATGTTATTAGAAGGAAATTAGTTTCTAATTATCATAACTTCGCACTGTTCTCTTCACTTTTTCTCTCTAGACTTTCGTAACTGCACTGACTCTCCTGATCGCCCCACTACAGATGATCTCTGGTCATCCCCTGTCTCTACTCTTCCTCCATTTTTTCTCCACCCTCAAACAGGAGAAGGCTTCTCTCTCTCTCTCTGTGTTTGGAGGGCGGTGTGTGTAGATTGGTCTTGAGGTGAGGTGGAACGATGGGAAAAGGGAAGATTGCTGCTATCAAGAAGATCGATGACTTGACGAGAAGGCAGGTGACATTCCCAAAGAGGAGGAGCGGATGATGACCCCATGGAGATGAAGATGGCCTTCCATGTACTCACGAAGCCGTACTGTTTGGCAGATCTTTATACATTTGGTTCCTGTTTGTGTTTATCTATTTTCAATCTTTTACCTCATCGTTGGAGTTTTAATTTGTCTTCTCGGTTGTGGATTTCCTTTTCTCCATGCCATTTTGCACATATAACATGCCTATTGTCACCAATCACTGACTGTGGCCACTCATATAATTCGGTGTTCATTTTAGTATGGTAGTCTACCTTCTGAGATGCTGAATGCCTCTTCCTACTCACCATCAAGGGATCATGGATTCTGAACGTAGGCTTTTCTTCCCCTGCAAAGATGTGCCCCCACAAAGAGAGTAAATAAGAGTAAGAGCTTGACCTTGGAGAGTATCAGGCGCTCTTTGATTCTGCAGGAGGATAGAGAACTCAGTATTTTTACAATGAAGAAGCTTATAATGTGGTCGCTTTTTGCAATGGATGGTTTCCACGATTTTCTGGTTGAGTTTTTGGTCAAAGAAACTGAAAACTTGATATCCAGGTTGCTCTGAACTTGGAAATATGGGGGGGGG
>CXYZ01019989.1:911008-944557 GCA_900006705.1 Sonneratia caseolaris
GGGGGGTGGGGGGGGTGTGGGTAGGTTTGGAGAGAGAGAGGAAGAGAGGGATCAATGCTGCCAGATTTGCTTACTGAGCTGTTCTGCCGTGTATGATGATGCATTAGGTGGGAAGATACAAGAACCCTAATGAACATCCTTTCTTCCCATAAGGCTTACCTGACCATCTGTTGCCACCCTTGCAATACCCAAACATAAGGTCATAATGCAATTAAAACTCTTTTAGTTATAAGTCAATGGATCAACTTCTAGTGCACTGAATTTCTGATGTCTGTGAAACATCAGATCTTGAGTTAATAAGTCCGTTCAAGCTGATGTAGAGTTCCTTGTACTACTATTTGTAAGTTGCTAGGCCTTTGAAGATTTGCTACTGAAGAATCAATTGTTTATCCCCACAGTATTTTCTCAGCTCCTGAGAACTTGAGACTTCGCATGTGTCTGGAAAAGCTTTTTCTTTTTTGGTGAGAAAAAAGCATTTTAGACTTCATGCTCCCAAAAGTTGAGATGATTCACATACATGATTATTCTTGCCAAGAAAATCTTGTCTACATGTTCTCTTTTTTTCCCCTGTTTGATGAAGAAGGATGCTATTGCAAAAGTTGATCATGGACTGCTAACTTAAAATCTGGATCTTTTGGCTTGCACACAGGTCCTCCTCCCTTGTGCTGATTCAAACGACATATATAAGCAAATTTGGCACATGTACTTCAAGGATCTGCTTCCATGTCTAGTCAGGAAAGGCGATGATGGCAATTATGGGTTGAAGGTAGTTTGTGATATACGATACGCTTGCAGGTATGTCTTTTCAACCAGCTTAAGCCACCGATGCAACAAAGGAATGGGACGAGCCTCTAAACCAGGGAAGCTTCTGCCTAGTTGAACTACCATTTTTTGCCGAGTCCTGCTTGCCTTCATCAGTGATCTGCATCTAGTAATGCATTGACCATTCACACTCATATATCATTTTGTTAATTGAGATGAGAGATGAAAGCAGTTGATCATCTTTCTACAACCACTCTTTACCTTGGGGTTTCCTTGGTCTTTACTCCTCTTCTCAATGTTGAGAAGAAACGAAATGCAGCCGAAAGTGATGTGATAGACCTAATTTCAAAAGGATTCCCATGAATCTTGTTCGCCTACACCTCACAAGTCAGCTCATAATTGTAAAATAATTATCGAATCTCTGTATCGTGATTAAGACAATAGTAGAACTGTTCTATTAATTTTTTTTTCCCTCACCTTATTATTGCTATTCCTATCATGAGGCTATTAGTATGTTCTTTGCATTCAATAAACAGTTCGTGACATCTTGTACCTGCAGGCTTCAATGAAGAGAATCCACTATGGGAAGTATGTTGCAGAGGCGAAATTCTGAGCCTCTCTTGAAGATTATGAAGTTGCCATTAGAGCTCAGGTATATAAACCCTGGATGCTTTTTACCGTCCTATGAGCTCCGCAGATATTTGAGATTTAGTTTCATTCCTTTTATTTTTTTCTTCTTCCTGTTTTTCTCTTTGCTTTCACAGGACAGGGCCAGGTTGATGAATTTGCTGACATACCCAGAAGTCGAAGAACCGGTGAAGAGAAGGATGGAGAAGAAAGCCCAGACTTTCGGGCAAAATAAACCCCAGCCTGATTGCTGATCTCTATGGGGACTGGATCGTGCCCTTAACTAAGTCTGGACCGAATGCTTGTCGCATAGATTGGACTGAACATGATCCTTTGGGGTNGAAGTCCGGACCGAATGCTTGTTGCATAGATTGGACTGAACATGATCCTTTGGGGTTACAGAGGGTTCCTAGCCTAATGCAAAGCTAGTTAGAGATGTAAAGATGGATTGGGTTATCTTAACGCCTTGGGCAGTTGAAGGCAGAAATTTTTTTGAGTTCTCAAGCGTGTCCTGTTCTCAATCATGAAGAGTGATCCAGTATAGTCAATTGGAGCAGTTTCGTGTGAACTGCTGATCTCTTCTTCCCTTTCCCTCTCCATTTTAACTAATTGCGTCACTCGAAAGCATCTGTCCAGTTGTTGCCAGAGCAGATCATTCTAAGCAGGAGGAGGAAATCAACTCGGCCGTGTATCCATCCAGTCCACGGTTGGTTGGACCAGCTGGCAATGATCGACTCTGTAGGTAAAGTGCTGTAGTTAACATGATTGACGCATATGTGGCAAGAGTTCTTAAATTCAACATCGACCGGTTCGATATCTTGATCAGAATTTATTAATTTTTTTTATATTTAAATGATTTTTGTGAGTGCCCATGCCAATTCCTTGGCACAATGAATTTCCTCTGGGGCTCACCATTTTCTCCTTCCAAATTTTTGGTTGAGAAAGAAAAGAAATTAACAAAGAGCTTCATCGTGCACGTCATGATGTGGCATCCATATCTAATGACAACGGTCAACAGTCAGCCATCACCGTGATCACATGGAGACCCAGCCTCATGATTCGAATCCATCGATATTCCATCACCGTCCCACCGCAATGTCGGAATACAAGTGAAGCCCGGATATTCCCTCCGATTTCTCCAGTATTGATGTTAGAGATATTATTTATATATTAGGAAAGATAACATCAAAAAATAGAATGATATCAACCAAATAAATTAATTAATATCTTCAAGATTTTCTGTGATTTATCTAATATTATTTTGATATTTTTAGTTAATATGTATTTGATTCACTACCTAAATAATAATAAGGTTCATATCTTTATGGTTGATCGCTGACCCTGCTTACCATCCTCGATATTTCTATACCCATTTCCTAATCTTACATTAAACTTCATCATCTTACACCGGCCCACTCGAGAACAAACCTTGTACATCGATGTTGTCTTGAGTGTTAATAACTGATTAATTTACCGGACGGTATTACACAATTCGAGGACATGCTATTAATTTCCATGCACCAATCTTGAACATTGAATCTGATTTATTACGTGTTATCAACTTACTAGTGAATTGATCTCTTTAGAGACGATGTTGGAGCAAGCTTAATCAATAGAATACGAACAATGCTTGGAGGTGCCGCGGGCCATTTGACATCGTGTGGGCACAAGAGATCGGGATGTATGACGTGACCATAAGTGTGTTCAATTGTAAATTAGTGATATAACAAAGATAATTGGCGGCGATGGGTAGACCTGGAAAGCGACCGATAACGCGATATCATTTTCCCGACAGCATGTGCAGTGCAAGAGACTGGAGACACAGACTGGGGCTATATAATCAAATCTGGACGGGGGGCCAACAGGACTGAAGCTTGCCCTTTCTAGAGAGGTGGTGAGAGACAGAAGGGCAGATAGAGAGGGAGAGCTATGGAGGGTCCGCGGACGGTGACGGGAATGGCGGTAGTGATGCTGGGTGTAGCTCTGGTGGTGATGCTGCCAGAAGTCGGAGCAACGCGGTGGACGGTCGGATCGAACATGGGCTGGAGCCCTAACTTTAACTATACCATCTGGGCTCAGGACAAGCACTTCTACAATGGTGACTGGCTCTGTAAGCGCGCTCTCTCTCTCTCTCTCTCTCTCTCTCTATAGGCTTTCTGCTTCAGATCTAGTACGTGTCCCTTGAACTTTGTTGGGCTTCGTTTTATCTCCCCTTTCTAGCATCTCGGCAACTCCTGTGTGCTAGAGTTTGCTTCAGCTTACTCTATCTAAGCGTAGATCTGATTATGTCCTGTGCATGAATCGAGCTGAAAGTTTTTACTTTGAGTCGATTCTTTTCTGCAAAGTTTCTCTCACAACTCTGGTAACAGCAGAATTGTGCTGGTGAGAACCATTGTTGTTATCGGCCACCCCCGAGTACATCTTAGGTATTCCTTCATTTCAATCCTGTCTATTCTTAAAAGCTAAGGTTTTCATCATTAGCTCGAGAAGATAGCTCATCGTTAGACAACTTTTGAGCCTTTCCTTCTGCTGTCTGCCTGCTCTTCTTATTTCTTTGTTATTGTCGGCTTGTAAATATCAGCACAAGTCAAGCGAACTTGTCTAGTTTCTCGCATCCATGTCTCTTCGAGAATCTTCGGTTGAATGCAGGTGCTGTTTCAGTGTTTTGAGCTTGTTCGATGCTTTGATCGATGTAGACGCTTGATTGAGTCAGATCTGTATCTTTCCCAGGACCCTTTCCTGCTTTATTTCTCAGCTTTGAATCCTCTTCTTATCTGGACCACCCTTTTGAGTCTCGCCTGTATTATTTGTCTGTTCACTGTTAATTCCTTCTAGTTTTGTTACAATTCTTGCTATGCGAAGTTATGCTTCACAGTTCAAAGTTTATCCCTTGGGCAATCAATCCTCAAACTCCAGTAAGAGAAACTTCACGTCTTTTGACCTCGAAGCCAGCAATCTCTCTCTTTAGCCGACACTCTGTTGAATCCTCCACTATCAACCACAATGAAGATTTTCGAGAAGAAGTTAATAATGAATTATTCAAAATGTGGAATTGATATGGAGCAGAAGCGAATTACTGGGGATTCAAGCTGATAGATCTATTGACGATTTATGTGATATATGTTTTGTTAGTGGCGATTATCTTCCTTATTTCTCATATGAAACTACTTTTAGTCAGTTAATTCTGATGGCTTGGCTCTTCATTTCTTGGTTTCCGACAGTTTTCGTGTACGATAGGAACCAGATGAATGTGCTCGAGGTGAACTCAACCAACTATGAGTTGTGCAACTCGGATCACCCTCTCCACAACTGGACCACAGGCGCCGGGAGGGATGTTGTCCCACTGAATGTGACCCGCAAGTACTACTTCGTCAGTGGCAATGGATTCTGCTTCAGCGGCATGAAATTGGCTGTCAAGGTTGAGAATCCACCTCCTCCTCCAACCGCAGCCCCAGAAACGAGCGGGTCATCCCCCACTTACCATGCAAAGATCATCGTTCCTGCTGCTTTTGCCATCGGAGCTGTGTGGGATGCATTCCTCAGGTTCTAGTAATGCATGTCCGGAATCGATTTGAAACCACTTTTAGCAAGTTTCTCCTGAAAGGAGAAGTGAGTTGCTTCTGTTCCACCAGTGTCATTCATATTCTGATGCGAGGCTAAGAGTCTTACTTCTTGTTGGGTTTTGTTACTATTCTTCTTTTTCATGTTGGGTCAACCTAAATCCGGTCGATCTATCTTCTGATTTGAGTTAGTGGGCAAAGTGCAGAGTCATGAAAATTGGGTGCTTGAGTGTTGGAGTCTTTGAACTATGTGACTTTAGCTCTGGAGGAAAGGTGGAATTAACTGGATGTATGCTTTTCAGATTTTGAAATTTAAAATGTGAAGGGGGACCCTGCAAGGCCATGTGATGTGTCTCATTCATGATTCACTCTATTTGCGAGGAAAAGGCCCGCTGATGCTGGAAGACAGCATGTCGCGTTGCCGAAGGCTGAAGGTGTCTTATATTATATTATCATGTTCAAAGAGCCAAGTGGCATTAAGATTTTTTGTCCTCAGAATCAGCAGCGCTGTCTCAAGGAAACCTTGTCTGATAAAGTGGTAAATTGTCGCGTGCTCGTAGTTGAATTGAATCCTGAGCTACCCTGGAAAATTTTTGAATTTGAAGTGTCTTGGGATGAGCAAATATCATACTGTATCGGCAGAGGCAACCCGGTGCTCAGGTTTGAGTATGAGGTTCCAATGCCCCGAGGTGAATGGGCATGCAAACTGACAGTGCACGGTGTGTGTTGAAGGATTACACAAAGCGATAATGGAGTCCTGAATCCGGATGGCAACTGAGCATTTTGACATGAGTAATCCATTAATTGTTCTGGCTTTCTTAGCCATCCAAATCATGAGTGAGGCTGGATACCTTCATGTTCTTATCTTAAATGGGAATGGAAGACAAGAACACCTCAAAGACTACCCACCCCGAGGAATTAAAAATCCATATGAACATTGATTCAGGTAAGTGAATATTAGCGCGGTCCCTTCGACATTTCGAATGCGTTGTGTAGGGAAAGAAGGAAAAAGGTCAACGGTCTTTAACTGCAAGGAAACGACGCCGTTGGACCGGGAGAAAACGGCTGCCTCCGATAAGATAGTTCTGATCCGTTCCCCCCGCTGTGTGAAAACCGAACCGTCCATGGCTGCAATCTGCAACTGTTCACTCTCCTGTCCTCCAAATTCGAAAGCGCAATGGAGCCCATCAAGAGCACGACCCCTTCTCTCAATCGGTTCGATTCTGAAACTACCGGGTCGCTGCATCTCCTCATTCCGGAGCTCTGGATGTCGAGCTGCCACATCTGACTCGGCCCAGCAAAGCTCATTCGCCAACGAGGATTCCATGAGCCTAGACAACCTATTCCGCTTCATTAACCTCAACCTGGGCATATGGAATGGTGCTATCCACGTAAGTCCTGACAATTACTAGGCGTGGCCTTGGCATTTAATTTCCCATTCGGTTGCTATACTAGAATGCGTGAGATGAAACAAAAAGGAAGTAGCTTGATTATGGGTTTTCATTTGGTTGGCTGTTCATGGGCACTTTATTAACATAAGCAAGTTCATTTTTCTGCGTTCCTGACATCCTCATGAAGTCTGAATGTTATAATGGCTTTACCTGCCTTTTGTCTTTAGCTGTAGTTTTTAGTTGGTTAGCTCTTGATTGATTGAAGGATATATTGTTCTGTCTGGGAAATCCAGAAGCTATTGTATTTCTAATAATTTTGTTTTTGTGGGATTGAACTTTTGCAGCAATTTGATGCTAAGGGAAATCTGCTGCATAAAGTGGATACGAAGCTTTCAACAAGTTCTTATGGAGCAGACCAACTCATCAGTCTTATTCAAACGTAACTTCTCACATCTTTCCTCGCATAGTTAAAGAAAGTGAGATTGCGTTTGGTTTTTCCTTTACGGTGTATTGCAGGTTTAAAGTGCGAAACTGATTTTCTGTGCTGTTAAATTCAAGCACTTGCAGTCACTTCTGCCCATTAATCGTTAAGTAGTGATGGCTTCTGACCAATGGAACTTTCATTGAATTGTATCTTATAGTCTCTACGTAAAGCAACCTCCCTCCAGCACTTCAGTTTCAGGAGAGGACGATGAGCCTGAGTGGGCAGAGTACAAGATTAAAGAAACCAATATGTTCACAGTTGACAAATACCAGCAGGTGAGTTACTCGACTTCTTATGAAGTTCTCATGTACAATGAATAATATGCATTTCATTCCTCTCTAAAATTCTTCATGACTAGCGTGCAGATTGGCTTTTTCCCAGAAGTGAAAGCATTTGCTCTTCGGTACCAGACTGCAGGCATGCTTGAATTTGCTCTTAGGCAAGGAGTTCTCGGGGAAGATGATACAGGTGAAGAATCTCCCAGGTAAATATCTGCTTGATATATGGATTCTTGCATTTGGATGCCATTATCCTGTTACGGATTCTTTCATCATAGTTTTCCTTGAAGTATTTCCATTCCTCCTGCAGTGATTGGTCTGTTTGTTGTTCCATTGCTTTAATAAGACTACTTTACCCAGAAATCTCAAGCTTCCATCTCGCCGACCATCTATTGTGTGCGAAAACTGCTTATATTCAGAGGAGAGAGAGATGCGTGCAAGAGCTTTTCATATAATGGACCCAAAGGGTGTCATAGAAATGCTTCTTGTTTTTCTTGAGAAAAGAAGTGATCAGGAGCCTCTTTCTCCTTCTCTCACCAATTCTAAAGTAAGCTCGAGATGCTCATTTAGCTTATTGGCTTTGTCAAGCGGAAAATTTAATACTCATATGCACCCTTGTATTCACTCTAGTACACATACATCTACTGGAAGCTGCAGCTTTCTATTGGGAAGTTCCTTCTTAGCTGCAGGAATTCGACAGTAGGATCATCCCATTTCTTGGTAGGTGGAAGGGCCATTCCATGACAAAGCGAAGTGGTGTTTATGGGGCAACCATTGCTGCAGCTGAATCAATGGCATCACTAGAAATGGATGACAAAGGGCATCTAGTTCAGGTTACATCTCAAGTTCAATAATCAAATGGTTATCTCTTTATCAGATCCTTCAAATTGAAAAACTAATTTTATAAAAAATGATATACCTTAAACTACAATTATTTGACAGTGTCTAGAAATCAAATTTGTGCTGCCTGCTAGTAGCAAACAACATCGGTTGTATATTTACAGATGGAATTCTTTCTGTTCAACCTCTGTCCTGACTGAAATTTTTTACTCTGTTCGGTTTCATCTATTTCAACCTTTCTCACTACTCCAAAGGGACCTAAACCTGCATATAACCTGCACTATGACAATGAGATTTTACCTTTCTCTTNTAAGGGACCTAAACCTGCATATAACCTGTGCACTATGACAATGAGATTTTACCTTTCTCTTCTTTCTCCTTTGTGAAATTCTGACTTGTTTTCATCATCTTCTTCGTCATTGGGAATTCGAGGACATTGCTTCCTCATCAAATAATGGGGAGGTCACAACTAACGTACACTGGACGGGCACTATATCAGACAACTTGGTTACGTTTGATGGAGGTTATCAGATGACACTGCTACCAGGTGGGATGTACATGGGATGCCCATCCAATGTGGCAAAGAGTGTGGCAGAGTCCAAGTCATTCCATTTGGAGTTCTGCTGGCTCGAGGCTCCTGGAAAAAGACAGAGACTTGTTCGCACTTACGATGTCGAGGGCTTGGCGGTCTCTTCCACTTATTTTTCTGAAACCAAACTGTGAAATGATAAGAGTGACATATACGTCTCCTCTCACTTAATTGTCCAGGAAAGGGAGAGAACTAGTTAGAATCCTTGCTTATCTCAACTGAGGAAGCCAATTGAAGGTTCTGTTTGTGGCAAAAAAAAAAAAAACCGATTAATCAAAGAGGACATCAATCCGATCTTGTTGTTGACATGTCTCCTAAGTGCTGGTACCATATTTCCGATTGATCGAACTCTATAGATTCAGGAGAAATGTTTGGGGTCGAGCGATCCCCTCTTATTCCTTATCTCCATTTTTGCCTCCTCTGGTGGAGTCAAAGGCGCAGTTATCTTTACATCTTCATGAAAGCAATGAACCGCTGAATTCAGCGGAAAAAAGTGAACTTTTCGCCCCCTCTCATCTGTCAATAAAAAATCTGGAGATTTTTGAGGTCCCAAAGGTCTCCGTCGGTGGCTCCTCCATTGATTGCAGCCTTACCAACTTGTGAGGGACGGCAACGGCACCCACTCTCTAGGTGGGTCCCGCTAGTTCCATCGAAGTAGCCCCGTAACCTCCGTTCTTTGCGTGTTCATTGCATTGAAGCTCGGTTAGTGCAATAGTTTATTAATGGCGGATGAGGACGCATGTAAGAGTGTCATTATACTGATAAGTGAGAATAAAACGGACAGATGCCATCTGCAGCCGCCAGCCCAGCAGGAGGAGGGCGAGAGCCTGTTAACGTTGTTGCCAGCTGTCAATTTCTGGTGGGTCAGAATCATCGACAAAGTCCTCGCCAGTCGCCACCGGAGGATATCACTGCTCGGATTTTTTGATCGGGCATAGATTACGGCCATTCATGGCCTCCCGAAACACATCTCTTGGATCAACGTTTCCCACCCACAAAACAAACACAACTCCCCCACCACCCCCACCCCCAAACAACAAAAGTGGAACGAAACAGGAAGCATTTACTCGGCCAGTTGGTCCAAGAGCAAAGTCCCAACTTGAGCTGGGCTCCCAATTCAAATTGGGCAAGTGGCTTCGGATATTTTATGTCTTGTGCTTTTTTTATATGATAAATAAATTGACAGAAGATGCGATGGTACAACATGTTTTTTTCAATGTTTTTACAGTTTAGAGAAGTGCAGGATCTCTCACAAAATTCCAAGCTTATCCTCTGAAGAAATCGAAAATTTACAACCACTGCGCAATAAAATGTACAGAACAAAGAGAAGACAGAGGAAAGGGCTTACAGACCAATAAACATTGCTCAAAATTTTCTCCCTCTGCTCCGTGGACTTTCTCCTCCTCCCGAAGCCTCAAGATAACAAGCGAGCCAGCAAGAAAGAACTCCTAGGAGGGAGAACGACAGAGACGTACAGATCAGGAACTTTGCGGTGAGAAATCATTAGTTGCAGAGGAGGCAGGGAACTTCTCTCCCATCGCTCAGGCTGTGGAGCTTAGTCACAAGAAATGGCGGAAAAGCAAGAAAGTAGAAAGCCCCCGAGACCCACCATAACTCTCCCGCCTAGACCTACTATGGAGAACTTGGCTGGCTTCACCAACAGCCCTGGACCCATGAGTCTGGTCTCGAGCTTCTTCGCTGACAACTACCCCGAGCCTTCTCCGGATTTCAGGTCCTTCTCTCAGCTGCTCGCGGGAGCCATGAACTCGCCTCTTGCGGTCATGGCCTCCGCCCAAGCTCCTCTTTTCGTGGATAAATTATCCGATGCTCCCCCGATGGAGGCTAAATCTGCAGACGGGGCTGAGAAGAAATCAGGGTTCAAGCAGAACAGGCCTACGAACTTGGCGGTTGTGAATTCACCAATGTTTACTGTTCCTCCTGGATTGAGCCCTTCTGGGCTGCTCCTTTCGCCTGGGCTCTTCTCCTGTCAGGTAATCAAAGTAACAACCTTTGCCGTAATTGATCTAATACCTGATTGCACTTTCAATTCGTTCCGTGTCCTCTGAATCCGTGTAGACGTGCTCTGGGGGTTATTGAGCTATGAATTTTAGGTGTCAGATATCGAGCTGTTAGTTGCACGAAGGGGAATAAACCGAATGTTACTGTTTGTGTCGATGTAGTGTTTACTTCTATACTTGTACTGCTTTCTGTGTTGATACCTGTGAAAATTTTGGAAATTGATTGATTCCTTGAGGTTATTTGCTAAATAGAAGAGCAAACTTGCTCAGGAGAAAGCCTGTAATGCATTATAAATTCGTTTTTATGCTAAATGCCTTGAGTTTGTACAGTTAGATGAATTTAATCTCTCCATGGAGTGGGTCAAGCTATTTTCAGAGGGAATGTGGGGAAAGATGTTTCTTCCCTCGTGTAGCAAAGAGGAAAGCAATGAAATGAAGTTTGGGAGAATGAGAATCTCAGCAAAGTTTAGAAAAATCTATGGCGGGCATAGAATTTTAATTGAAATGTTCGATTTTCAGGAACCACAGTTGTTCCGGCAGTGCTTGAATTCATGTCCTGCTATACCAGTGATCTCCATTTTTCTTCCTACTGCAGAGTCCATTTGGGATGTCTCACCAGGAGGCCTTAGCACAGGTGACGGCCCAGGCTGCCCTAACTAGTTTAGCTCCAGAATCATTGTTCGCTCAAGAACCACCCTCTATACGCAATGATGCTTCTCAGCAAATGCAAGCACCGCCACCATCATTGGCTCCTACTGGCGCTATTGCTGAATCATCTGATATTGACAGTTCTTCAATAAGAAATGAACCTCTTCCTCTTTCTGTGGATAAGCCGGCTGAGGATGGGTATAATTGGCGGAAATATGGTCAGAAGCAGGTGAAGGGCTGCAAATATCCTAGAAGCTACTATAAATGCACATATATGAAATGCCTGGTGAAGAAGAAGGTGGAGCGCTCTCTTGATGGTCGAATTACAGAGATAGTGTACAAAGGTCAGCACAATCATGAAGTGCCTCAGCCCAGTAAGCGGTTGAAGGAGGCTAATGGGCTAAATGGAAGCACGCAATCTCATCCTAAGTCGGAAGTTGCTTCACACGGGCAGGTGGGTAATTTGATACTAATTGAATCTGCACAGACATTGCCCAGTGCAGACCAAGAGCTTACTCAGACTACAATAGTGCAGACTAGTGGCTTGAGCGACAATGAGGAAGCTGATGATGCTGGGACTATAACGATAGGAGATGATGATGATGATGATGAACCACATCCCAAGGGAAGGTGAGACTTTGAAACGTACAGTGCCTTTTCTCTTAAATTCCCCCTTTATTCAAAATTAACTCTTTGCTATGGAGTGCAGGAATGTGGAAGTCATGCCACTGGAGGCTGCTACTTCAGCAGATCACAGGACAGTAACTGAACCAAAGATAGTCGTACAAACTAGAAGTGAAGTTGACCTTCTGGATGATGGATACAGATGGCGCAAATATGGTCAGAAAGTGGTCAAAGGGAATCCTAATCCAAGGTGGTGGTGATCTGATTTTGCTTGTATTGCCGTGTGTATTATTTGATACTTGATAATTTTAGTTTCCTTAAATCCATTTCTTTACATGTATTCTACCATCAAATATGTCTCCGCTGCTGAAGCAGACAATTTTTCATGAAACAGGAGCTACTATAAGTGCACATATCAAGGATGCAATGTACGGAAGCATGTGGAGAGGTCTGCAGCTGATTCCAAGGCTGTAATAACAACTTATGAAGGGAAGCACAACCACAGCGTTCCTGGCCCTAGAGGCAGCAGTCACACCACTGCAAATGCTAATCAAGTATCCCGGCCAAACCCAAGAAATGTAGTGGCACAAAGTCATGCACTTCATGATGGAATGGGCCTTGAAAACAACCAGAGGCCAGCACTTCTGCGACTGAAAGAAGAGGAAGTCGCCTCCTAAGGGGCAGGAGCACCCTTTGTTCATCTGACAGCACAGGAGAGAGCTTAAGCGTATGGGACATTGGGAGGGTTCAAGTTTAAGAGCAAGGAAAGCAGTCACAAGCAAGAGAAGCCTGTGCTGTGGAAGATGATGTTGCCAAGCATGCGGTCATCGGCAAGGGAAAGCCTGTGCTGTGGATGATGATGTTGCCAACCATGCGGTCATCAGCAAGGGAGAAATTGTCGGGCCACTATTGTGGAATATGTACTGGTACCGTGGGTCGCCTATATTTTCATTTTTATATCTGTAATTTACAAAGCTGTATGTTTAAAGGTACTACTCTGTCTTGCAGTACTGGAATGCTGTTGTTTATCATAAAGGAGATCTAGGTCCTGGCTTTTGAATCATTCTTGTCATTTTACAGTGGATGCCGAAGCCCAGTTAGAAAGAGGAAAATTAGAAATTCAATAGATGGGATATGGACCCCCAACAATATCACCAGCTTTTGATATTATCATATTTTTGCCATTTTATCCATTACAGAGAAGCATTATTGGTCTGTCGATTATTCAAACACAGTGGTATCGAGGTCAAAGATATTATACAAGACATTTTTAATAGCCATACCTCTTTTAGACAGTAATATTTTCCATTGGAATCACAGTGAGGTAAGGAGGAAGATCTCTTATTTATTTGAGAAGGGTTTTCGGTCACTTAACCATCAATCCTCGTTTGGGGTCATCAGTGTAGGTATTTGGCCATGATCAACAAAGTCGATCTTGTTCAACCTCACACAGCATAACACTTGCTCCGGAAGTTCCTCAGGCTTCTGTGCCTGTCAGAAGTGAATTAAAGGAAAAATCGACCCAATTAAACCAATCTGTGCAGGAAGCTGACAAATGGGCACGGTTCGGAAAATATGTACACCTGCAAGTTTTTTATCCCAGTAGCCCAACCTAAAGGAAACCGGAAATGGTGTGAAAATGGCAAGCAAAATCCTTTCAGGATGGAGATTTTCGAACTCCAAGTGGACATTCGGATATGAAGAGTTAAAACAACATGCTGTAGTATTTTGAACTGAAAACCCAGTTCATTTTGGCCACTCTGAACAGGGAAGTGAATGTGGCAAGTTGGCATAACAAGAGAACACCTGGAGCAATCGAAGGACTACCTGAATGGTCAAGCCGAGGTCAATGATTCCATTCTTCAAACGCTCTTGGAATGCTTCTAATCCTTTTCTTGAGATAAAGCTGAACCGGTGGATGTCCAGATCAATTTCAAAGTAATTAGGTCCCTGCACGAGAAAATGACAAAGACATTTCATGTCAAGATTATGAATCCATCCCTGTCTTCATAGCAAGGCCACTTGCCATCAGTGGATAGTTTTAAGTTGGGTTTGTTGTGAACAAATTCTGATGTTACGAAATTTACCCGGTAGAAGTTGTGTTGAGGACGTGACAGAACAGGCTTTTCATTATAGGCCTGAATGAGCTTTCTCTCAGCAGAACTCAGATGGAGATCCTCAGGGTTCACCATACTGGCCATGATCTTGAGCCTCTCTCTGAAAGGAACTGTTGACTCTTTAGCGAAGCCCTTCACTTTCTCCATCTCATCCTCAACTAATTTCTGTAGCCCAAAATCATGATTAGAAGAAGACAGGAAAAAAAGTTCTTAACTTTTAGAAGAATCTAAATTTCAGAAGTTCAGGCAAAACTCTACCTGGATACTCTCTCGAAACCGGGGAGAGATGCCTTTTTCAAAATTCTCAGAAAGTTTGAAATACAGCACTAGACTCATTCCTTCCCCATCACTGTCTCCAAGGAACATTGCAGCAGGATAAGTTGGCAACTGCAACAATTTACCCACCACATGTAAAACAAAGATGATAAAGAAGCGAGAAAGAATAACAAGGCGATATCAATAAGCACCTGAATATTTACAATTAGAAGGGGAGGCACTTTTCCCTCGGCTTTTATACGAGGAAGATCGAGGTGTTGTGCAATGTGGTTTATCTTTCTTTGGCAGACGAACAAGTCAATTCCAATGGGAATGTAAGGGGTGAAATCTGGAGCTGGGGACTTCTTCTTATCTCTGCATTGTGAACCATCAGGGTATCATAATCCTGAAGAAGCAAACAAAATCGGGAAATTCTAGAATAATATGAAATAATGGTTTATCAGTGTAGTTCAAGATTGGTGATGTAAAAGATTATGTACATGAAGTAGGTTTCTCCACGAAGTTTGAAATTCGAGGGTGGAATCTCAGACCAAGATCCTGGACTCAGTTTCCCTCCTGTGCTACTTGGTATTATCATTCCTGCTCTCGGCCGGTACAGAAACCTTTTTGATGCCCCTGCACATTACAAGAAGGCTTAAACAGTATACAACTTCCAGCCAATGCTTCAGCTATGTTCAGCATCTTTATCTTTCATCACAGAGATCTAAAACTCTAGATGATTTCATGATATGTATATGTGTTCCTTTAATGCTTTTAAGAATCCAGAGTTCCACAAACATACGTTCTTCAGTGGTCTCATCCCCTTCACAAGATCTTCTCTTGAAAGAAAGCCTGAAAACAGCTGACTTCTTTCTTTGACCCAGCGCAATATTCTGATGGTTTAACATCTTCTCATTAAAGCTGACAGACGGAACCAAACGAGATAACCCAGATTTTAAAATAGACTGTCGGGCTTTCTCGTCATAGTCCCATTTATCCTCTTTCTGACCCCTGGAGACCCCATATATTTCCAAGCTTTTCCTCCTTTTTGGTTCCTTGTGATCCTCTTTGCCCAGAGACTTCTTTGATTTTCCTCCATCTATCTTCAGATAACTGCCAACAAATTCTTCATATGTACCCACGCTGTCTATGAAGCATGAAGAAGTCTCATACTGAAGCACCTCACCACTGATGATGTTCCCAATGGTGTTGCTTGCTAAAGGAAACCCATCTGCAGCAATGATCCAAATGGGGGAGAGAGAGACAGACAGACTTAGATTATTCATTTTCAAATTGAATCGCAAACAAAACAATTGCACTATATATTTTGTAACAGATTGAGGCAGTAGATGAAAGTACCTCCACAAACGCTAGTAAACTCATCATCCGAGTCAGACTCCAATATACTGAGAGAGTCAAACCAAGCATCCCCTTGACATTTTACTAGCAATAAACAAAACATTCACAATCAATCTCAAGTAATACTTGCAACCATTTCACCATTGACTCGTCTCAATGGATGTTAAGATCAAAGAATGCATCTGCCTTAAAAATCTAAGACTTGGACATACCATTGGCATCAAATTGACTATGGTGCCACTGCAACTGGCTCAAGTGGAAATTCGAGTTGGAAACCTCAGATCTTCGGCAGGTGGTTGTTTCGCCTTTCTCAAAGTCCATGTGGACGAACTCACTTACTGCAAAATCAGCCACTCCAGAACCAGCATTGCTGTTCCTTTTCTTACTCCCATCAGGAGTAGAAGTTGAAATCTTCCCACGGTGCTTGCGATGGCGAAGATACCTCTTCTGGATTTTAGCTGGTTTTACTTGGGTGGAGACACACGCGCCCATCGTAACTGAGAATAGCCTTGAATCTGCTACTTTTTAACAAGAATCCTTTGCTTCTCCGGCCAAATCTGCTATAAGATCATCAAATTAGTAATTCTTGCTGGAAATATGGGCCTGTCTTCTGCAAGAATAGCAGCAAAAATCTTAGAAGTGATTCGTTGGTTTAAACTTCCCTAGGTTACAAGATAAAAGAGAAAGAAATGAAATCCATAGTCCAATTGTAGAAAAGATTGCCTTACATGTTCTGCAGTGAAATTAAAAAAAAAAACTCATCTTACCAAGGAACCAATGACCCAGACCAATTGCCAAAATTAAGGAATACATTTATGAAAGAAGTCTGTTAGCTGTATCAGCAAGTTTTCCTTGTAGAGGATGTGGATTACAACTATATAGCAACTACCTCTAGATGCTGTGCCTTCAAAGAGTAATTGCACAGAGTAGAACCTGAAAGTTTGGCAAAGAAAAATCTACTCATCAAATTCTGCTGTAGATGTTAATCTCAGATTTCAAATTTTATAACAGAACCTGCATAAATGGTTCACTGATCATGGAAAGCATTGACAAAAGAAGGATAAACACTTAGAACCTTAATCCTTGATCCATTCCCTTGAACTATAAGGAGGTGTTATATCGAGAAGAATAAAAATTAAAAAGGTCCTGAGATTTTACAATATGATACCAAAGTAGACCTCAAAGTGTCTGAAAAATGTCCCCTGTGAAGTGCAGAATTCTGAGCTATAGAGAGGGAGAGGGAGACTGTTTGTTCACTGTACAAGGAACTGCCTTTAGCTTTCCAGGAAAGGAATTTATAACGTGATCAGATAGCTAGAGGGTCCATACCAAGTGAAGATGACAAAAGGAAGAGGTGGAACATATACATATACAACTACAAAGCTCTCCACCTATATAAAGAATGGTACTCTGTCAACATTATTTGAAAGCAACGACAACCTGAGGACTGTAGCAGCACGACTCGCAATTTTAGAGAAACTTCCTTTGCAATGAGATAAATGCAGCTAGCATGAAAACCTCAGCTATATGTTAGAACAGTTAACAACATCATACTTTCAGCAGAATTAAATTGAACAGCATGAATGGACAAGAATTCCCAATTTCACCTTTCCAAAATAAAGTCCCAATTTTCCTGAAACAAGAGAAATTGAAGATTTGCATCTATATTTTTTGGATATGCGGTGCTTTTATTAACGGCATAGAAAATATGCGTAAAAGAAAAAGGTGAAAGCAATGATCTCAAACTACAGGGAAAAAAAAATGCTCGAATTCCTGAAATATGAAATGAAAAATCAACCTGCCACTCCAAAGACGCGCATTGTCTGGGAAAATAGAACAACGAAGAATATATCCCGTAAATTCATTTCATTGGGAATGTTTTCGACAATGACCGCGGTCAAGCACACGATTCGATGTATCTAGGAGATCAGGGAAATGTCAGATTGACAAAACAAAAAGGTGCAATTGAAATCACAAATGGCGTAGCAATACTAATACAATGAAACCCAAAAGTGGGTTCCCAACCACATGGTCAATAGACAAAAAGGGTACCTCTCGAACGGAGACCTTCTCTCATTTCACGACGACGGCGGGCTCTCCGCCTCGAAGGGATCTCGTCCTCGTCCGGTGAAGAAAAGGCAGAATCACAACCTCCCTACGAGTTGCGGGAAAAAACCGGGATCGGGTTTGGCGGGTCCGACGTTGTCGGATCCTAAAGCAATCGCCGAGCAAATGTTCCCCCTCCCCCTCTCTCTGTCTCTCTCCTCCTCCAACGACCCTGTTCCCTGCTGCTTATATAAGATATCCCGGGAGGGCGAGAGAATTGAGAGGGATGATCGATCTTTTCCCACTATTTCGCTTTGACATGGAGCTGATCATTCCATTTTCAGAGTTGTTGAGAGGAGGAGAGAGAAGGGGAGAGTAATGGCGATCTCTCGTCTTCTACTCCCCTGTCTCTCGCTCTCTCCCCTTGAGTTTAGTTCTCGGTATCCTCCGATCTCCATCAGAAATTTCGCTGGCAGCGGGAAAAAAATATTAATTATTAATTATTAATGATGAGAAATGGGCGCGACCTTTTTCTCGTTTATTTAATTTTCTGATATTATTTGTCCTCCCCAAAGTTTCTCGTTCTTATCTTCCAAGTCCCTGTACTCTCCAGGTCCACTTTTATATTTGTGTTCACTTTATCTTTCATGATACAACGACTCGATGAACTGAAATTAGCACCGACATCCCAAGCACCTACGGTGAACCAACCGGAAGAGCACTTGCAGAGCCGTCAAAGTACTGTATACTTCACTCAAACCAACTTGTTCAATATATTAAGGAATATGAGAGATAATGAGATGTTCGATAGATATGTGTGTCATTAATCAGATTCTCTATCCTTTACTTGAGACGTTTAGGGATTTTATGTATTTTGCATATTGGCCCCTTTGTAACTTACTCATGATCGGCAGTTACATAATTTGAGCACTGCTCCATTATCCATATAAAACACATGTTTAACTTGGAGCTGGACTAGGGAGCCTTGGTATACGACTGTCATATGCGCCAACACGGGCCTTGGACCCTGAGCCAGTGACAAGTGGTGTCAGAGCCGACTTCTTGCCATTCCCCTATCGATCACTATCCGTGAGAGGGGGAATAACCCTAATGCATGCATTAATACGACCAATGGGCAACAAACAGCCATAATTCACCGACGATAGTAGTAAGCTTTTAAACGATAAAGGAATCATCATGATATAATAATCCAAAGGGTCAGTGTCATGGGGTTTAGATCGGGTATTTAGGTGACCGTGATCACTTTACATGGTAAAGGAATCATAAGATAGTAGAGCTGCCAATTCGTGCTGTGTCGTATTCATATATATTGTACATAAACAGTTCGTGTACAAAAAATTTAATTTATACCATATCTGTTTAACCTGTATAAACTAAATATATTTAAATGTACCGATTATACTTATACAAGTTGAGATTTTTTTTCACACGAACCATCTGTACCCGTGGTAGAGCTAGCAATTTGTGTTATGGCATATTCATACTTATTATGTTTAAATGTTTCGAGTTAAAAAAATCTTCAACTTGTACGCAACCCGTCTAACCTATATAAGTTAAACGTGTCGATTATACTCACTCACACTTAATATATTTAATATGATTATAATAAGAATCTGACCAAAATATTTACGATATAATTATACCAATGAGATTATCACAACATAATTTAATGGATAAACATAAATTGCCTGAGCTTGTATTATTATGCATTTCGATGGTTAGGCCGAGCAACTTAAATCAGATCGAGCATTTNCGGATAAACATAAATTGCTTGAGCTTGTATTATTATGCATTTCGATGGCTAGGCCGAGCAACTTAAATCAGATCGAGCATTTTGTGTGATTCCATTGGTACAACCTCTCATCCTCCTACTCCCCTCCAGTTCATTTTTAGTTGGTAAAGGAACCGGTTTATTTTTTATCTATGAAAGAAACTAAATTTTCTAATAAAATCAGTATTGAAATGATACTTATTTATTTTTAAAAAATATTTTTAATCTCACATTCCTTCCATAAATTATAATTTTAATGGATTAACAATGTCATTTATTTCTATAATGGATTTTTGTGGGATTCTTTTTTCCACGTGATTTTCAATTTTTTTTGAAAAAAATAACCAAGTCCTCACTAGCTTAGTCACAAATTCTAAACGTGGACATGACGTGACAATCCGAGACCTAAGGATGGCGACGGACTCGAGTATCTGAAGATTCAGACCTGCCCCCACAGTTCCGGCCCACCGATCCGCTCTGCCCGGCCCATTTTACCACAATTACATTAAAAAAAATCATTAAAATTATAATAAACATAACTTAACAATATATATGGTAAGTGGATAATATATATTATACATTTAATATATGAAATGTAATGTATTATATTATCTCGGGGGCGGGTCAGAGTTCACACACAGACCTGCCCTGACCCGACCCGCCCCACTTTAGAGCCTTGTTCCTTCCTTCTCCTTTGTCGAAACCAGAGACGCGATTTTCCCAATTCTTCACTCTCACTCCTCGCTCAGTTCCTTCATTCCTCCTCTATATGCTTCTTCTCTTGATCTTCATCCTCTTCCCGTCTCTCACTCTTCGCCTCCGTCCCATGTTCTGTCTTATCCTTTGTCCACCAACCATCCCCGACATGAGATAAGCGCTAAGCTTTCTCTGGGGCTCGAGAGAGAGACATACAGACAGCTGCTGCTCTCAGACTCTCAGTACATCTCCAGCAAAATAGTGAGAATGATCAGTCCTCCGTCTCCACCTGCTTCTGTTCCTCCTCAGCTTTTCTTTTTATTTTATTNGGGGAGAATGATCAGTCCTCCGTCTCCACCTGCTCCTGTTCCTCCTCAGCTTTTCTTTTTATTTTATTATTTACTACTATTAGTATGTGTGTTACTTAAAAACAATGTGTTCGTGTGCATACACAGATACATATATAACAAAAAGACAACATATATATATATATATGCAGAGACCTCACAACTNCGTTCGTGTGCATACACTGATACATATATATAAAAAAAAACAATATATATATATATATATGCAGAGACCTCACAACTGTAGCTCTCGAACATGCCACAAATAAATCAAAGGTTTCTCATCTCTGTCGAATTGGTTTCCTGCCCAATAGAACGATTCCAACTTTTAGAACACACTCATGGAAGCACAAAATGTAAATAACAACACTGGGAGAAAGAACGGGACCGACAATTTCGGTCGATATCCAACTCGAGCGGAAGGAAATAGTTGGTGGTTACTGACCCATTCATCTCATGCCTCAGCCAGATTCCTGGACTATGTTGATGATTCTAGAATGAGATGGCTGGGTTGCAGACGGTTGACACTTGCCTTGAGAATAAGCAATCTACGATCGCTTCAAGCTCCTCTTTGTCCCAAGACAAGGAGTTGTACTCCATAGTCCCCCTGAAAATTCAACTTGGATTTTTTTTCCTAACTCCCTCCATGAATTCGTCGGTCTTTCCATTCAAACGCTTGGTACTGAACAGCCTTGAAATATGGTGCTTATACACCTCGTACTCTTATGCAAGTCCCTGTTTAGCTGGAACAAGAGTGTCTTGATTCGTCATTTCAGTTCGAGTGATAAGAGTACACTCTCTCTTATCAGCCAGCCCTGAACATTGTTGACTCATTCTCGAGTAATGAACCATATCGCCGTCACACTTTACTTTTTGATAGTTCATTCAGCAAGAGGATTTCTTGATCAATTTTTCACCGGTCTACTTTATAGTGCTGCTTATGTTTTTCATGTGTCTCTTGTGGCACTGGGTTGTATTGGTCCCACTCAATTATTGCAGTTGCAGATTTTAGCTAGTAGGCTTGAAATTCTACTTAGCTGTTCGGAAACTCACATATTTTGTCTGTTAGTGAAAGAAGTGCCTGCTAGCTTCTTGATGCATTAGGTGATCGAGACAAATTAGGATTAATTATCCGCTGATGATTGTTTGAAGTTCCGGCTCACCTGTAACATGATTTTGACGATAATTTTTCCACTGACAGAATCTTAGAGGGGGTAACTAGCAGAAGCATGAAAAACTCTCCGGGGCTGTTCACGTGAGTGGTAACTTCCAGCCGAAGTATAATTTTTTACTGGCATTTGTGGGCTTCCACTTGGGCTTTTATCTGCACGGGCATTACGAATTGGTCTGTATGTTGATTTTCATGGTTTGGGTTCTCCTTTGAAGCTAAGCTCTGGTGACAGAATTTCTCCTAAATGCCTCTCTGCTAAGATCACAGAATTGATTTGAATTTTGTTCTATGTTGAAAATAATGATCTTTCACAAAATAACTTTATAGTGCTTTTTTAGTTTTTCATGTCTTGTGGCTGTCAGGGTTAGGATTGGTCCCAGTCACTTCATTGTTGCAGTTGCAAATTTAATGTAGCCAGTAAGCTTGAAATTCTACTAAGATGCTCTGAAACTCAAAATAATCTTTTGCTCTGAAGCTCAAACTCATATGATCTGACAGAATCTTGGACGGCGTGACTAGCAGAAGGTTCTGGTGAATTTGAGCAGCTTTTCTTTTAGGTAAGTCAGCCAATGGGTATACTTCCTTTTCGTTCTGGCATTTCTGGGCATAATTTCTTTAGAGTTTTGGATTCTCTTCTGAAGCTTAGCTCTGGTAATTCATCAATGCCTACATCAGTGGCAGAAAGTTTTTTGTAAACTGACTACTTTCAGATGGAAAAAATGTAGACGGGTGACACAATTTGAATATGCTTGCATGGAGGAAATAGGGGGTTCCAGCAGGAGGAGCAAGACAGCATGCGAGACACAAATTACACGGCAAGATCTTTAAACTGGGAAATTACAGTTTTACTTTCCTGTGTGATTGCCATATTTGTACATATAGTTGACTGCTAACTAGAATAATGTGCTTGAGTCCTAGTCGTTGACAACGCAGCCACGAGCCTTGGGGAATCTTTATAGCTATTTTCCCTACAATTTTGACATAAACGACACAATTGCACAATATGCACTTTATAAAGTAGTCGTACAGTGCATCCTTCCAAGATTGAAGCCTTCATGGATAAGACAACATGTTAAGGATAAGTTCAGCCCTGGGCATACATGTGCAATATAGGATAGAGATAGAAGAAGAGCTTGATGAGGAGGAAGGGGTGAATGACGGGATTGACTCCTTCGTTCGAGAGGTTGAGGCAGAGATCTCCTCCATTCAAGCAGTCGTACAATGAGAGTATGGGTCTAGTGTGGGAAGAAAAAGTTATGAATAATGATAGATTCTGGAAGCACCCATAATTTCATCAATGAAGAAGTTGCCAAGAAGTTAAACTGCCAGTGCACTAGCATGAAACCCTTCAAGATTGCAATGGCGTGCACTGTAATGTGTCTCAAATTTCATGTGGTCCGTGCAAGGAAAGCCCTTTACTATTGATGTGTGGCTAATCCAACTTGATGGGTGTGACATGGTTCTTGGGGTGCGTTGGCTCAAGGCATTGGGAGAGTTTAGGATGAACTTGCTAAGTTCCATCAGAGAGGACAGCAACAAACTATCCTGGGTGCTGCAAAAATGGGGACAATTGCCTTTATGCATCTTTGCAGCCTTGAAGGGAACGAGGAGTTGAAAGTGGCGCCTTATGAGTTTGAAGAAAGCGAGAGGCTTGTACCAAGATCTTACGACCATTTGCTTATGAAGGAGGGAGCTCAGCTTGTGAAACCATCATTGAGCAAATGGTGAAGGAGATGCTCAACTTGGAAATAATACAATAGAAGAAAGATGGGAATAGACTACGGAGCACTAAGATTGATTTGCGATTAAGTCGCATGTTTGACTCTGATCTAGGCAAGACAACTTTTCGCACACATGAGGGTCACTATGAGATCAAGGCCTTGATGAACCACATTTGAAGAAATTTGTCCTATAGGTCACTTTATCACCGAGCAAGGTGTGACAGCAAACTCAGGGCTATATAAGTCAGCCCCTCACAAAGCTCACGATGAAGGTTGGAATCCTCAAGCTGCTTGACACCAGAGGCATCCAATTGCNGAGCTCACGAAGAAGGTTGGAATCCTCAATCAAGCTGCTTGACACCAGAGGCATCCAATTGCATATATGGTGCACAAGTGGAGTCACTGCCTTCATGCAGGGGCAATCTTTCGTGATTAAGGTTTGGGTGCACAGTGGGTGACAATGCAGCCAGTAATTTTACCCTCGAAGAGGTGTGTTAGCCACACAAGCCGCGGGTGAGACTCATGGGAAGATGAAGACTTACTTTGTTGTTGCCAAGGTTTCAGACTTGGCGATTTGTGTTGGTGGATGGATCCAAGAAGGTGCAGGAGAAGAAGTCGAACGACCAGAATAAGGGGTGGAATAGGTACGAGTCAACTGAGATCGCTACTGTTGTGATAAATCCTTGGGGGTTGCAATTGCAACGGAGCAAAACGATAACAGGAGACGTGAGATTGACTGGAGCGGACTGGTGCAGAACATAGGCGGGAGAGTGATCTAAGTGGCAAAACATCAGTCAAATCTGGAAAAATCCACCTCAAGTGGACACAGGCAGATCACAGAAACCACAAATCATCTCAGGGTGTGGGGTTAGCTACTTTGATTCTCTGCTCGTGTTCATTTTCTTGTGCTCCAAACACAAAAAACCGAATTCCCCTTAATTTGTCATATAAGGGAGAGTTGTGAAGTGGTGGGGCCAGGGGCCACGTGGGAGTTCTTGGGGACAATGTTCTCTAGATTGGGCTTATTTAATAAATAGCATAAAGAGTCAGATAGGTGGTTGCAATTACAAAAATAAAAAATAAATAAATAATTAATTAAAACTTTGGGTTCTTGCTCGTGCTTCTTGGTCTCTTTTTTTTTTCTCCTTTCTAAGTAAGCAAAAAATGGAATTTAAGCAACCCACAGCTTGCAGACAGAGCCCATTTCAGTAGAAAGGAGTTAGTATGATACCAATAAAACACCAACGAGGAAGAAGAGAAACTGATAATTAACACACACCCCTTGTTTCCATTAAATCTCAACCTAACTAGTCAGTCAATTCCTAGGAAAATTAACCAAATCAGTAGAATAACCAATAACAGGCAATCCAAAAAAGTCGGAATTAATCCCAACTGATGCCATTTCTTTTTTTAATTGTAAAAAATTTCATCACAAACAACTAGTGCCAGAAGAAAGCAGTTCAGCAATCAGCTGGAAGGTAAGATACCAATAATGACAGGAGTCTAGCTATATGGCTACATAGATCTTGTTAAGGAAATATTTGACCTATCTTGTGACTACCCTTCAGCTTCCTCTATCACAAGATATCTGTGTAAAATAGATTGTGAATAGGGATTAGGGATTGGCTGACTTGCCGCTCTACTGTCCTTAGTTGCCTGACATACTGCAGCTAAACAACATATCAGAGAAGTAAAAAAAAAAAAACAAAAGGTGGTTTTTTGCAGTTTGGAATAGAATAGAAAATTGAGTTGATAAAATAGCATGCTGTTCTACCATACTAAAAGGTGAGCACAAGTGTGAAGAGAATGTGGAAATTACCACTAAGCCAATCAGGTTCAACTTCTGGACATCACCACATGCAATTGTTGCAAAGAGCATCACTGAGTGCTCCATGAGATAAATATGTTTTAAGGCCTGTGCGTGCCACCTTTCTCTTCTGGTTTCCATTAGAGAAGGCCATATAGATGTCGAACATTCACTTGATCAGGACGAGCAGTAGCCTCTTAACTGGACTTCCCCACCATTTTTTTTTCCTGAAATGGCAAATCCTTCCATCTGACCTCTAACAAGTCATGGCACCAGTCCTTGTAGCCCTCATAATATGAAATCACAGCAGTGCTTCACTGCGACAAGATTTCCAGTCCATCCCAGTAAGCAAATGAAACCACTATTCTCTAGATACCCCTAAAAGTTCACATCTTGAGCTCCATAAAACTATGAACCTTCTCTATCAAAAACATTATCATCTTCCCACCACGGAAAGAATCCAAATTATAGCACCCCTATGGTCCAAATCAAAAGATTGGGATGAAGAACCCATCGTCTCCAAGAATAGAGTGTTCTTTTTACTTTATCAGTTCCTTAATAATTAACATTGCGAAGGGGCATGAAAGAGCTTCTCAGTCTGTGTCGAGTGCCATCACTGTTGCAATAAAGGAAACCTCCTGTTGGGGATAAGAATAATAAGATATCTATTAGGATTTGGGTTCCACCAGAATGCCATTTTAGATGAACAAAAATACTTATAGACATCGAACAAATTGGCATCATTTCAGATTATGTTAAAGGACCATAATCCTCTGTCGGATGTGGCATTCCCAGCCCTCGAGATTTTTAGGAAAACAAAGATAGTGCATAACATTATGATCTTTCTGCCCATAGAACGAGTCCAGTTCATAATGCTAATGGGAATCCATGGAAACACAAGAAGGAAATCAAGTGACTGGAACAGATTTCACAATTTCAATCAAGATCCAAGACATCAACTGGTCTTTGGAATCCAGAGGCGTATTACAGGGTCCCATGTTCTTGCTGAATTCCTGAGGCGACCGTTACATATATATTTTGGCCCAAGTCGACCGTTAACATATTTTGGCGAGAATGCCCTAACGTCTGCGACGGAGCCGTCAACCTGCCGTTACTGTCTGAGCCATCGGGTCGGAGGCCTCACAGAACCACCCCTCTGGATCAACGGTCGTTAACGACGATGTCAGTTGCCGTTTATCGCTCAAAATATTTAAAATATTAAACCATGCAAGAGACGGAGAGTGAAGGGAGACAGCTTTCACTGACTTACCGCGAAGTCAACCCCTCTCTTATGAGATGGCCGATCTGCACTCTGCTCTTCTCCTCCAGCTCCCACGCTCTGTTCCGTTCACTTATCCGCGCCTGCTCTCGTCAAAGCTCTCTTCCCGTTGCCAAGCAACTCCACGCCTTCATCATTTCCACCGGCCTCGCCTCGTCTCCAATCTCCTTCCTCAGCAATTCCGTTCTCAGTGCCTATGCAGCATGCGGCGAGTCCGAGTATGCCCGGCACCTGTTCGATGCAATTCCGCACTCGCAGAAGGACGCCGTGGACTGGACCACACTGATGGGCTGCCTTGCCTGGTCCGATATGCCCCTTGATGCCCTTCGGCTGTTTGCTGAAATGCTGAAAGAGAACCACCCGAGGCCCGATGACTTTACTCTGGTCTGCGTGTTTAGTGCATGCGCTAAGCTGCAAGAGGTGAGGATGGGTATTCAGGGCCATGCGTTTATGCTGAATTTGGGATATGGCAGCAGTATTAAGGCTTGCAATGCCCTCATGGATATGTATGTGAAGAGCGGATCGATGAACGATGCCAGAGGGGTTTTTTCTGGGATGCAGGAACGGAGTGTTGTGTCTTGGACCATCATTTTGGATGGAGCGATCAGATGGGAAGGTCTGGGGAGTGGAAGAGCAGTTTTCAGTCAGATGCCAAAGAAGAATATTGTCACGTGGACGATAATGATAGTTGGTTATGTGGGGAATGGATTCACTCGGGAAGCCTTCTGGCTTCTGAATGAGATGATCTTTGGTTCACACTTGCTTTTGAACGATGTCACGCTCTGCTCAATCTTAAGTGCTTCTGCACAGTCAGGAGATGCGGCAATTGGCAAGTGGGTACACGTTTACGCATTAAAGAATATGGAGAGGGAAACAAATGTCATGGTGGGAACAGCCCTGCTCGATATGTATGCAAAATGCGGCAGAATAAATAGTGCATTGAGAGTATTCCAGTCGATGCCAAAGAGGAATGTGGTTGCATGGAATGCTATTATAAGCGGGCTTGCGGTCCACGGTCGAGGTGAATTGGCGCTTTCCATGTTTCCTCGCATGCTTGAGGAAGCAAAACCTGACAGCTTAACTTTCACGTCCCTCTTGAATGCTTGCAGCCATTCTGGGCTTGTTGATCAGGGCTACCGATTCTTTCATGACCTTGAGTTGAAGTATAAGGTAACACCTCGGGTGGAGCACTACGCTTGTATGGTAGATCTTCTTGGTCGGGCAGGAAGGTTTGAGGAGGCTGGGATGGTTAAAAGATCGATGCCAATGCCTCCAAATGAAGTGGTCCTAGGATCTCTCGTGGGCTCATCTGTGGCCCACGGGAAACTTGGGCTCAGTGAAAGTACCTTGCAGGAGTTGATAAAGTTAGATCCCCACAATACGGAGTATCATGTCCTGCTTTCAAACATGTATGCTACTGAAGGAAATCCAGAGAAGGCTAAATCCCTCAGGCAGGTTCTCACGGCTAAAGGCATTAGAAAGATTCCAGGCATAAGCTGCATTCACGTCAATGGTGAGTTTCATAGGTTCTGTTCGGGAGACAAGTCGCACCCACGGACAAGAGAAGTCTATGATATGCTAGATGAGATGATCCGACGGCTTAAACTGGCTGGCTATGTTCCTCACACTTCATCTCAGGTTGAGAATGGTGTAGATGAGATGGAAGAGAAGGAGCAAGCACTGTTCTTGCACAGCGAGAAGCTCGCAGTTTGCTACGGGCTTATCAGCACCAGGGCGGGAACACCTCTTTACATCTTCAAGAACCTAAGGATCTGTAAAGATTGCCACTCTGCAATGGAGATCATCTCAAAAATTTATGACCGTGAAGTTGTCGTTAGGGATCGTAGCCGTTTTCATAGCTTCAAGAACGGTTCTTGCTCCTGCTGTGACTACTGGTGAGCAATCACGAGCTGCACACAGTAAGATTGAAAAATATCCCGAGTTATCCTTTGCCTTGGTTCGTAGTTTTCGTTCCGGTAGTTTCTTTCTCACACGAATGACTCTGTATATTAAATCCAATCAGAAGGTCAAGAGAGCGACTTGGCACGGAAGACAGGTAATGATCACTCGCATGTAATGATAATAGAAACTCTCAGTTGTATTAAGCCACACACACTTTCAGCATCGTATTCTCTGTGGTGTTTATGAGTCGCCAAAGATCTAAGATGATGCATACATACACATACATGCACACACACACATAGGGAGACAGTGATGTCGATAGCTGGTGAAGCTTGACGGCAGAGTTATCTATCCAGAACAACAAGAATCATGAATTGTCGAAAATATGCAGGGATTAACGTTAAACAATGTGTACATGCTCAAGGAATCCACAGATTTCATAGTCAATTACCATACGACCACATACAAATACACAATACAGAGAGGGTGTGTGTCTTTGAGAGAGAAATAGTTCTTGGAAGGGGTCATGTTAAACCGTTGGGAGGAAGCTCTGAGAGATGAATATGTAATCATGCAAAAGGGGTTTAATCTGAGGAGCCAAGTCTGCATGCATTTCATGCTCTCTCTCTCTCTCTCTCTCTCTCTCTCTCTCTCTCTCAATACTTGTTCTCCATCATCCTTTTTAAGTTTGAGCTCGATCTCTCATCAGCTTCTCTGTGTGTCTCTGTTTTTAAGGTGAATTTCTTCTGCTGGGAGGAGAGCTAGTGGGGACTGTTCCGGGATGGGGAGGCCACCGTGCTGCGACAAATCCAACGTGAAGAGAGGTCTCTGGACGGCCGAGGAAGACGCCAAGATTCTCGCCTATGTCTCCGCCCACGGCACCGGCAATTGGACCCTCGTCCCCAAGAAAGCCGGTTCGTAGCCCGTAACTCACACACACTACATTCGAAGCATTTCTCCTATAGGACCCACTAGCCAGTAATCCCACATACTATTATTCATACACGGAATCGGCTAGAGCGGTGGCCTTCGACCCAAACTCCGCAAAATAGCCTGGAAGAACACCCACCGGGGTTCTTACGCAAACTCAGCTTCGATCCCCGTAAAATATGCTTGTGTTTTTACGGATTCCTGGCCCAGTTCGACTCATCGTTGAGGGGACACCGTGATGTGTGCAGGTTTGAACAGATGCGGGAAGAGCTGCAGGTTACGGTGGACGAACTACTTGAGGCCCGACCTCAAGCACGAGAGCTTCACCCCTGAAGAAGAGCGGCTCATCGTCGACTTCCACAAGGCCATCGGAAGCAGGTTAAATTGCACTAATTAGTCAATTGTTCCAATTTATTTTTCTCCAATTTTTCCAGTGTGTGTGCGAGCGCGTGTGAATGATCCTACCAGATGGTCCATGATCGCGAGGCAGCTGCCCGGGAGGACAGACAATGACGTCAAGAACTACTGGAACACCAAGCTTAGGAAGAAGCTCGCAAAGATGGGGATCGATCCCGTGACCCACAAGCCCATCCCTCAAGTGATGTCCGATTACGGGAGCATCAGCCGGCTTCCAAGCTCCACCTCGACCACCGGAGCTATTCCGAGACCATCATCTTCAATTACCCCAGGAATCATCCATCCGATGAGGAACTATAACCCTGCCCCGGACGCAAATTTCTACCCTGGGATCGGCGCCGCTGCGTGGAACCACCTTCTGTGCCAGTACCAAGAGAGCATCGTCGACCAAAAAGTGGTGCAGCCACAGCATCTCCCGATTGAGGTCTCATCCTCCTCTTCGTCCTCCTCGTCGTCGACTTTGACCAAACAGTTCATCGGCTCATCGAAGCCCAGCTATTCCATACCAACTCAAGCCCCTGTAGCCCCTTGCCCTCCATTCGCTCTGCCCGGTCTGCTCCCTGACAATCAGCCTCGGGTCGACAGTGTCCTGCTGAGGCAACGGATAAGCATCCAACCAGAAATCTTCTGGCCTGCTACCGAGGATACGAGCCCAACGGAACATCGAGCACAGAGGGTTAAATCAACTCTCGGAAGCCGACCTGATGGGCATAATAAGGCCACATACCCGAGTAACAAGTCTGATGATCCTCTTTATAGAGCTGCTTCCGGGGATCAGCAGGATCATTGGTACGAAGCTTCTTCATCTCCGGGGAACTCTTTCGTGGATTCAATTTTGCGTAGGGACAGCCAGATTCAGCAGGAATTCCCTCAGCTGCTGGACGTACTTCTCGACTACTGAGAGGCTTCAGTGACAAGTAAGAGATTTAACAAGAAAGGTAGGTAGAATAATAAATGTGTATACTTGGATGCCACAAGCTACATGAAAATTTTCATATAACAAATAACAGAGATGACTGCTGCGAGAAATCTGCGAGTGTTTATTATCACAAAATTCCGACACATGGAAATGAGGTTTCCTCAATCAAAAAAGGTAATCCAAAGGGTTTGAGGACGTATCCGCAGAGACTTATTTTTACAACTCATGATGAATCCTAGGATCAGAAGAAAGCAATGCCTCCTCCTTCAGGACTCGGGAAACAGAACAATGGCCGAGACCCATCAAAAAGGGCGCACAGAACTTCCGTCGAGGAGCAAACTTTTTAAACACCACCTTTCAACCAGTCATAAAACGCTCTCACAAGAATGAGATGCACGGGGCTATTCTTTGGCCCTCTCCCTCATGGCTTAAGAGCCAGAGCCAGCCCGACCTTAGCAGTCTTTTCAATGGATTTCGTGTCAACCTCACCGGAGATTGTAAAAAACGACTTGGGCCGCCACTCGTGCTGGATCAGGGCACTAGCCTTGCCTGAGTTGTTTGCACGAGCCTTCACAGTGGTCAGCGGATCCAGTGCATGCTGGGTTCCCACAGTGATGGTGTTCTCATTAGTTGAGAAACTGTGGGTCAGCTCAGCACCAACAGCAGTGTTGGTCATGGGATTCACTATGTGGTAGTAGGAAGCGTTCAGTGAGTCTCCCTTATCATTCCTGCATAAATCATCTTATATGGATGAAAAAAATGCAGCACATTTTGAGGATAAAGAGGAGAAAAATAAAAGGCTTGAATCTGACATTTCTTCCTCTTCATTGAGGTGACATCTCATCTCTTTTTTTATTCAAGACATCGGATCTCAAACATGAAAAAAGCTAGTTACTCACAGGGTCAATGATGCAATCAGGTCAGCATTTGAGAAACTCAGCCCAGCATTGCACTTGGTGAAATTCCCAGTTTTGGTGTCAAAGGAAACATCAGTTCCAAGTGCCAAGGCATTTGTGCCGATGACCCCAGATAAGTTAACGATAGGGTTTGCAGTTAAACCAATGCTAGAGCACATTCCAGCATATTCATGCAAGTACTGGACTTCAACCTGTTATACAACCATGGAAATCAGGAAGAAAAAACTATTCTACATGGCATACATCTACCTGCACAAGGTACTCAGACAAAAAAATAGTGGTTACCTTGCCAGATCTTTGATCAGGAAGTTTGAAGCTGAAGATTGTCTTCAAACCAGGAGCTGGCTCATCAAGCGTAATTGTCGTAGAGAGCTGATGGCATCAGACAATATTGAGTGGAACAATCAAATGTTAATGCTTCTAGACAACAGAGCGATAAAACAAGTGGCTAGTGAATGACAGAGCTATACAGAGAATCAAAAGATGCAGCCTCACATTGGAGTTCGTGTCAACTTTGACATCAGTTGTGATATTCTTGTTCTTCAGCTGGGTATTGACATCAGCAATGAACAGCTGACCCTTCTTCGTTCCTGTTGATGTTATAGCCTGCAATAACAAGTCATAAAAGATGTTACTTAAGCATGCCCAGAAATTTCTGCTTCTCTTTCTCCTTCGTTCATTTTGGTGATACAAAGTAAACACGGTGAAAATATTCAAGATGCCGTAAGTCATGGTATGTACATATGCTAAAAAACATTACAGAAGGTAAGATTGATTTACAAGAAGCACTAATTGCTTCAATGAATGATATAATCAAATGGGAAGGATAAAATTATGTGCAATGGAGCAAAATATGTGACACACCATTTTGGTCAAAATAACAGTAATATACACTTATCAAACAACCGTCCCTGATAGTTCTTAAGTTCCAGATTGTCAATAAATACAGTACTCCTAAACTAGAAGGGTGGAATTGCATATTTAAGTACCTGCAGTCCAGAGCATTGGAAAAAGGACAGCAAAGTAGAATAATCAAATCACACCTCTCCTGTAGTTTCTCTTTACTATAGCCAAATTAGCACAATGCTTACAAACTTCCCGGCCCTAAATCCAACTTTTCAATCATTCAACTACAGGCCAACGTCAGCGAATAGTTGGGCTCGCAAATCGCTTAATCAAACAACGGGAAAACAATTCGCCCGAAAATGAAGGCCAGGAAAAGAGGTTTTAGGACGGAACTTCGAAATCTGCAACTCCAAGGCCGAAAAGAGTCCAACAACCAACCGGAAATGCTTATACAAAGAGTAAACCAGCTCCCACATAGAGTACACCAGATGCATAGATCTCGAAATGGGAGGAGAGAGAAGACTCACAACTCCGGTGGGAGAGTAGGTAGTGATGGTGAACTTCTGGTCGCTCTGGTAGTCCTTGTAGAGAAGATCTATCAACAATTACATGATCAGATTCGCCCTCGTACAGGAAACCATACCAGAACGAAATCACACCCAACAATCGGAGGAAAACAAAAGGCCGAAAAACCACCAATACGCAGGAAAAAGAAATAATCGAGACGAGGAGGAGGAAGGGAGACCTCTGGTTTTCTTGCCAATGTCTGTGTAGAGACCAGGACCCTTGCCCATGATTGAGAAGAAAAGCAGAGATCCCGCGAGTCGACGAGGGAGTCGCAAGAGAACGAGCTAACGAAGAAGTGAACCCTAAAATTACAGAACTATTTCTCCTTCCTTCCCCCTCAGTGTTGGGCCCCACAAAGGAACAATGTCGACCGTCGGACGAATAGAGACGTTCACAGTTCCGTTCACCTGAACATTCAAATAATTCGGTTTATTTTAGGTATTATATCAGTATTTTTTTTTTTACCTTGTACAGTATATTCGAATTAGTTTCGTACATTCAAATTAGTCGAAACTCATATTGATATTAATTTATGATCAGATTAAAATATCTGAAAAAAATTCAGTCAATCCTTTTAATTTAAAATTTAATCATTGCATCACAAATTTAAGAATAGAGTAAGAAAACTACTAATCTAACA
>CXYZ01019989.1:944967-998613 GCA_900006705.1 Sonneratia caseolaris
TTTATCTTAAAAAATTATACTATATGAAAATCAAATCATCTTAAACCAATTTTTAAGCTAAATTCGGTTCAATTTGGTTCTTTAGTTCTCTTTTGCATATATGTAAGATGTTGCATATGGCATTTAATTTTGTAAATTAAAAATTGTATATTTACTGATCTTGCATAAATTAGAAATTTAATATATTAAAACAAGCAAAAATAATATTTCCATCATTCATGAAAAACATAATATATTATCGAGAAAAACAAATATGTCAGGCGGATCACAGTAATTTCATCGTTCATGAAATTTAATATGTTTTTCCTATAATTTCTTTTTTTTAATACAAATTCAATTACTTGAAACTGCAAATTAAAAACGAGAAAAAAAGAGCATAATGTCGTCAGCTTCGACAGTGGTCAGCACGAGCCCAGATCCCTTATACGTAAGCAGAACCGCCGGCGGCACATCGGGCACTGCCTCTTCCTTATCAGCCAGCTCCATATGCAGTTCTCGTGGTACGTGTGCCCGCAGCCCGGGAGCACCGTCCGGTGGCGGCGCCCCACGGCCCCCAGGCATATGGAGCACGTGGCCGGGGTAGATTCGCGGTGGCGTCTCCTCCTGCCGCGGCCGGCAGGGCTGCCGCGCCGGCCGTCGTCGAGCAGCATCGGCACGTAGAGGTACAAGGTCTCGTCCGAGCGACGGATCGAGCGGAGGAACTTGAAGAGTACCATCAGACAGATGATCATGCTCATCACCATGAGGACGAGAAGGGAGATCTCTCTTAACAGCGACGCATCCAGCGGGCCACTCGTCGTCTCCATCGCCTTCGATTTCTGCACAGTCGATCCCAACACTCTTAGAATCTGACGATCAATGCGAGCGAGCGAGAGAGAGAGAGAGAGAGAGATCCTGACAGTCAATGGAGGAATAGAGGAAGCAGGGGGAGGAGTTGTGCTTCCTGGCTGTGCACTCATGCAACTATTTATTAGCCAAATCAGGCAATCGAGTAAAGATATCCAAAATATAGTGTGATATATTTTGTGGGCAACAACTTAACATTGTTCTCTTCTTCTTCTTCTTCTTTTCCTTGAAAAAAAATTCAATACCTAAAATAAGAAACATAAGTGTGAATTATATTGTTTCATGATATTGCATCCCCCTTAGGAGGTATGTTATGTTAAATACGGTTAGTTTAGTTTTGCGTTCCAAATAATGGGTAAGAAGAATCTGATCCAGTTATCATGATCTCGGTCAATCCGTAATTTGTTGTCGATTTTTTTTATTTTTTTAAAAACTCTAATTCTCAATGGTATTTTATCCTCAAATTTAAAGATTAAAAAAAAGATTTATCTCCGTCGCTATATATTATGAGTATCTAAATCTATCAAAAAAATTCATGTGCAAAATCCGATTCATGCGAGAGATATCAATCAGACTGCTTGAATCGGTCAATGTGGGTCCGTTGATTCATTGATTATTTGGTTTTCAACAGTGTATTCTCCATGCCGCCTAGCGTTGTTGATATGGTAGTACGGACCGGTTTTATGCTTACACTGTTTGATCGGATTATGGTTCAATTTGTTTGCTTAATGTGATAGTTCGGTTATATGTCATGATTCATACATACATATATATATATATATATATAAACATATCCAAACATATTTATAAGTAGACTGGTTCATAGTTTGGGCTAATTTCACTCGCAAATTGTCAATATTTTTTATTTTAAAATATTTTTTTAAATTTTAAATTGATTCAACAAAATCCGACTATTGATTTATATAATTTTGGTAATCTTGATTGATTTTGCAATGGTTGTGGGCCAATTCAATGGGGGTAACTCTTCCTACTAATTTAATGGCTCTATATTTTTTATCCAATCTGTAACTGCCCATCAACCTAATAAAATCAATTACGGGTCGAGTTAGGAGTGGTCCAAGTAGATTTAAAATTTAGACGGTTCAATTCTAGGCTAGCCTGACTCATTTAACATCTTTAATACCCCCTATGGCTTATATCATACTTATTCCTAGAGGTGACAATTTGGGTCGGCACGATATTTTTAGACTATATTGATAGATACTACATGAAAAATGCCAACCAGAGCACGAAAATTTTGTGTTTTTAGCCGGTTGAGCCCGTCACAAATTGAATAAATATTACTTTTAATAAATAAATATAAATAATTTATATTTTAAAACAATTTTTTAATAATATAATTAATTAATCAATCTAAATTTTATATTAATTTAAACAAAATAATTAAATAACTGTTAAAATATAATAATATATGTATAATTAATTATTTTAAATTTTTTAATAATTTTATCCTTATTTAAACTTTATTATTGTGTTTTCGGGCATGTTCAAATTTTTTGAGTCACGCGAAAAATCAGACGGTCCGAAGGCCGGAAAATAGTTGCACAGGCATGACTTTTATGGGTCATTTTTTTGTCAGCTCAAGCTATCCCAACCAGATAAGATAACACACACACACACTCATTGCTGTCTCGCCACGTGCCAACCAATTAAGTTGTCCATGGAAGCTCGAGACTATGGTGGGCCCACTACGTATCCAACTCGACGTGGCAATCCAACGTGAAGTGGGTCACGGGCCGATTCCATCAGATGGGCTCAGATGACATGTAAAACCCTAATTACAAGACAATGGGCTGACTTTGCGGATTAACCATACATGAGATTATAATATTACCTTTTTTTTAATTTAAATCAATTCGAATTGATAGGTAGTTATTAATAATTATACGCTCCTATGTATTTTTTTATGTGATTTTATAAAATAAAACTCCACATTGATGCTTTTTTTATGATATCTCGATGCTTATAATTCATCATGATATTTGAAAGAATTTTTTTTTATAAACTAATCTATATTTCATTATCACTAAATTTTAACTAATTTAATTTAAAACTGATCAATCCACTTCTGTAATTAGACGAAAAAATTCGGAGGGGAGGGTTTACAATTCTCTTTGATACATTTTTAGGACTGATATATATATATATATTTATTTATTTTCTTATTAATTACTTTTGGAGGACAAAATAGTATGCGATAAATCAAGAGAATTGCAGCCCGTCCGATTGTTCGTCCCGTCATTGGAAGTGAGCGGTGGGGATGATTCTACCGACATGATCCCCACTAAATGCGCCAACCGTAGGACGTTTACGGGCTAGTTCGAAGTCAAACGACGTCGTTTCTCTGTCCGAAGCCCAACGCCTTGCTGCTATAAAAATTCACTCTTCTCCACTTCTCTCCTGCAACACCTTCACTTTTGTCTGAGGGATAGGATCAGATCGGAGCGAAGATGCCGTACTACTCCCGCCACGACGAGGATGACATCGAGTTCGATGAGTACGATCCCACCCCCTTTGGCGGAGGCTACGACATAGCCCTCACCTATGGCCGACCCCTCTCTCCCTCTGAGGAGACCTGCCACCCTTCCTCGTCCGTCGACCTCGACGAAGAGGACTATGACTGCCCCCACTTCGCCTCCTCCGTTGAGCCATCCGCCTACAGCGAGGAAGTCGTCACCATGGAGTACAGCAGCTATGGCCGCCCCAGGCCCCGCCCTGGACCCGGTCCAGGCTTCGGCGGCCCGCCTCCGCCCGTTATGAGCGGGGCCGAGTATGGTGGCCCCCCGGAGTTCGGATCTGGAGGTCCTGGATCGGATTTCGGGTCTGGGTATGGCCGCCGGCCGGATCCTGAGGACTCCGAATACGGATCAGGTTATGGCCGCCGGCCCGAGCTCGAGAAACCTGCGTCCGAGTACGGATCCGGGTACGGTAGCCGCCCAGATTACGGATATGGATCGAGCTACGGTGGCCGGACTGAGTCTGAGAAGCCCAGTTCGGTGTATGAATCCGGGTATTCGGAGTATGGTGGCAGGACCGAATATGAGAAGCCCAGCTCGGGATATGGATCTGGGTATGGCAGGACCGAGTATGAGAGGCCCTCCGAGTACGGGTCAGGTTATGGTGGAAGACCCGGATCCGAATATGAACGGAAGCCGAGCTACGGAGAGGAGCAGGGAAGTGGTGAGTACGGATACGGTGGTGGGAGGCCGCAGAGGACTGAGTTTGAGAGGCCAAGCTATGAGGATGAGCCACCCAGGAGGCCAAGCTATGGAAAAGAGGGCTACGAAAGACCAAGCTATGGGCGGTCTGAGGAGGAGGAATACAGGCCTACGTATGAGAGGCGTGGTGAAGATGATGACCAGCCCCGCCAATATGGCTACGGTGAAGAGGGTTACGGCCGCAAGAAATATGTGAGTCGACATTCTTCTCATTTTATTGCTAATTCTTTAATTATGCTTTGAAGAAGGTTACTTGACGACTGGTACCATTGCCGGAATGTCTCGAAACTTGCATCGACTTTCAGATCCTTAATTGGATCATTGAATTAGACACGTAGTGAAGGGCTCAGCTGTCACTTGATTGATGCTGCTCACCATATGACATGTGGTCTATGGTAGCTGCACACCATCCAATTAGGGAAATCAAAGGCAAGTCCTTTGATCTTATGTCAAAATCACTGGACTAGGTTGATTGAAATATGTTTTGGGGTTAGTGATTTGAAGTCAGAAAGTAGTATACTGACTCTGATTGGAAGTTGTACGTCATAGAGTCGGATTCACAACCCCTTCATGTTTTCTGCTGAAATTCTACCTGTGATTGAGGAATATTCATAAGTTATGTGCGTTATGATGCTCTGAAAATCGCAGGGGGATGACAACTCGGAGGAGGAGGGTGAGGAGAAGCGTCACCACTACAGACACCACCACCACCACCACCGCAATGACTAGGATGAAGAGTGAGCCGTGCGCTGGTTTCTCCTTCCTGGATGGTGACCCCTTGCTGTTTCTATCGTATTTGTACTAAATAAAGGGTTGTTATCTGACATTTATGTCCTCCTTGTGTGGTTGTGTTTTGTGTTTTCTGTGCTGTGTTGAGGATGTGGTTTCGAACTGCAGCAGCTTCTTGGTACCGTCTATGGTTCTTATGTCCGAGACTTGGGCTGAATAAAGTTCCTTGAACATCTGGGTTGTGTTTTAGCCATGCATGATTTCGACAGGTTCAAGCTTCTTTTAGGATATTGGAAAGGATCATCTACCGTCCTTTCTTTTTCTCGTTGGAATCATCCAAGAGATCTGAACTTCGGATTATCCTGATGTATCTGGTTACCGGAGCAGCTAATGCTTAGAGCCCCCGAGATACTGATTTACATTTTCATTTCCCGAACATCTGTTTGAGATGAATGGCTGAATGGGGCAGGAATTCTAGCACGACATAACATTGATTTCCTTTGAGCATGAAGATCGAAACCTATGATTTCACGAATGTGAGAGGGGGTGCTTCAAAGGAAATGATTTCTAGCTGGACCAAAAACCCACCAAGGATTTCCAGTGGCGCCAGGTGAGTACTTACTGATGATACTCTACAATCTCGGGATTGTACGCCATTCAAATTAAATTAGCACCCACTACTATAATTAAAAGTCCGCCATAGCCCGTACTCCTGGAGAAGAAGCAACATTTTGCTGACAGCTCTGAATTGTTCAATTCGCTACAACACACGTGTGCGTATTATCATATACGTTATGTGTCTATCATATGGACAACTTGTGTGCTCCATCCTAATTTTTTAATTACTAAAATTGGAAAAAAATAAACTTAATTCCCAACCGTCGTTCTTATTTTATTTTACATTTTTAGACCGATAAGGCCTTTTATTTATTCCGTTTTGTTTTGTTTTTGTTTTTTTTTTTTGCCATGTGAAGTTCTGTCGGAGAGANTATTTTTAGACCGACAAGGCCTTTTATTTATTCTGTTTTGTTTTGTTTTTTTTGCCATGTGAGGTTCTGTCGGAGAGAGGGTGATACGGACGTTTCCTCTATGCATCATCCGAAACGTTGAAAAATAATAGGCTCTAAGGTCCTTCATTTTCTATGTAATAATGGTGGAGGATGCTTTCAGTTGAATGACTCTTGGAGCTCTGTGGTCTCCGGTTCGACGAAGACCCCCTGCTGGGGAAACAACTAGGGATCCACAGATGGAACATAAGAACCGAACCAAACTGAACCGATCTGAATGGTAAACCAAATTAAAAAGAAATTAATTTGAGATGAATCGGTTCTTTTATAGTGCGATTTTTCAGGTGAAACAGTCCTACTAGTTGTCAAACTTGAACGGTTCAATTAATTGATTTAAAATGTCCAAATACTTTTTCTCCTGTGTTGTTTTTATATATTTTTCAATTCCTTAGAGAGAGATATATATATATATATATAAACAATTTTCATTCCAAGCTGGGAATATCTTTCCCACAAAACCAAAAAAAAAAACACAAACCCATATTCGTCTGCACCTTGCCCACTTGGCAGAGTTGGCGGGCGTTTGCACGACCAATGGCGTGGATTGCCAACAACTCCAAGAAAGCCATGGATGATGGTTTTACGATCCCAGGATGGCGTCATATATGCCCACTAACAGAAGAAACAGAGCTCAGGGCAGTCAGACGAAAGCAAGATGGATGAAGAAATTCGTTTGCCCCTTTTGCCAATCCATGCCGTGACTAGAAGAGCTGTTGCTTCAACCGAGTGGGCGTAACATTGATGATAGCCTATCGGACTCGAATTACCCTCCTCAGGAGAGGTGACTGTAAGCGAAGCATTTACAGAAGAGGAGCAAAGGCCAGTATAGTATCCACAGAGAGAGGAGCGATGATCATTAGAGGCAGACATTGAAGATGCTTCTCTTCTCAATGGCATGGCAAGATTTCTTCCTTTCTTTCCATAGGATTGGGTTCGTAAAACCTCTAAATCCCTCTCGGTTTCGTTACACGATTACCGATCGAACTTAAAGGTCCGTGGTAGAATCAAGAAAGTAGTGAAAGTCTATGGCTAAACATGTCAATTACCCTAAATATAAACAGAGGCATCACAGACTTCAGTGGCAAAAAATTAAATTACGAAAACTCTCGGTCCTAAATAAAATTGTCCAATGACTAGTTTTTTTTTCCTTTTCCTTTTAAAAATTGAATAGTCGTCTAATAAATAGTTAGAGGTTAAAAAAACGTGTTTTTCTTTGAATTTTTTTATTATCCAATTTATTAGGAAAATAATAATAAATTTCTACAGTCATATGACAGCTAGAGACCCAACTAATATTGCACCAAACAACAATGAGCGACGCGGTTCCATTCTTTATCATGTCTTCCTACCCAGTCCAAAAAAACCATAAAGTCTATAGCAGAGCTTATGATATTATTCATTAAAAAAAAATCATCAAAAAGGAAAAGCAAGAGAGAGAGAGAGAGAGAGATGTTGTACTATTGTCTTGTTGGGTCTGGACTGTTGAATGCAGCAGTTGATGAAGGGTCAAGAAAATGAGGACAAGATCATAGCGAGAGTCGCGGCTCGTCACTCGGCAGTCCAGCCTCCTCCTCCTCCTACTCCTTCCTCCCTCCTCGATCTGTTCTTACGGTCACATTGCTGATTGACCTCTTTATGTAAGGAGATCTTGGATAAGATTCTTAGCCTGCAGCATCAGAATAAAGTTCAATTCTTTCTTTCTTTCTTTCTTTCTTTCCTTCTTTCTTGGACCAGTGTTGGAACCTAGAGAACATGAAGTTCGGGAAGGAGTTCGTTTCGCAGATGGTGCCCGAGTGGCAAGAAGCGTACATGGACTACAACTCCCTCAAAAATATCCTGAAAAACGTCCTGAACATCAGGAGGAGGATTCGATCGGAGTCGCCGAAAGCGCCGACGACCGGAGGCTCTGCTTTGAAGAGGGGAGTGTCTCTGTACCGAGCCTTCAGTGGGCTGACGGGCAGGAACAGGAGGAGCTCGGCCTCTGCAGTGCAGGGAGAGGATGAGGAGGTGATCCTTGTGAGCTCGGTGAAGGAAGCAGGGTCCTTAGATTCATGTTACCAGACGATGTTCCTCATGTCATCTGAGGAAGGAGGCGACTGCGAGCTCCTCTTCTTCAACAGGCTCGACGATGAGTTCAACAAGGTCGTCAGATTTTACCATGAGAAAGTCCAAGAGGTGGTGGAAGAGGCCGACGAGCTGACCAAGCAGATGAATGCTCTGATCGCCCTCAGGGTTAAGGTCGAGAAGCCCAGTGTCCAGTCTCGGGGAAATCCCGCCGGCGATTCCGAATTCTCTCATGATCCCACTGCTCATCTTCTAAGAAGTAAAAAGCCGGGTAAGTAACCTTTCTCCGTACCCGATCGAGATGGAGTTCTGGTGCTGAGACAAACTCGAAGTGGTCTTTTTCTTCTGACAGGAAGAGCAACAATGTATGTGATTCCGGAAGTTGAGATGAGCGGCGAAGAACAGCATGAGGGTCAGTCTAGAGAAAATGCTGAGATTACAGTCCATTCTCGGGTTTTTAGACCGGCTCCGATGGAAGTGCTGGATCATGTGAAGATTAATGTCGAGTCGGAAACTCCTATTTCAGCTGTGAAGGGCTTCCTCATGAGCTCAAACTCGGAGTTCTCCTTCAGCAAGGCCGAGCTGCGGAAAGCGGAGGACAGAATGACACAGGCATTTGTAGAGTTTTACCGAAAGCTTCGGCTTCTGAAGAGTTTCTGGTTAGCCATTTCCTATCGTTCTTATCATCAATCTCTTCTTCCTGTTGTTCAATCTCTAATCATACTACTGAATGTTGACTTGCATAGCTTCATGAACCTACTGGCATTTTCCAAAATCATGAAGAAGTACGAAAAGGTGCGGATTATTAATGCTCTGTCACCTAAAATAAATATTTCAGATTCATCTCTTCAGCTCTGCTGATTTTCTTGGTTCTGTAGATCACCTCCAGGAGTGCATCAAAGTCCTACTTGAAGATGGTCGATAATTCCTACCTAGGATGTTCAGATGAGGTAATAGTGTTACCAATGGGACCGCCAGTCGTCATGTTGTGCATTAGAAGTCCTTTACTGATATGAAAATTGTGCCTGTGGATGGATCTGCAGGTTAACAGGCTCATGGAAAGAGTGGAGGCCACCTTTATAAAGCACTTCGCTAATGGAAATCGAAGGGAAGGGATGAAAACACTCAGACCGACTGCTAAAAGGGAAAAGCATAGAATCACCTTCCTTCTCGGTCAGAATTTTAGCTCTTGACAGTTCACAATACATTATCAAGTTTCTTTGCAGTGCAATCTTATCTTGTAGTGCTTCGGAAGTTTCTATCTTACTGGTTGCAGTTTGAATTTCTTGCAATATTGTGCAGGCTGCTTCTTTGGGTGCTCAATAGCACTTACAGTGGCTATTACAGTGGCAATTCATGCGAGGAATGTCTTTAAAAGCCCGGGGAGAACTCAGTATATGGATAACATATTTCCTCTCTATAGGTAAGTTTGTCTATCCATAGAGTTCGATTTCTATCATGTGAATCGTTAGAGCTGTCTTTCTACGACTTTAGAATTTCCCTTTTGCAGCTTGTTCGGTTTCATTGTCATCCACATGATCATGTATGCCGGAGATATATACTTCTGGAGGCGTTATCGGGTCAATTACTCGTTCATATTTGGGTTTAAGCAAGGTACAGAATTGGGTTACCGAGAAGTCCTCTTCCTCGCCTCTGCACTCAGTATGCTAACACTAGCTGGTGCGATATCAAATCTTGACATGGAGATGGACCCGAAAACGAAAAAGTACCAAGCTCTCACAGAGATAGTCCCGCTCGCCTTGCTCCTTGTACGAATGATTTCCAAGTCCAGTTTCCCAGTCTCGGTTTGAATCAGAGCTGGTCGAATTGAATTAACTTTTCCCAGTTTTAGATCTCTGGCAAGTGAAGCTCATCTTGTGTAAGTTCTGTTTCACAGGTTCTGATGGTCATCACATTTCTACCTTTCAACATCTTATACCGCTCGAGTCGGTTTTTCCTTATTCGATGTGCATTCCACTGTCTATGTGCTCCTCTATATAAGGTACTGCAATTCCAAGCAAAGACTAAATATCAGTGGCTTGGAACCACCCAACAGGAGATAGTCTAAATTTTTTGTTGTTTCTAAATGATAAAAAAATTTTCCCCCTTCTGCAGGTGACCCTCCCTGATTTCTTCTTGGCCGATCAACTCACAAGCCAGGTCTCTCGCATTAGCAGCAAGTACTTTTTACGCTCAAGTTTCTTCTATGATAGACATTACAAAATAAACTGATTACATTAAGTGAACGATCTGCAGGTGCAAGCCATCAGAAATGTACAGTTCTACATCTGCTACTATGGTTGGGGAGACTTCTTGAAGAGATCGAACAAATGCACTGAAAGCAAAGTTTATGAAACATTCTTCATCATCGTAGCAATTATCCCGTACTGGTTTCGATTTCTTCAGGTAGTTGAGATGCCTTCTTCTTCCACTCATATCAACGAATTAGAATAAAGAGTTCAAGCTGATGACGTAAGTCCGATGCTTCATATAGTGCCTGCGAAGGCTGGTCGAGGAGAAAGACCCGATGCAGGGCTACAATGGTTTGAAGCACTTGTCAACAATAGTAGCTGTAGTGGTGAGAACTATTTTCGATCTGAGGAGGACCGTTGTTTGGAGAGTGCTGGCTGCAGCAACATCTGGATTCACGACGGTCATAAATACTTACTGGGATATAGCCATAGACTGGGGACTCCTGAGGAGAAACTCAAGAAACCCATGGCTGAGAGATAAACTTGCGGTCCCGAACAGAGGAGTCTACTTCGTAGCCATGGTAAGAGAAAGCCAGAAGAGAGGCAACTTGATATGAATAGATAAAACAAAATGTCTTGGTTAAGCGGCATTAAAACTTGTGTTTTTCATTGGATTTGCAGGTTATAAATATGATACTAAGATTGGCGTGGATGCAAACAGTTTTGGGATTCAGGGAAGCTCCTAATTTGCACAAGACGGCAGTAACTGCGATCTTTGCGAGCTTGGAAATTATCCGACGTGGGATATGGAACTTTTTCCGGTACTGCCATGGAAAATACGTAATCTTCGTATTTCACTTTTAGAAGTTTTCAAAAAGATATCAGCAGATTGCTGTGAATCTTTTCAGGTTGGAGAATGAACACTTGAATAACGTTGGGAAATTTCGAGCATTCAAGTCGGTACCTCTTCCCTTTCAACACGATGATGACAACAGAATTTAACGAGGCAGGTGAAGACTCGGGTTCAAGGGACAAGTGATGTTTGGGTCGGGGGGTGGGTGGGGGAACTTTCCTACAAGATATTTCTTTGTCTGAATTCATTTGGTGACTCAACGTTCAGTGCAAATGTATCAAAAGAAAGATGTAATGCAGAAGAATTCACCAATTTCCGTCGCCATCTATGATTGCCCCTTATGTAAATACAAATGCATAGATCAAAATCACTCCCTCCATTATTCCATCTAAGCTGTGACTATGGATAGCCTCTCCTCCACGTACTGTGATGTATCATCCAATCTCAGCATTGTTATCGCCTTAAAGAGACAGTCAAGAATTCTGGATTTTGCGTGTGCTGTGGACCTCAAGGTGAATTTCCGAGAACATTTGGGAGTAGCAGTTGAGATGAGATCACGGATGATCATCTGGATCATTCTGTTATGCTGCAGCTGGTAAGAGAAAATCGTGGGAGGGCCGAAGAGTTCAGTGAAATTGTTGGGTCTTGCTGGAAGAACATTCAGAGATGATCAAACAGGCCGACGGCTCACAAGGCAGACGCCCAATCTTTTAAGTCTCAGGTAAATCGTGCCGACGTTTCCGTGCTGTCTTGAGATGTGCAGAGAAGGATTCATCAGAATGCACTATCATCCTGTTACACATTCCAATTATGGCAGCCCATTCCCCATTTGCAGGCCGTCAATACTAAGCATCATATAGTTCGAGCCACCAATCTTATCAGTTAATCATATTCAGTGCTATCCTCTCACCAGCATTTCTCATCTTGTACTGTTGATTTTTACTCTTTTTCAAGATTTTTTTTCCCTCTATCTAACATCAAGTAGCCACAATAAGAAGGTTCATTCTCAGATATGTGACGGTGATCACTCTGCAGCAGCTACCACGGATGAATAGCAGTTCAGACAATAACTTCTCATTTTCCACTTTATACGATAGTTGATAGTTACTACCCTACTATGACTCTTCCAACAGAACTAAACATTTCCTCAATGATGAGCAACCATTCCAAGAGTATGAATATACGTATACATCTCTGTGCTAACATATTTTACGAATCCTCTGTTACTGGAAGTGAGAGATAAATGCTCGAGGCAACAACAAACAGTAGTATTTTTCACCCGTTTAAACAGAAGCAAGCTCAAAGATTTCATTCCATACAGCAGAAAACAAAATTGTCGTTACATTCCATTCTGGATAAAGGAGCAAATACAGCAACTGAACAAACTAACCTGAGTATGCGTCCTCTTCATCGGTATTATTCGTGTTTGGCAAAGTTGCAGGGGAGTTGGCAGCTGAGTTTTCGGCTGTGACAGCACCAGTACTGTCATCATCCTGTCTGGAATAAAAAGATGAGATCGACAGAGGGTTATAAGTGGAGCTTGCTCTCCGGAGACCCTTCATTGCCCTCATTGCAGCAAGAGTGCCCCTGTATATATCCGTGGTTTCTTCCCCTAACATTGATGATGGCTCTGCCAATGTATCAGAAGAGTTCTTCAATGGTGGGTTTGACGAGTGATCATTAAAACACATGCTTGATTCGACAACTTCGGCTTCAAGTGGGAAGAGGAGTTCGAGATTTGCCTCGCACTCACGGACCAGTCTGGTTAGAGGTTCAGTAGTGAAGAAGGGCTGATGCAGAGCAAGTTGCGTGAAGGGTAAGCGTAGGAGGCCTCCTGTCCGTTTGTCATATTTCTTCAAGATTTTAATGAGGCCTGGAGCGCAGACAAATGAGAATGCTTCAAGAAACCAATATATGGATACAACAGAGAATAAAACTACTAGGAAGATTTATGAAAGCATTTCATTCTTAGTGAATACCAACGCAGCCTAAAAGAACGTAAGGAAGCTTGGGTACCTGCGAAATTCAGAGAGCTGTAGTTCTTGAGAAGCACCATTTCTCCATGTATAGTGACAAAATCCTTGCGTATATCCATCATCTGTTCACTGAATTCAGCATCTGAAGAGAAAGCTCCATCTTTGCTGCTCTCTTTTACTTGCTCGATCCTTTCCTTCAACTCCTGTTGTCAACGTGATACAAAACCATCAACTATCGGCAAACCCAAAACACATTAGAATGCAGACCAGAGGATTCATCCCTGCCCTGCAATCTATAGACAACGCTTCCAAAAATAAAGCATCTAACAAGTGAAAAACGAAAGACCGGAAGCTCGACTATCTATCTGTCAACAAATCTGAGAATAAATCACCAATAAGACTTCAACCAGAAATGAAAAGGCTATAATGACATCGGCAAGACACTCCCCCCCTCAACATAACAAGACATCAAATGTACAAGTCTAAAGCAGCCAGCATAAGAACAAACTAATTATGGAGCATTTTGTACATTCACCTAAATTGTTCAAACGAATCAATTTCCGATTGGAAAAAGCAAGCTTTTGGATGAAAATTACCTGGAAACGGATGACGAACTCTTCCTCCTTGTCGACATAGAAGTCGTTGAACTTCTCCAGCTCTTCATTCAAGATCCCGACAAACCAGGCCTGGAGGTCAATCAACGGCCTGTCACCTGGAGGGTTCTGGTTCCCAACGTTATAATTGGCTAGCGGAAGAGGAGGAGGAGGAGGAGGAACGCCACCGCCTTCGCCGAAGACCGGACGATCGACGGTGGTCTGGGGGAGGTTCTTGAGGAGCTTCTTGAGGAACTTGTAGCAGAGGAACTTGTCCCTCCACTCGGGCAGCGTTTCCTCGAGATGGGTCCTGAACTCCTTGCCAAATTTCATAGGATTCCTCTCGGAAGGATGATTTCTGAATCACGGGTCGACGGCGAACAATGGAATTTCTCGATGACCAGGGGCTCTCTCTTTGAAAGAGGCGAAACCAGTGCAAATGATGGAGCACGGAGAGAGAGAGAGAGAGAGAGAGAGAGAGGAGAAGGGGAGGGAAGGTGGCAGAGCGGATTACTGAGAGATTCTGAAATGGTAGGAAAGTGGGAATTTCGGAGCCACTTGAAAGGATATGACTTGGTTATTGGTGGAAAGAGGATTGGCATCAAAATTGTGGATGTTGATGAGAACGACAAGATGAAGACGAAGATGCAGAAGAAGATTGAGATATTCACTCTTCTCGGTACAGTAAAAAAGGTCGAGAAGTGTAACTGTTGCATTCTGTAAAATTCTCACGCCTATCGATGTTAAGGACAGTAGTTTAGTTGAGGGGAATCGTAGAATAACAGGAAGGTGAGGGAACTGAGTGAAAATAGGTGGTTCTGCCCTTGGCGCCGCTGAAGGGGGGGTTAAACTGTGTAACTGAACCATTTTTTAGTTTAAGTAATGAACAACGGTTTTCAGTTTTCCCTCTCTTTTCCCCTGAGCTTCTCCCTCCTTCCTCCTCCCTCCCCTCGAACCCTATTCCTCTCCTTCTCCCCCTGAATCTGTCGATTCTCCTTCCCTTCGTCCTGATTGCTTAATCGGTTCCTAACAGTCTGACAGCTTGAAAAACATGAGCATACACACTGTTGCAAGGCCAGAGCAAAAGTGAGACAGCTACAGTGTCCGGCAACAAGATCTTGATCCGCAAGTCCATCCATGTTTGGACTGAAACGCGACAATCCAATATTAGCAGGAAATATACCTCTGCGTCTACTGAATCTTTCACCATCCCAATGGGACCAGACGAGTCTGACAGGACAATGGAAAGATGCAGAGTAAGAGAGCATGCGAACAACAAGAAGACGAGCACCGTTCCTCGTGAAAAGAATGTTCATTGCAATCCAAAGGCTACATCCAAAGAGAATGCCCAATCGAGACGGCATAACATTTGGTGATCAGAATGCAAATAGAGGCGCCAATGACGTAAGGGGAAACAAGTAAAGATAAGAAAGCGGAAGAGAAACAGGAAGCGCAGGTCAAGGTGATACTAAGCAGGTGCCAATCCTCCTATATCGCATCCAGAGCTTGCAGTATGTCGGCCTTGAGGTCTTCAAAGTCCTCCACTCCGAAGCTGAACCTCACCAAGTTATCCTGTATCCCATATTTGGCCCTCTCCGACTGGTTGAGATCCCTGGTTCCGTGTCAAAGAAAATATGCACCACTCAGAAGATGCAGTTCACAAACTCTTAATTCATGTCCTATCTGCTAGATCTATGAAATATGAAAGTCCCAAATTTCAGAAGTGCCCAAAGGACCCGATGGGGCCATGGGGGAATGTGTGTCAAGGTTCCCACAAATGTTGACACGACAGAGGTGACAACTGAGAAATCCCACACACCAACAGCAACTCCACTGCTTTGTCCTGTAACAAGCGAGAAATGTACCGATTGAAGACTGAAGTTTCTGAGATTTACCAGTATGACATGATTGCAGGTTGGTCCACAATGCTCTCGCAACCCCCAAAAGATGGGGCAATGTAGGGAATCTTCAGGGTGTCAACAAACTTAATGGTTCTCATTAAGTCTCCCTCAACCTGTGGAAGTGACAAGACACTATCTTATACAACTGCTCTGATTGCGGTGTCAAAATAATTGGAAGGGAAACAGCCCACACATAACAATCAAAGTTTACATCAGATAAATCACCTCAAAGCTCACAACACCACCAAAGCCAGTCATTTGCTGCTTTGCAATGTGGTGTTCGGGATGACTTGGCAAGCCCAGATAGTAGACACGCTTCACCTGTCAGGAGCACCACAATGAGCATCTGAATGGCAGCACTTAAAAAAAGAAAATAATAGAGGTTCATGTCTTAAGAAATGAATTCCAGCATAATGACAAGAGGGCATTGGTGGTAGTATAACAGTCAAAAACTAATGGAAAGACCAATCTTCATCACATGAAAAACATAGATGGTTGAGATAAGCAGCACATGTATTGATAGCTCAGCTTAGAGAAAACTAACACTCAGGAAAGTTATTTAACCAAGACTGAAAACACCTGAAAATTTGAATAAGCTCTATGAAAAGAAATTGACATGTTATTTATTTCTATTAGTCACAGAAGATACTATTTCCATAATCATACACCTTTGGATGTGCCTCTAAAATTTCAGCCATCCTCTGCGCAGTTGAATTTTGTTGCTGTACACGAAGGTGCAGCGTCTTCATGCCTCGGACGATTAGATATGCAGCATTCTGTTGGTACAAGATAGATCACATGCATCAGTATTGCAATGATAAGCTTAGTATATAATAAATAATACAACCATCTGCATGCACAAAGAACAAACATTAATTGCTTAAAAACAACATATAAGAGGAAGCAGAATCTTCCATGCCTCTTTCATGCCTTAAAAAGTTAGTTATAAAAGGACAAATAACCTTCAACTGAAACTCAAATTACCACCATAAATTAGTATTTTTTCCACTCAATATCAATGCCCTACTGTGGACATCATACTAAAGAACTCCATAACCAATAACACTTACAGGGTTGAGAGCTCCACCCAAAATATGATGCAGACTACGAATTTCAGAAATTAAACTCAGAGGGCCACTAACACAACCAGCAAGAACCTGAAAAAGAACGGACATTACATCCATTCTTAATTACAGTGAGTACAGAAGAAAATTGAACAGTGAAGAGCACCAATGATAAAAGATAACATCAACTTTAGCCACATACATCATTATGTCCCCCAATATATTTCGTAGCAGAGTGCAGAACCAAATCTGCACCCAGGGCCAGAGCTTTCTGGTTCATAGGAGTCGCAAAAGTTCCATCTATGCAAACCAGTGCTCCTTTTCTATGGCAGAGGTCTGAAACCAGCTTAATATCTACACATCTGAGGAAGGGATTGGTAGGAGATTCCGTAAAGAAAAGAGACACCTGCAAGGAATAGTAACAGTATTTATTATGGTTTTCCATTTCAATGTCAGTGAAAAACACAGAACCATCAAATCTTGCTGACCTTATGTTCCTTGAGTGCAGTTTCCAGGCCTTTCATGTCTGCAGGGTCGATGACTGTGGCCTGCATTTGTCACAGTAGTCCAATTAAATAAATGTTCATACACATTGTCCACCAGAAACTGTTACCGAGACAGATCACAAACATAATAGGTGAAGTCAGCATCTTGATTAAGGTGCAACAAAAAATTTCCAGACATTTATCCTTTTTCTGGAAATATCACCTCAAGATGGAATTCTCTTCTACCAGTTATGTAGGTAAAATAAACTTGAAAGAAGCTCTCGTGCTTAACATACTGCAAGTTTAGGGCAACAAAAGCTTTACCGTGATGCCCATCTTGGGAAGAATAGTCTCAATGAATATCCTTGTCTTCCTATAGCAGTCTGTGGTGGTCACAATGTGCCCTCCAGCTGGAACGAGTGCCATTAACATAACCGTACTAGCACACATTCCAGATGCCATTATTAGGGTTGATTCAGCCCCCTCCAGGGCACTGTATCATCATAAAGCAAAGGAATCTCAGTTAATAAACAATCAACAAGAGGCTGGGAGATAATTATGCGATGTGTCAAGCATGACAGGGAGAAAAGAAACCTGATTTTCTCCTCTGCGACGACAGTTGTGGGGTTCCCGTATCGGCCATACTCAAAACTTGCCCGGCGTTTTTCCTTTCCATGATATTAAAGATAAATGATTGTTAGGTGGCCGGTGACTATATTTAAGAGTATGATACTCTCCACATAACTCTTGCCAATATCTAATCAATACTCAATAATATATGGGAAATTCAGAGCCTCCAATATATGCAACCACAATATTCGTACCTTGAAGTCAATTAGTTCAGCAGTTTTCTTGAAGAAATAGGCAGAGGTGTTAACAATAGGTGTGGTAATAGCATCTGTTACTATGCCACGACCTAATCTCTCGCCTGTGGAAGAAAATTGGATCAGCGCAAGAAAATAAACGAAATAAGTAAACCCCACAATAATTACGAACAATGCGATCTAAGGAACGAAGATAGCAAATCTCATTTTTAGAAGGCATACCAGCATGAATAGCGAGACTCCCGTCAGAGCTCAGAAATGACGCTTCCTTCAAATCCAAATCCTTCAACTGTACATCCTGACTACACTCACACCCATCGGCCACCAGCATCTGCGCACCGGCTTGCAGCTCCTCGACCGGAGCAACCGGCGCGGATGCAGCGGCTGCGGCGGCTTCAACAGAAACCGCCGCCGCCGGAGGGACTGCAGCCCCGGCGGAGCTGTTGGACCAAGAAGCAGCCACCACCTGTGCGACACCGATGTTGCTGCAATTCCTCCGGGCCTTAGTGCTCAGTTGGCGCACGAAGTTCGGGGGAAACCTGAAGATGAGAGAAGACAGACCGTGGAACGGCATCCCGGCGCTGACCGAGCTGGCTCGGGCGGCGAACCGCCCCGGTCCCATCTTTTCGGGCCTTGGGGAGCTTGAGAATTTGGGATCCGAGCGGCATTCGAAGGAGTAGGGGTAGATCTTTGTGTAACAAGTCGCGGAGACGGCCATCGGAGCTCGATACGACGACGTTTAGGGGGCTTTTCACAGTCTCAGACGAAACGAAACGGTTCTCCCAGTGGCGGCGGATAGAGATCGGCGTCTCATACAGGCCGCTTAAAATGGTGATAATCAGCACAAATCTGCTTTTGAGTCCCATATTTTATTTTCCTTTTATTTTGGTCGTCACACTTTATGGTCTTCCATCTTTGCGCCTTGAAGGAATGATCGAAGTCATCAGACCGCAAGACTTGTAGCACAGACATCTTGTCTTTACCTATAGCGGATAGAGACGGCATTAACCAATAAATAAACTTACCAAGTGATAATGGTTATATTCATTTATGAACTTGTAAACTTATAAATTTTTCAAGTGAATGGAAGGTTGACGATGATAAAAACTCAATACGGTTAGATTAATATAATACATTATCTAATTATCGAAGGCTTGGGAAGCTGGAAATGCGGTCGGGGCTCATTGAAAGATCACCTCTTGAACCGACACAGCGTAAACTTTGGGGAGCAAATCGGAAAAAACGCAAAACCTTGGGCATCGGAAAACGGATTTGCACTGATTTCGGGGGGACTATTACGCTGTTTCGCTGTTTGTCGGGTAGCGTATGTGGTGGAGGGATCAAGTGGCCCGGTGGCGGGGGCGGCCACAATGCTGACGTGGCAGGCGGTAGCTTGTCGGCCCCTTCGTAAGTGACAGATCAGTGGTGAACGCTGCAGCCGAGTTTCGGGTAAATATCTATTGGTTATGCTCTAACGGAAGGGTCATCGGCGGAGCGCAGTCACTTGCGCCGATTACAATTCGCGAGCGTGGGATTATTGAGCATTCGATTTTGTGGGTTAGGCAACAATGAGGGGGCCCCCCAAGAGATCCACAATGTATCCAACCTGTGGTCGCATATTTTGTGCTTTCGGAGATCAGAAGGATGCCATTCGTCCCGGTCCCATGTGAAGCCACACAACATATAGGGAAAATGGCATGCTTGATAGGGACTTTGGTGGAGATCGATGCGGTTAGATCCCAGGGATCCGCCTCGAGCTCGCCCGTGCTTACGTGCTTTGATGAGTACCACCTGTGATCTTTACCGTGGATTTTAAACTCACCGGAGAATCGCTTGAAACTTGGTGTTAACAGATGACGGGTTTATCGTATCTGAGCAATCTTACCTTCTAGATTCAGTAAGGAGGTTAGCATTTGATTCAATTATAAAACTTTCTCCACCATGAAGTTTCTCGACCATGAAGTTTGCACCACCAGAGGACCTGTCGTATGTGTGGTGTTTGTGATTATGGCAGAGGATCGTCCTCCGACCATCAACAGACTCCCAAAATTCCTTTTTTGCCTCGCTGTCTTTTGAAGCTCAACATGATTAAGAAGAACATGGATCAAAACATTATACTCATCACTCAGGTAACCAGAACTCCATCGTTTCCAATCCAGGTGCTGACTACATCGTCTCTCTGTTGCATTCAAGTTACCGATGGTGGTGCTGGTGGAGGAGGAGGAGGGCTCAAGACGTACCCAGCTCTCGGGTTCGTGTTCGCCTTTGGATCCGAATAGTCCATCAGCCCACTCAGCCCTTCGGGTTTCCCTTCAGGTTTCTGGTAACACAAAGCAAGCAGAACAATTAGCATGAACAGAACCTCATAGAAGACAAAAAATTCGAGCTAGGGAGAGTGAGGCGGGGAAGCCGAACCGCCATTGCAGCACCAGGATCCTCGGCATTCACAGTCACCGCTGGCTCACTTCCAAAACCTCGAACTGGAGTCAAAGACAAAGAGAGAACTTATCACAGCCCATCAAAACGACGGATCGAGCAAGACCAAATCACAGAATTGCAATCCCTACCGTGGTGAGATAAGAGGACAGCAAGAGCAGTCGATAGGAGAAGAACTTGAAGCAGATGGGACTGGCCCATCATTGCCTTCCCGATTCTGGAAAATGGGTTGCTCGCAGATTCCTAGATCTCGATGGGACAATTTGGAGAACTGGGAAAGATGTTTATACGTAAGAATAGCTCCTATATGATATCTTTTCCTTTTCCTTTTCTATTGGACTGTCTTCTGTTCTTCGAGAACCGTCAGGGAAGCTTCCAATGAGGGTGACACGTTGCGATTTAGCTTGTAGGGCTTCCTACATTTTTAACACGTATTCTTCTTTGAAAATATCAGATCAAACGGACGAACCCGCATTGTTCATCGGGTGCCTATGAGATCTTCACGGGCCTTCAGCTCGACGTCCAAGTTTCCCAGCAGAGCTTTTAACCGGCTCCTCCAGCTGAATTCAAGCACGAAAGAGGGGACATCATGACCCTCCAGTCGTCAATGGTGATCGACTTGAAAGCTTTGCCCTTTTGTCCCTAATGAGTTATGACACCTCTTCTTTCCCTAACAGGCTTTTGTAATGGGCCCTTTGTCAGTGATATTACTTTACTTCGCAATCAACATTGTGATGCCCAAAGTGCGTGAAAACCGAGTGTCTCAGAACAGACCTCATGGTGGGAAAACAGGGGTGCCCTGTTGAAGGTGGAAATGATTTTCAAAGTCTTTCCCCTGCTACATTCATAAAGTTGGAAGAGTTAGATTTTGAAAACGGGCTAGATTCTGCAAATGATAACAGTGCTGCTCATCTTTGTAGAATCAAGAAGCTCCGACAGACTCTAGAATCTTAAATAGAGATATCGATATTGTGAATGACAAAGACATATATTGTTTGAGAGGTTGTGGTTCATCGGTGCCCACTCATTAACTTCATTTTCAGCATACTGAAAATGTCGGGCCTGATAGAAGGTTTCTTGAGGACGAGGGGACAGGAAGATGAGGAGAAGGGCCTGCTGCCCAAGTTCGGCTTAAAAGCTTTCACATACCTCTGGCCCCATAAACAGCTAAGCTTTCCTGATTGTTTCGTTTTTCAGAATGTATTGACCAAACAAAGGTTGGTGGCACTGCTCTGTTCTTACCCACATGGAGAATATCTTGTTCACTTTGTCACTCTCGTGCGTGCCAGACGATCCTCCGAACAAACCCAACGTGGATCTTCTGATCCTATCTGTTGGCATAGTACGCCGAATGTGATCGAGACAATCTGACTAATTCTCAAACAGTGCCTCACTGGGAAGAATGGACCTCAATCGTTATAACCAGAAAGTAAGCTAACGGGAAGGAAGGAGAGGAGTAGATAAATGGAGAATGCAGAAAGAAACATCAGGATCAGCCGCTCCGCAAGCACCTTTTCCTTCTCTGCCAGGGATCTTCTTTTTGGGGTGGCTAGGTAAAGCTCCTCTTGGCCTTTTTTGGAAAAGAATTTGAGTCCGTCTTCAATGGGGTCCTTACAATGACTTTTTTTGGGTTTGGGCGGTGGCATTACCCTTAACTCATATATCATTTGTTTGTTTCTTGAATTTTTCATATTATTTTATTCATCTCTTACTCCTATCTCCTTCTAAGATCACGTTCTTTCTTTGAGACCAGAAAAATGAAAAATTAGTCTCTTCCCTGCTGCCTGTTGCTTAACTTGTCCAAGACCAGCCTCTTTAAGTGCTTTATGACCTATGAATGACTTTAAAAGGCCAACCTTTATTCATTTTCATCATTTACTCTTCACATGGGTCTTTCTCAACCTGAGAGTCAAGATACAGCAAATTTGACATCTATGTGGAAAGCGTGCTTGAAAACCTGAGATCTTGAGAGACTCGAGAAGGTTGAAGAAAGAGAACAGTATTCTAGAAGGGCTTAAATTGATAAACATTTCAACCTTATTTTGGTACACAGGAGGCTCCTGGTTTCAGCTCTCAACTTTATTACCTTATGCAAAAATATGTACATTCCACTCGCCAAACCAATATACTAGAAAGTTACAGAAAGGGCACCTGCTGCTTCTTCTTCAAGTAACCATGAGTAAAGCATGAGGGAGACTGGAGCAGTTCTGCTACGTCTGCAGAAGAACTATGCAGGTGGCGGTTTCTTTGAACAGCAATTTGGGTAGTTGGAGATAGGCAATTCCTTCTCCTTGATCCTTTGGTCAGCAATGATCTTCAGGACTAATCCGAAGAAAGAAGATGCTAGATTGGTGTCTCCATCCCCTTGTGATTAAGTTTGAAGCCGCCAAACAATCTCTACTTGGGTCCTAACTATTGTAACTGCTACAAGCTCTCATGGAAGTTAACTGATCGAGACAATGCTGCAGGATTGGCTTGTAACACTGGAGAAGCTTCAGGAGTGCAGTTCCTCTCATCACCCTTCGACTGAAAGGCCTTGAAGGAAAGCCCTCCCCTACTGATGGGCTCCGCCTTGTCATTTTCAATACAAAGATTTGCCCACATAGAGCTCTTAGCAGCTTCTCCTAGGTCATCGATCCTCAATGTCTTTGGGATCCAAAGGCATCTCTCTGCACTCACTTCTTTCACCGATCCATCATTCTCCCCTGCCCCCACTTTGTTTTAGAGCATTCTGTTCATCCCTCGAGTGCTTTCCAAGAGTTGGAGAATTCGGGCCCAAGCCTGAGCTACTGGTGACTGGAGAGGATGGACCTGGCACCCAAGGTACACTCCAAGCACCTAGGGTACTACAACCTCAGTAGGCTGCTGCTGCCGGGAAGAAAGGCACAGCAAATCCTGTGGTGCAGTATGGTGGTGCTGGGGGAAGCGTTGGAGCCCACTGTCCCGAGTTCCATGGATATGGCCATTGAGACCCTGGATAGCAGTGCTCCTGGGAAGTGAATCCCACAGCTGATTCATTTTACCCCTCTGCAACCTTGGTCAACATGGCTGGAGATCTATTTAGAGGCTCGAGCTGCTTTTCACCATACGGGCTCAGTATGAGTACACCATCAGGTTTGTGTAACCCATTCCTCGGGCTTCCCTTCATGGTCTTATCAGCTAGGTTAAGAACTGATTCCATGGACTCGCATAAAGTTCTGTCCGATGAGCAAAAGGCAAGAACAGCTCTGTTGGGCCTCACAGGGGGGATCCCATTTGGGATGTTGATCTGGACGTTCTGAAGGGCTTCTGAAACCATTATGTGGCAGTGATAGTGAGAGGCCAGGCTCTTGTTCTTACGACGGCCTGCTCCCACTGGAACATCCCTCATGGTCCCACCGGCTGTCCAGTACCTCTGACAGTTCTTACAGAAATGCCAGGGCTGATTTATGTTGTAGTTGTTGTAGTAGCAGAACTTTGTGTCCATGCTGTTGCACCAGGGACAAGGCAGGATCTTGTCTGGTTTCTTCAGGGGCTTCCCTTGGGAATTGCTCGTCTCACTGCATTCCTCTTTGGACTTCAAAGCATTTTGAGTGGCACTTTCCTTGTCCACTGAGCTTGCCTTATTTTTCTCTATCATTCTGGAAGCTGCATCTGGATTGGTGGAATCTTCCCCCGTTGGACGCTGAGCTTCATCTTCCTGTTCACTAGAAGTTTGGTTCCCAATGTTCCCTGAGTTAAACACGTTTTTAAGTTCATATGTATAATCCAGAAATGAGGGTAAGACTATTGGAGAAGATCAGCTAAAGCTGAAATTAACTTAAAATTTCCACTTTTATTCTGTTTCTGATCTATGTTATGCAAATACAAATGTAGCATACCTGATCGATGAGGGGGGAACATAAATTAGTCTGTCACGGTAATAAGACACATCATCTCGAATTTGGAGACAACAGAAAGCATTGATGATTATAAAACTAGGATAGCGTGTTATACGGTGACTTGTTATTAGTTCAAATTCAAGATCACTTGAGCTTGAGCTTGAGCTCTCGCATCTTTCAAAAGTTTTGCGTACATAAACTAGAAAGTAGTGTAAGTCCTGAGAACTAACCACCCTGAGAGAAGATCATATGGAGGAAAGGCAACCCCCCCAGGGACGGATCCAGAGCGCAGAACTCAGTCAGCAAAGAAACTTTCGAAAATTTTCAAAATCATTTGCTTTATGATCTTCTGAAAAGAATCCACATTCATAAGAGTTCCAAACATATCTCAAAGGCAATGCTTTAATGGTCCTAGCAAAGCTCAATCTAAAAGACATTGATTGAATCTGATATGCGAGACCTTCAAACTACCTAAAATTAAAAAAAAAAAAGTGACAGAAAAATTTTGTTAATGTAGACAATTAAGCATATTCAGAACTTCGATAAGATTAGGAAACAGCAGACTTGGAACTTGTGATGTCAAGATATGCTCGTATATATCCCAGAAAACAGGAAGCCCTCAAACACTAACCCAACAGCGCTATCAAGATTTCGAAGCCTTCCACTACCCAAGACAAAGGGTCGCCGGAGGAAATCAACAGAATCACAGACTAAAAGGAGACCCTTTTCGATTAAACGCATGAGTGAATCATGGTCAATACCTCATCATCTTGCCTGTCCTCTCCATCTGCTCTTGTACCGTCCTCGAGTGGAGGACCAATCTCGTGAATTTGACTGCTGCCGACGACAGATGCTTCACCAGGGATTTCAGGCAACGCAATCGTCTTCCCGAGGAGCTTGATCGCCGGGTCTTTTGGTTCCACCGACATTCTTGCCAATCGAAACTTCTCTTTTCCCTGGAAGGAAGGAGAGGAGGGAGAGATCTGAGACGTTGTGTTTGGGAACGACTCGGCGATTGAGCAATTAGGGGGTGGGGGTGAAGGTGCGGGGGTGTGCCACGTCAGCATCAGCGGGACAGTCCTCTAAAGGTCTCCCCTTTTCTTCTCTCTCTCTCTCTCTCTCTCTCTCTCTCTCTCAATCTTAGTCAGCGTCTCTCCCATTTATTCCACCTGCCCTTTTCAACTCCTCGGCTACACTAAGAAGCTTTCTGTAGCCCTTCTCCACGTGAAAATTGACGTCATCCCTTCAGAACCCATTAGAGTGATGCTAAAGTGAATTCACATAAATTCGGTTTATTTATTTATTGAGAATATGGAAGCTAACTATATATATTATTTCAATAGAATTAATTAAATATATTAATTTTAGCATAATTAAATAACTAAGTATAATTTTATATGAAAGTACATAGGATAAAATTAAAATATCTAATTTTCATTGATAGTTTAGGTTAGAATAGATAAATTAAATGTAGTAAAATAAAAAAATAATATGAAATTATTTATAATTTTTATGTAGTAGTTGAGATTTTAAAAGTAATTTTACAATTTAATAATTATTCTCTTTTATAATTAGTTAAATTTATATTTACCAATAACATTTTTAAAAAGTATAAAAATGAGATAATTACTTCATATCTATTTAAAATATATGGATGGTGACGTGTTAAATAATTTTAAAAAATCATGAATTTATAAATATACGTCAATATTCTCATTTTAACAATTTAAAATTTTAAGTTGATATTAATCGACACCTATAAGTTCATAAGAGATTCAGCATTATTGAGATTAACAGATATAACTCAATCAAACATTTGCTTGATATTTGAGCTTTCCAATTTAATTGCAAGCAAATCAAACAATTTGAACAGATGAAGATAAGCATTAACCGCATTGACATAATACCATCCATGTTCTTGTACAATTCACGAAGTCAGTGCCCTCCAAAACTGAAGTTCTAGTATCTCAATTTTGGCCAATATTCTGGTGTAAGTACATAAAGGAATTTCAAATTCGAAATCATAAACTTTCCCAACTGCATGGTAGTGGGTATTATCTATAACCTATCGTCCAAAAAATTTTAGATGCTCTTCTGTTGAAATCAAAACTTGGGAGTATGGCACCCTTCAAGAATGTGCACATCAAGTCCTTTGCATCCTTACTGACTTGACAAGGAGAGGCGGCAGCAGTTAACTGGGCTATGGCTGCGGTTTACCGAGGGGACTGTGAATAATGACCTCTCTAGTGTCCAAAGGAAAGAAAAGCCTACGCCCATTTATGAGAGCAGCGCCGGCCATGGAAGGGGTCGCTCCTTGTCCATAGATCGCCGACGTTTTGCCGAGTTCATATACGAAACATGCGGCCGGCGGAGACATCCCTGACTGACACGGCGATCGGCAAATTACCAATGCCAGCCCCCCTGATGTCCACGTCACGCTTTCTCGTGGGCTGGGGTCCCACAGTTCACAAAGAATACAAGACAAGTAGCCACGTCAGACGCGCGTCCAATTCAGTGGGTCCGGACCTCAACAGGTAAAGTGAAAAGGCTTCGTCGCGCTTCCCTACCCCTGCCCTCCACTTTTGACTGGGGATTTCATTTTATTTATTACTAATATATGGAAATATTTTTAAAAAATAATTAATTTAAATTACATGATTATTAAAAGTATTGTCTCAATAACTTTTTTTTATTAACAAGATTTACATATTTAATTAAAATAATTTTATAAATGTATATATTAATTGGAGTGAACCAATCTGGATTAATTATTATTCAATCAATTTTGATATAATTTACACGTGTCACGTGGAGGACAGTGCCTCACGTGGAAAGTCCGAAAGGGCTAGGCTGAGAATCTTCTACTGGCGGCCGAGATTAGCCCCACGTGTCCAGGGCAAAAGTACCGGAACAAGAGCATCTCTCTCTCTCTCTACCCTGATGGTTTTTCCGTTAATAACAAAATATCATGTGTACGTTCGAGCAGGTTGATTAATTATGTGTAATATTATTATTTAATCCAAGTTCTTATAAAGCTCAAAATCGTACTTAAGGATATCAAGAGCAGAGTTCTCTTGGTGCTGTCGGTTGGTGGCTTTAGATTAGAGAACAAGGGAAATTCTTCGTCGTCATGTGGCATGGCAGGAGGAATCACCTATGAGATTATGACAAACAAGTTAATAATGGGTGTTAATCACTTGAGCAACTGTTATAGACATAGTTAGTTAGAGTGAATTGATCAATTATTTCTCTCGCCGTGTCATTTCCACAAAAGAATATTTAAAATTTTATCGTAAGTCATTAGTATAATCAATACGAATCATGAGAAATTAATCAGTAATGTGGAGTTAATTTTCTTGGGTGATAGTGTTACAATTTTATATAGTAAGCTTAATGAGCGAAATAGGGAAGTAATGAAAATTGAATATATAATATCTTAATTATTAGATCAATACGTATAGTATTTGCAATTTGTTGGTCAAGATTAATCTGGTCACCAATTTCATAATATTCCAAGGCCGACCATCAATTACGACAAGAAGCCCAATTGGTATGGGCCATGGTAACATCTTTAATGCTATCCTTCTAATATATTCTTATTCACTTAATTATCAAATTTATTTTTATAATTTATGTGAATTTAGTATAATTATTTTTTTTTATCGAAATTCTGTGCGAAGCTATTTGTGCCAAACACTTTCCTATATTTGGTAGAGAACGAAAGGGAAGGCCGAGGATCGTTCCGATTGAATTATCATTCCGACTATACTTTTTTTCTCTAACCTTCACGCAACCAGACATAATGAATGGGATGGAGATGGAGAATAGCCATTCGCATTGGCTTCCGTCCGTTGGTATCCAAATGGGACCTAACAGGAATGGCAGCATGCCGAACGTTTTTAAATCTGACCGTTGACTTTCTCCTTACGCGGGGCTACGTTGTTTCTGACATTGCGTTGACTTTCCTTTTTAGGCACAGGCAGCCGAGGGACATCTTGACTGGTCCAATGTAAATACCGCGGATGTCCGCAAATAGAGAATCCTTCCTTACTAAGAAACTTGAATTTTCTGATATAATTGCGTGATAGTGATACTTCCCTTTCTCTAATTTATCAAAATCATATCGTACACATTTATCACATGTATAACTCAAACATATGGCAATGGACTGCACAGTTTTGATGGTTTGCGTGAAATCTCAATCTCATAATCGAGAATGCATATATTCCATGTAATGATTATATCATGTGACATACTGACGTTATACGAACGTTCCGTAAATAATTGATACACGTTAATTTTTAATCATTAAAAAATATTAAAATAAATTATTTAATTAAAGAAAAAAATGCCAATATGATGATATTTTATTGTTATAATCAGTTCCAACTTTCCTAATCAATTAAAAACGAGGAAGGATATCCAATGGAGTAAAATAATAATGTCATGATAAGTTGATTTTTTTTTTTTTGCACCCTATCAAGTAATGACTGCACCAAGAAGGCGCAATTTCTTGAACGCGCTTTTTCTACGCTCCCGGCGCGTACAATTCGGATTTGCGTATGCGGGTCTTCTTCGTGACGCGGGCGGTCGCAGATGCGGCACCGAGAGTCAAAGATTGCGCTCTCGCTGTTTTAAAATCGGTCGCTCTACAGTTCTATCGGCGCGCGCCGATCATCGGATGAGTTCGTCTCGGGAGAGCCGCATTCTCTCAACTACGTGCTATTTGGAATCGAATCTTCTAAACTTTACACGCGCTTTATGTTGGCCTTGATATCTTTCTGCAATTATGAGATTTGCAATTTACTACTCCTTTTTTTTTTCATTTTTGGTACCCCGTTTGTAAAAAAAAAAAAAGAAGTCTGTGATATCTTTACCTAATAAGGAATTACTAATAAAATTGATATGATGAATAATGATACTTATGGTGAGGATACAACTTTTTTTTTTCTTTTTTGGCAATTTCATCGATAGTTTATAGGGACGAAGACCTTTTCCGCGTCTATACGTGCGAGTGTGAAGACGTTGGCCTGTCAGCTTAGCGCCGGGACGGCGAGATCGAACGTTCAGTGAGCACGTCGCTCATCGCCAGCTCGGTGGATGAGTAATTTTTAACCAGAATTAATTATGGTAGGCGTAAAATTTCCCAATGGATGGGATGATGATTATGCAATTCATTAACTGTGTAGTGGGAGGGCGAGAAGGTGGAGAGGTTAAATTTGACATCTCTCTCCCACGCGTCCTCGTCCTCGTCCTCTGTCGTCGCTGCATCTCCATCTAGTTCTTTGGGGCCACCCAGACTGCCCAGTTGTGGACGGCCTCTTGAGCCGAATCCGCACAGCCCATTTTCACGAGCGAACGAGTGGTCGGTTTGATCTGAGCTCGAATTCCTGATCCCCCACCGGGTCGCTCGTCGTAATTCAAGATTACCGACTCCTCCTTGTGCATCTTTTCGATCTTTCCTGAGGTGGGTCGATTCAATTCCAAGCCTTTCTCAGCTGGGTGCGCTTCTGAGTCGGCGTTCCTTCGACCTCGGGTTGTTGGGTTCTCGTCCGTTGGTGAATTCTTGAAATGGTGGATCACTACCTCCCCAGCTCAGTCTCCGCCCCCAAGCTCGTTGACCAGTTAGCATCCCTCGCGACCACTATGAACTCTCTCTATTCGTTCCCCAAATCAAGGTCCAGTGGTCGTGCTCATCGCAGTCGAAAACCGTCCAATTCACCCAGCTGCCCCAATTTCCCGGCCTGCCCTCACGTCTCGACGTCAGCTGTGATCGATGTCGTCGTCCTGATAGCAGTTCTCGGGGCATTCGGGTTTCTGCTCTATCCTTCCGTCAAGTTCGTAGTTGTCGAATTGATCGTAGCGATCGAGGTGATCTTTTCTGCTGTGAAGGATGAGATTTGCCATGCTCCACTGATCTATGGATCGTTAGGGCTGAGTGTGCTCTTTGCTGCTTTGGCTATGTGGGCTCTCGTGATGTGCACCATGAGCCGGATGTGCGGAAACCCGAACTGCAGGGGCCTTAGGAAGGCAGCGGAGTTTGATATTCAGATCGAGACTGAGGATTGTGTGAAGAACTCTTCAGCCCCAAAGTATTCCAACATATCCCTATTTAAACTTCCGGTCAACCGTCAACAGGAACTCGAAGCTGAACTGAGGAACATGGCACCACCCAACGGAAGAGCCATTCTTGTTTTCCGAGCAAGGTGTGGGTGCTCTGCCGGCATACTGGAGGTCCCAGGGCCGAAGAAGCCGCTGAAGATCAAGAAGTAGTAGGGGATGAGTCTCTTCTTAAATTCTTAGCTGATGAAAAGGGTATATAGACCAATAGAATACAGAGGAATAATTGTCCCATTGCAAATACAAGGCTTTCTTTTCATAAGAAAGAGCAATATGTAAGGATTTTACATCAGTTCAATGACGGTGGGGAGCATAGCATGATTTCTTTCTCTCTCTCATCTACTTTTCTATAAAGTATCTTATGGAACTTTCATTGATTATTATTATAGAATCGAATGGTTTGGAGCCATTTCTTGTTCATTGTAGTTTGTGGGGGCTCAGCGTGATGAACTTTTCATGCCAAACAGATAATAATCTATTACAGTGATGCTATACATTATTCCTTTGATGCTCCTCTTTATCTCTCCCTTGACAATTCAAAGTAAAAGATCAACTACGAATTTTCCTAACCTGATTATGAATAGTCAAATCATGCCCTGTAGTTTTCATGCACTACCGATCATCACGAGAAGGTTTAGGAAAATGTTTCTGAAAGTCATTCCAACTGGTGCGGGCTACAAACCATTAGCCCAGCTCATTGATTGATCATATGCTGAAAGTACTGATTTTTTTGCCCTCAATTCCTGTGGTGATACCTGCAGAATTGTATTACTGTCATTCTCCAGATACTGTTTTTCTTTCATATAAACTACTAGCATATAATGCGACTGAGCGATTCCCCTAGTCCTTGGGGTTAAGATCCTACTTTATGAATGTGTTTTCTGGTTGATGTTCACCTTGCCACTCCTTTAGAGGTCATTTTGAATTTCTTAATTTTGGACATATTTGGAGAGACCTTCACTGCTGAATGTGCCGCCTATTTCATTGTTTGTCGTCTTTCCACCAAAGCCACAAATTAGGCTCCCAGNTATTTCATTGTTTGTCATCTTTCCACCAAAGCCACAAATTAGGCTCCCAGGTTGCCATGTGATGTGCAGTGTACTACTTTCATATATTCGGAAGTCTAAGTTCCCGCATTGAGTTGCTGGATTTCAAGGATTCTGATGCCTAATGTTTCTCGAGCTCTTGAGTAATGATGGTCCAGGCCTCTGGGCAATCTCATTGCCTATCATTCATTCAGTAGCTATGGTCCAGAATCTTCGCCATCAAAGCATAAAAGCAAGAGCTATTCAGCAACAGTAATTTATAGGTCATCTAACTTTTTAATGGTCGATTTCATGCAACTGACATGAATTAAACAAAACTGATGAAACAATATATTCGCCTTGTAGGGTTGATTCGCATTCCTTCTGTCTGATAATCATTGATACTTGCAGCTCAATATAATGTACTCCCTGAGTTGCTGGTGTGGTGGAAAGCTCAATATACTGTCTTGTTCATGTTCTGTCTCTGCTCATATCTCCACTTCAATCCAACTTTATCAGGATCGGCTTACCTCAGGAGAGGACATTTGAGCCATAATGAAAAGCTCTGGCCTCTTTTTGTCTGCAGTATCTTTAATAGTCAATTGTAGCTATTATCATTCACAATTTGATGTCATGTGATTCCTTTCTTGAAGGCAGAAAAAGACCACGTTTGACTGAAGAAAAGGGGAAAGCATCGAAACATGTAGAGGAAGCTGTTTGGAGGGGTGAAAGAGACAAGTTGCTGCCTTCTCTAAACCATTGCAATCATGTTCCACTATTTACAGGGTCCAAGGATTTGTTTGAACGAATGATAAAATGAATAAATAGAAGATCAGATGACAAACATTCAGCAATGTTCTGCACAAATCCAAATATGCTGTTCATGGTTGCACATTGTGGTTCGAGGAATCATCTTGAGCACCCTCTGCAGAAACTTGATGATCGTACTTGGGGATCGAAGCTGGGACTGTGGCCATTGTTGGTCATCAGAGTCACCCAAACAGCCCGCTGATTCATGAGACTCTTCTCGCTTCCCTGCTCTCCCACGGGCATCAAGAAACGGCGCACTGGACAGGTCCCTTGCATCCCAAGCCACTTCTCCATACAACCTGAGTGGAAATGGTGCTTGCAGGGCATCTCCTCAGCTTCACCTCCCACCTCGAATTCCTCCAAGCAAACGGCACATTGTCGACCCCTCTCTTCCCCTGTAACTGCAGTCCTCGGCATGGTAGCTGCAGACCCCTTGGAGGCCGGTAAAGGTCCAGACTTGGCCTCACCCACCAAATCGAGATCTCTAGATCGTGTGAATATTGACAGGCTTCGTGTTGCTGGATTGAAAAAAGCGATCACCCGGTTGTTGACCCGATCATGCCGTGCCAAAAACCCAAGAGACAGAGCTTCAAGAACGGGGTAGCTCGTCTGTGGCTGTGATCGTGTCGTGGTGGGCGGGAATTCAGTGGACATGTCCTCCGTGGACATTGCCGACACATTTCTTCGATTAACAGTGACACAGTATGTTCCACGGATGAATGGAGGCAGAGGGTGAAGGGATCGTGCAAGGGAATGGAAACAATGGCGTCGAAACAGGTTTAGACGAGTCTAGAAATTCAGCTTTCTTGATTCAATTCTCAGGAAAACATAATAAATAGTCAACTTGGGGTTCTATATTCCCCCTCGAGGACTCCTTCACGTCATTATCAGCATATTCTCTTCCATCTCGAATTTCAATGGCGATTCGAGAACTTGATGATCCATCTGTCCTTCCATTTCAATCCTTTTATTTTATTTCATCCTTTAGAATCCGTCGCTTCAGTTCCGTTCCTTTTCAATAGAATTGTTAGATCCGTTGGTGTTTGCAATTCAATCTTTCAAGTTCGGGGTTGCTGTTTGCTTAAAGCTTGGAAGTAACCTATCAGCTATAGACAAAAGCAGTTGCCGGCGGGGCCAACTTTCCCTGTAACAGTTACCCAGAATCTATCTCCTCTTGCTGCATGCTACAAGGATGTACACTTGAATCTCAGCAGTGATCAACAAGATAACTCGAGGCACGAGTGGAAGATAGAACAGTGGCAACCTCTGCAAAGATCATCAGGAACTCAGAGTATGAAATCTCCAGTCCATCCTTCTATCCCAACGACGAGTTTCCTGGAATCTGCATTCTAAGTTAAAGCTACCCTTCAGAGATGCTGAGCCGAGCAATCACCACTGGTACTTGGCAGCGACAAGCACCTCCTCATAGTTCTGAGCAGCATTGTCCCAGCTCAGGTCCTGCATCATCCCTCTCCTCTGAAGCCCCTCCCAGCTCTGCTTGTACTCCCGATAGGTCAAGAGGCAGTTTCCCAGTGCATGGATCAACTTGTTGGAGTCAGCACCGTCGAAGGTCCACCCAAGACCTGATTCATTGAATGGATCAAACTGATGAACCGTGTCCCTCAGCCCGCCAACTGCATGTACCACAGGGACAGTCCCATAGCTCATTGCATACAGCTGGTTCAGCCCGCAAGGCTCAAACCTTGAGGGCATCAGCAGGATATCCGCTCCGGACGTTATCCTGTGTGCCATCTTCACTGAGAATCCCACCCATCCTCGGACCTTGTCCTTGTGCTGGTTCTCAGATTGCCTTAGCATCTCCTCAAGATCTGGTCTGCCAGTCCCAAGCATTATCAGCTGAACATCTTGGCCCATCATCCATGGTATCGCCTCCACAATAAGATCAACACCTTTCTGGTGATCAAGCCGTCCAATGAATGCAATCACTGGTACATCTTCACGGACAGGCAGCCCGAGCTCCCTTTGCAGTGCCACCTTGCATTTGGGCTTGCCAGTTTGCAGGGTCTCCAGCGTGTAATTTGTGTATCCATCAGAGGTCAAGTGGGTGTCAAACTCAGGACTCCACTCCCTTGCATCTATCCCATTTACAATTCCCCTGAATTTCCAGTCATTCTCATTAATGATGTTGTGTAGCCCCCACCCACCCTCGGAGGTCTTCAGTTCCCAAGCATACCCATGACTCACTGTGACTATGCGGTCCGCAGTCTTAAGACCTGCTGCGAAAATGTTGAAATGCTCGCCCCCAATCGGGTCATGGAATTTGAAGAGGTCCATGTAGTGTTCAGGCAGGTCGACGTGGAAGAAATCATCTACTGGACCCCTTCCCTGAATAAAACTCAGCGATCAAATTAATGGGTAAATGATCAGTATCGAGAATTATAAAATTAAATTAGCACCACCAAGGAAAAGTGAATGCTTAAGGAGTAGACTTAGACTAGTAGTTTAACTCCAGCTTTCTTTTTAGGTAAAGGCCACCCAAACAAACGCGTATCTTCTCATCAGCAAGACATAAAAATATAGGCATACATTCACAATTAGGATGAACAGAGGAAGAACCTGGTGAGCAATGTTGTGAATCACAAGAACTGATCTTGTGAATTTCATTAATCCATTATCTCGATAGTAAGCTTTAAGATAGACCGGCAGCATAGCAGTGTGCCAATCATTTGCGATGAAGACCAAGTTTCCATCACCGTAGCAGACACCGCCACAAGGGACATGCCATGGAACCTGAAAAGCCACCAGCTTAGGGTCCACTCATATATAAAGCCACAGAATATCATGAAGAAAGATTTCACATTGATTAAAGTCTCAACATGTTTCCACGCATAATACAGCCTAAATTTTCTATAAGGGGATGACATTTCTCAATCAATTCAGTAACAACAAGTTCTCCCTACTCATTGTCTTTATCTGTTATTCATACCTCAACTGCTGCCTTGCAAAATAGTGCCATCCTTTTCAGAATATCCTGCAACATGAAAACTAAATACATCTCAGTCTGCTTTCAACTATTAGAGCAAGCATAATACATAGATTTCTATGAGCATCTACATCTAGGGAGTGTAACTTACCAAACGAGTTCCACCATATATGTTATTTTCAAGATGACGAAACACGTGACTTTCGATAAAAACAAAATCCACTCCATCGATGTAAGCCTGAAAATATGATACTTCAATATCCTGCAAACATAAACATACGAGGTATCTGGTTAGAACTTTGAATGTGAAAACTTTTTTTTTCAGATCCACTCTTCAAATATCCAAAAGCAATTTACAGGACAGTGTTGCAGCAATAGACCTGGCCATCAACCTTGTATGATTTCCTCACTCCAGTGTCTTGTGGTTCTGGATAGTTGCTATAGCGAGGAATCACCACCTTGTAGAATATAGAAGAATGATGACAATGAGACTAANCTATAGCGAGGAATCACCACCTTGTAGAATATTATAGAAGAATGATGACAATGAGACTGAGGGTGATTGTTCTTCATTAATCAACAACTTCTATGTATATTTAGAAGAGAGAGCAAGAGAACTTGTAGTACCATCACTCGATGACCCCGACGTGCCAATGCTTTTGGTAAAGATCCAGCAACATCTCCAAGCCCACCTGTGAAATATGTCGTTTAGTCAAATCATGTTTCTGACCAACAGAAAACATCGAGTCTTGTTTTGTTCCAACAAGGATTAAACAGAGAAATAACAGCAGTGCAGCAGCATTCAGCTTGCACAACTGATCTCAACCAATCTTACGTAAGGAGAAAAAGTNGAGAAATAACAGCAGTGCAGCAGCATTCAGCTGGCACAACTGATCTCAACCAATCTTACATAAGGAGAAAAAATTTCCTTGAGAGTAGTTCCATGCAAGTACCAGTTTTAATCCAATGTGCGCATTCTGCAGCAACCAATACAACATTCATCACATTGGCTCCTGCCAGTGGAGGAGGTCCTGCTTTTTCAACCGTGGGACTACTCTCTCCTCTATCAGCCTCTAGATGTGTGGTGGTTTCATCCTTTCCCTCCCTCTCATCTCTGGGAATGGTAGTCACACTGATACTTGAGACAAAGGGAGGAAGAACATCAGTCTTGACAGAATCTGAGCTAGAAGCATCTGTTATTTGAGGCTGATATCTTGCAGCAGAAGGGCTTTCTTTGGAAGGGAGTTCAAATTTCCCACCTAGCTCCACCTCATCTTTATCATAGTCTCGGCTACTGGCCGCAGGTTCAGATACTTGTGTCTCAGATAAAGTAGAAGTTTCTTCCTCGCTTGAAAAGATGTTTCCCTCAACTTCCTCCAGAATAGGAACTGGATCATTTCTACTGTTGACATTGCTAGTCAAAACAACTTCAAGACTCGAAGTATCTTCGCTTTTCTCTCCCACAGAACTTACATCTTCTGCAGGCAGAATGGTGCTATTCTTTATTGATGAAACGAGTTTTTTTCTCAAGGTGATCTGCAGCAGGCAAGAAATTGAGGGAAAAATTTTCAGACAGCTGAACAATTAGTTTTAGACAGCGATTTAGACAAACAATACAATTCTTCTAAATGTTAAGCAATCAGCAGATGTAACCCCGGAGAACCATAGTTGAGACTATGCCCCCAAAAAGAAAGAAAGAAAGAAAGAAATTTCATGCCTAAAACGGAAATTTTTCGATTGAGGGAAAAACAAAGAGAATTCCTACTGGCTTTGTTGCTTCCCTCCCTCTAGACAGACACGATTTGCGCCTTTCTTCCCCATAATTTTATATTCACACAAGCCACTTTTCACTAGCAAGAAAAACCATCTTTATCCAGACGCTTTCCAGCAAATGAAATTTAAATTCACAAGTTGGGATTCAGAGGCTCTCATCCACCTTTCAGCCCCGAGAGAGAGAGAGAGAGAGAGAGAAGTTCTGAATTTTACTTCTTTTTTAGATGGAATTAGATCTCATTACTTAGAGAAAAATGTGGAGAAAACTGCCTGATTGAGAAGTTCTCTCTGCATTGCTAAGACCTTCCTGCTATTCTCGATGGTGGCCTCAAGTGCGTCCTCCGTCGACTCACCATCAATGTCCCCGCCGTCTACAGAGTCCCCGCGCGCGGCCCTCACTCTCGTGATCCCGGAAGACAAACCCCGACTGCACTCGTCTTCAGCAGTCCTTGAATTGCCGAAACCCCTCAAAGCAGCAAAATTTAGGGACTTCCTCGGCCGATAAAATCTGGGCCGTGACTGGTTCTTGATGTGGACAAGGACTCGACTCTCCGCCCCCTTCGCCTCAATCGTGAACGGAAGAGACCCGATCGAAGTCATCTTGTCGTCTCCCAGCAGTTCTCGTTCGATCCGGGCAAACAAGAGCTAACAGCACCAGCTCATGAGCTCGCGCCTCGATGATATCAGAGGCTGCTGCTGCTGCTGGCTAATCGATGTACAGAAAAGACCCAGCTCAAGAATCGGCGGACCCAGCCGAGGAAAAATCAAGAAGTAACGGGCGAGTCTCGGACGCAGATCGATGCTCGAGAAACAAAAAAGAAAGAAAGAACTGATACAGGGAGGCTCTTGCTTGTCGGAACGTGGGGCTCCGTCGAGACTGAGAACAACGGGAGGGGACGCCATTTTTGAGGCTCAGGTGAGCTGACCAATCGGTTACAGAAGCAGCGTCACCCAGACATTCTGATTTTTCCCATCCGGTTAATTAATTCATCATCAACCATTTCCACTTTCCTTCTAAAAAAATAATTTGAAAATTTTGGTATAAATTCAGAACCCATCGATTCATCAAGGAAACTGACAGTTTATTTCACTTGTATCATGCACGCAATGTACATCTCATAGTTCATGAAAACTCCCGAAAGTGTGTGCGTGTCGAGAATAGCACTGCTGGATGCGAATTCCAGTATCTGGGACCATGGGCCTTTTACTGGGCCTACTGATGCCAGGCCCATTGGGCCCAGGGAGAAGAGCAGGACCCGAATCGATGTGCCCCACTGGCGGTTCTGGCCATCACACTACCATCACCTCCAATTTCCAACCACCGCACATTCGCTTGAATTTAGAATGTTAAGGTCTTCCACCAGACCTCGATACAAAACTGACCATTGACACTCAGGTTGTGTCATGATGGGGACTGACCGTCAACAAGAGCAATAAAACTAAAGAGCTTTCAATTGGTGTAATCTTCCAAATCAGAAAAAAAACTAAGAGCATAACGGAATAGGTAAAGAAAGAAATACTACCGAGTCTTTAACACGTCCAACCCTGTTCCAGACTTCCAGTGCCGAAGAACTTGAAATAACTATCCTCAGAGGTCCCAAAACTTTGAATCAAGCATGGTATAAAGCATCCCAAAATGAGAATAAGTAACCGAAGAGACAGAGTCCTAGGCATGACCTTCACGGGAAGGATTCATTACTGCGAGACACCAAGCCACTTTGAGAAGTTCTCAAACTCTGTGTAGTCACTGTCCGATATCATTGTCTGATACCAGGCCTTACCAGCTGCCTTGATAGCTGAGGCATCCTCCTGACAAGAAGACAAGCGGGAAAAATCAAATAAGCATTCATGATCCCGAATTACAGGAGTGTAATTTGAATGCAAAGTGAAATTGCTGTCAAAGACCAATTAGCTAAGTCTCAAGTTATAAAGTTCTTCCATTATAGGAATTTCCTAAAAGTTCCAGCCTCCTCCACAGAATAAGGCTAGAAATCCACAATTACAGGAAGGAGAATAAGACAAGATGGAAAATGCAAACCATCTGAACAACGAATATGCCAGTTACTGGCATAATAACGAATAATTTAGCACTCAAAAAATGACAACTGCAGTCTCAATAATGCCCATGAACTAGAAGAAAGCAAATGAATCCTTGATTAAGAAGAGAAAAAAGGGCTAATCAAATATAGGATTTGTCACCAAATAAGCAGTGTAGACTTGCAATTACAAGAAAAGTCATGAATTCATCTTCAAAGAATATAGGCCAAGGCAGTCAACAAAAACTAAAAGACATATGATACTAAATACTTTAATTTTCTGCCGACACTGACTTTAGAAAAGAGAAACTTCAAATCCAGTGGCAGGTTATTTCTTAAGAACCTTGACCAAACCATTAAGGAAAAAAAAGAAAGAAATTTACCTTAACTATGCCATTGAGCAGAATTGAACTATCATCATAGATTAGTCAAATTCATCATACTACTCATCAGACAAAACATTGAAAAAGAACTAGTTGTTTAACTTAATTATGAAAAAAGATAGCACCAGAAGATTATCACAGCTACTTAGTGAGGGGATTACCATCAGAACCATAACAGAGAACATATGACATTAATATACAACAAAAAACCAGCAGTTACAACATAACACTACATCAAAGAGCAAGAAGCATCATAGTAATTTAATCATCTGTTAACATTAGCATTTAACAAAAAACAACCAGACAATATACCAAGCATAGCTATGAACTGAAAAAATTAAGACGCTAGCATTACCTTGCTGGTCGCCTTTCTCTTCTTGTCAAGCTTTTCTTTCTTGGCCTTAACACGCTGCTCCTCAGCCAAGAGAGCCATCCTCCGTGCAGTTTTTGCATATGGGTTCAACCTCAGCATGGTGTTCAGGTTCTTCAATGGATTCTTCTTCAAGGTAGCCCTCTTCACCTCCTTCTTGATGGGTTTGACCACAGACTGTACCTCATCGGAGTTAATGATCCTGGCGAGGTCAGCATTAACCATCTTAGACCTGGGCAGGACGTATCCCTTCTTCCTCTCTGAGGGCTTCTCGAACGACCCGTAGATAGAATCCAGCTTCTCGAAGGCAGACTTCGTCCAGATCACGAACCTGCCGAGGTGGCCACCAGGAGCAAGCTTGAGCAGGTTAAGCCTCTCAACATTGGCTACTTCAACTCCCGGAATGTTCCGGAAGGCCTTCTCGATATTTGCTCCCTCAGTTCCGTACACAATCAGAGGGCCCTTGCGATTGATGTAGCGCCTGTTTCTCATCTTACCTTTCCCTGGCCTGATCCCAATACTGTCCTTGGCCTTCTCAGCATCGGAGTCCGCTCCAATCTGCTTCAAAGTCTTGATAGCAGCTGATGTCTTCTCGAGGCTCTCAGCAGAGTCACCGATCACAAGAGGCATTTCAGGTACTGTCTCGATCTTGTGACCGCGAGCCATAACCAGTGAAGGGATAGCGGTGGCCGCAATGGCAGAGACCACAGCATACCTCTTCTGGTTCACGTTGATCCTCCGGTGCCAGCGGCGCCAGATCTTCGTCGGAGCGAACATCCGACCGCCTCGGCACATGTTTCCAAAGGCTCCCTGTCCAGCACGATGGGTACCCCCACCAGGAACACGGGGGATACGGGAAACAGCACGACCGGTACCCCAGGACTCGGCCGAAGTCTGGTGGCCGGCGCGCTTGGAGACAGCGTAGGGCTGGCGGCTGTTCTTCGAAATGTTGGCGTGAACAAAGTTCACGATGTCGGGACGGATCGAAGCCTTCATGACATCCGGCAGGGGTACAGTAACGGCCGCATCGGTGGCCATATCACCCTCCAGAGCTTGGACGGTGACGAGCGGGCGTGCTGCGGCGGCCATCTCTCGAGCTAGGGGCGGGGGTGTGGAGGGATGCGATGGAAGCGGCCCTAAAATGGGACGAAGGCGTCTCTCTAGGGTTTTCAGTTTAAGAGACTGACGCTAGGGTTTGCAGAGTTTATATAGGAAAGAATCTCCTGCGTAGTTTTACAGTTTTGCCACTGCTAGTAGTTAGCTTTAGCGACTTAGCGGCGTCTGCTCGCCCTCGTCCTGGCGATGGGCCTCGATAGCAAGGAAATATTTAAAGGTGGGCTTTTTAGCCCAAATTATTTCCCTAAAGGGAGCCCAGTAAATATGGACTCAATATCTGGGCCCGATGTAGAGTCGTTCTAGTGTATGTTGGGCCTCGGATGAGGCCCACATATTACATATGGGCCTAAAATGGCCCACATTGGGATTTCTTCAATAAGAGGGATCCTTCGAGGGATTCCCGGGCTCGTCTGTCCTCTTCTTCTCTTGTCATCTCCACGCGAACTTTACCGCTCTCTCTCTTCGTGCGATTCCCTTCCATGGCGGTAGACGCCATTAACCTCAACGAGAAGCTACCTTCCGAGGAAGAAGACGTCGAAAATCCCGGCGAAGCCTTGACCCTTGGATCCTCTAACCCGTTACCTGCCTCCGGAACAGCGGCAGATGGCGCCATCGATGTCACTGCTCAACCACCGTCGGCGCCCTCTGACGTTAGTAAGGCGAGCGAAGGTGCTGAAGAATCGAAGAGGACCGTGGCTGTGAATGGTAGCAGCGCTTCGGTCAACGACGTAGAGAGGAAGATTCAACGTGCTAAGCGGTTTGGGGTACCCGTTCAGTTGTCCGAGGCAGAGAAGCGCAACTCTAGAGCTGAAAGGTATCTGTGGGGTCTTTCAGTTCGTTCTTATTTCAGTTGACGGCAGTGACAATTAACTCTTTTGTTTTGGTTCGTTGATTTGCATTGAATATTTCCCTGCTAGAGGTGAGAAATTGAATGAGGAAAGTATCGATTGAGTCTTGAGCCTTAACGAAGAACGGCGAGTGTAATGGTTATTTTGCAGTCTTGACCCAGCAATACCCTCAAAGCATGTCGAGATGCCGCTTTATAAAAACAGTCAAAATATGCGGAATTTATGCTGCAAGTTATCAGTTCTTGGTGAAGATTGTGATTTGTTTGTGTTGAGCATCATAAAATGGACGCTTTTGATGATGCGGAAGTACTCTGAAGGTTTTCCATTTGTAGGGCCTTCCTTTAAAGTTTTGTCTGTAGTTGTGAAGGAGCTTGGTGTTTGAACTGGAAGGAAGTATTCTTTCCAAAGTGTTAGCAATCATGATCGAAAAAGATTGCCATAAATTGAGCAGGGGGATGTTGACATAACCAGGCCCTACTCATTCATTCCTTTACAGTAAAATTTGCATAAATTTGTTTACGAAACTCTTGAGGAAATAACTTCTGTAAATGTTATATATTGGCTTACCAAGCATGAAAGGCAGGAACCCTGTAATGGTGAATGCATGCGAGAATTTTTTTTTTTTTTTAATGTTATGTGCTTCAACTTACAATTATAATAGTTTATGGGGATTAGGACTTCCTGATGAATTTAAGCTCTTCTCAAATACTTTCTCTTGTAGAACAATGTCATGTGGATCTCCTTCCTTTTGCATGTCTTCTAAACGCTGAAATCTTGACTCTTAATTATGTGTAGGTTTGGCACTGGTTCTGATATAAAGAAACCTGAAAGTCTAAGCAAGTTAGACGAGCTGAAGCGGAAGGCTAGAGCTGAGAGGTTTTTACCACATCTCTGGCTCGTGGCAGCTTGATTACAGTATTTGAACTTGTTGAGTTTTTTTTAAATCAATTTTCACTTCTATCCTTTCCCAGGTTTGGCATTTCAGTATCTGAAGTTGTGAATGAGGAAGTGAAGAAGAAAGCTCGACTGGCTAGATTTGCTTCGAATGCAAAAACTATCTCTGATGAGGAAGAAAAGAGGAAGGCAAGGGCAATAAGGTTTTAATCTCTCACCAATGCTACTATTTAAAGAAAACTGCAGTAGAAAAAATAAATAGGGTTCTCTTTCCTTTATTGATGAGAATAAAAGCTGATAAGTTGTTCTCTTTCTTCCTAGATTCTCAAATATTCTCAGCCCCATTTCACAAGTGAATAGCAAAGCAGCTGTTGCAGGTGGGGGCAGTGGAAGAGCATGAGGAGCTCAGATGGATCCCATTTCTTATTCTACCCCTTATGTTTTCTTATTAGTCGTGTATGTTATTATCCATCCTATAATAATTTTTCAGGAAGTGTCTTCATTTATTTTTCTTCTGTTGATTGATGTAACATTCAGTCTTGATTGTTGATTGGTTCTCTTCTTTTTATGAGACTGACTTGTCTTTACTTTGAGTTTGCAGATGTAGGTTCTTATTCTCATTTGCAACTGACCTTTGGTTTGAAGCATGAGTAGCTCTGAAGCATGACCGACGAGCATATCCTTGGACAGCAACTTTCCTGAAGGTGTTAGGACCAAATTTTGACTGCGGAGGACATGGATATGAATGTGCTATCTCCCTGGTGAGATCTTCAGTTGGTAACTAATGCCTTCATGTGCTAACTTACCCTGAATTTTAGTCAGAAAAGCAGAAATTCTGAATGACAGCTCAGGTGATCTTTGTATCTTTCTAAAACTTTCCTTAGGTGGGAGACCTTTTCTGATATATTTCATTGCTACCTTCAGTTTCTGCTACTAAATATGTATGGAAGTCGATAGCCTTTTAAATCCCACATTGGTGAATCTTTGTGCATTCCATTAGCATATCAATTTATTGTCTGCATCATTTTATGTAGGTTCAAGGCTGTAGTGTTTTACAGTTTACCAAATGAAAGTACATTTCTGACTATTTTGATTGAACTAAGATCTAATCACCCAAAGGTTTAAAACATCCACTTCATCATGTTAGTGTTTCTGATAGAGTCATGTTAGAATAACTCCATAATGAGCTGCTTGTTGCTGGACCATGGTTTTATTCCCATGCTTACTCTTTAAGTGGTCTTGATGTGCTAGACGAATTGTGAAGATTGCACTGGGCAAGTCTATTTTGAGTCAAAATTAAAATTCAAGTAGCCTTGATAGGAATGATTTCTTCATAACCATGTTTTCCCCCCATTGAAAATGTATTTTTCCTTTTCATCATCGTAGAGAGGGTATGATTGAGGTACTTAAGTTGCGTTTCTTTTGGGTGTTTTGGAATGTTAACATCTGTGATGGCTTTAGTTTTTATTATACTCTGTTTGGGTGTTAGATTAGGAGAAGTATTGACGCATGGCTTAGTCATTAATGTGATCATCCAATGTTAATGGATAAAGATAGGTGAGGTATCCTTTCTAGGTGGAATCATCAGAAGGTAGAGCGGGGCTATATCAGGTTTTCCAGAAAATTTCATCATGGCCTTTTATGCTTTTGTCTAATACAGTGACTATTCGGAACTTTGCTATTCTTGGCTTGCACTGTAGACCACCTTTAGGGATAAGTTAGCACTTGGGAAGGCTTTTGTTACTTTCTGCAGGTCTCTCTCAGTGAATCCTCCGATCGTCATCAGCCAACTTGGATACTTGTTGTTTCATTGCTGAAAAGAGATATGTAGGACTCTTCTATCTCGTACCCCTCGTTTCTTTTATCAAGTCTTGTGTTTGATACAAACCAAGAGAGATCGGTTGGTGCCTGTATTTTGAGTGCTTGATGCCTTTTCTGTGAAAAATGCTCGCCGGATCTAATTTAAGTTTCAATTTATGGTAGAGCACTGGTCACTGCTTGGTACTTTCCTGAATTCCTCTTATCGCTGTTTGAGGAAAGAAGCATCTCTTCTTGGGGTTCGAGCTCGATTTCTTTTAACGATCCTAGATGAGATATGATACGTTTGAAGCAGAACTTGATCATTTGTTTGTCTCGGTTCTTATTTTANTAGAACTTGAATGAGACACGATGAGGGTATTCTTGGGATTCAGATCAGTGTCATATGAAGGCTAGCAAAGATGAAAAGAACGGTACCGTCATGTAGAGCGGCCTTGATCATTTGTTTGTCTCGGTTCTTATTTTACACTGTCTGTCATGAACGCATGCATGTGCATTCCCTCTTGATTTCACTCAATGGAGTGACCCTTTTCTATAGAGATGCTGGATTTCTTGTGAAAACTTCATCGCTGGATGCTTGATGCTCGGCACCGGGTTTCTCTTGCTGTGTCCTGTCCTCAGTTTAGCGGTTTCCTACTGAACCGGTCCTACCCTTTGTTCTGCTGCTAATAAAATCACACATGTATGATTTCTTGTCAATACGTATATCGTCGAGGGTACACGATGTGTTGGGTCACAGCAAAATTCAGCACGAAGGAATCCGATTCAGAGAAAGCTAACAAAAGTCTTGTGAAGATAATTAAAGCTCCTTCTCACTGCTCCCCCCGGTAGGGCTCGAATGGGCTCTCGTTGACGTAATTTCCCGGCGGGTCGTAGTTACAGATGGTGTACATGCCACCGTCGAAGCAGGTGACCATGGCGCAGCCGACGCTGGTGCTGTCCAGCCAGACCACCTGGGTGTAGTGGCCGCACATCTGGCCGTTGGCGCACGTGTTGTTCGCCTTGTCGTAGTACTGGCCCTCGCTGGCCCAGGAGTCCACCACCTGGGTCGGCGTCCACACGTCCTTCTGCCCCCAGAATATGTTCTCCCCGTAGGGCCCGTACGAGTGGAGCATCTTGCAGTCCACCGCGCGCTTGGCCGCGAAGCGGCGGGCGTGCCGCGCCAGGACGCTATCCCATCTCATCGGCGGCTCGTTCTCGCCGGCTCTTATCTTGTTGTGGGCAGCGAGGAATTCCCCCGCCCTCGACACCGGGACGCCCGGCCTGGGCCTGGTTCCACAACGGTGCGTCGGAGGCCCCGCGCCCGTGCTTCGCCCAGGGGGCGCGAGCACGGAGCTGTCGTTGCCCTGGTGGGTGTTGTCATAACTTGGCCCGCACTGGGAGGTGCCGGAAGCCGACCCACCGTGACCGATAGCTGTCTGGCTACTGCCTTGAGAAACGCCTGCGGCGGCAGCAGCAGCAGCGTCAACGCCCTGAGAGACGGCGGCGGCCACCCCGCTGGCGGCCTGCGCGCGGACATGGGACGCGAAGCCGCAGGAGGAGAGAGCGAGGCAAACGAAAAAGGCGGCAGCGCGAAGTTCGACGAGGGACATTCTTGGCATAGGGAGTGCCATTGTTGCCAATGTTGTCGTGGCCAGCCCCGGTGCCATTATACCAGGTGGGGAGCAGCGGCAAAGGGGAAAGGAGGAGAGAGGCGAGGAAAGACGGCTTTCTCCGTTCTTCCATTGGAGCCTCTAAGGGACTTTTGACTCCATTTTTAGCAAAGCCATGCAGAACCATCCCTTCTCCTCCCGCTTAACCCCATGCCATCCCTACCCTAATTATAGAAAATTTTAAACTTAATCAATACATTTTTAAAAACAATTAATAATGATAATAATAATAATAATTAGGTTGAGATCACTGCTTGATTTCATTATTGTCCGATTAATGTCTCAGAACGAGACAAGAACAGCTCTTCAAGTGTTTTACTCCATTTCTCTCGACTCTCTTGAGTGTGGTTTTCATTTACGTCGTGGCTCTTTCAAAGTTCATCCCAATGTATTAGGTCGGGTCGAGTACGAACTGCAGATAGGCAGCGGTGTTCAATTGATTCATGGAAAAGAAATCGGAGAAATAGGTTAATTAAGAGGAGGCCATGGATAGATTAGCTGGCCCGACTTCTTGGTGACAAAGAGACCAGTCAGGTCTGCATTAACGATTGAGGGGTGGGTTTCACATTGTTGGCAATAGCAGCCACCAGGTCTTATTCGTATTCCAGTAGGCAGACCACTCGGCAGTTATTTCCTAGTAAGAGTATAGGGCAAAAGCTTCCTTCTTAAAGACTAACAACCGAGTTCCCTAACAGTAACGATGCTACTATGGCATGAGTTCTTGCTCCATCTTATACGTTTCATTGGCCCGCCATAGCACTACATGAGTCTACTACAAAAGAAGTCATCTGCAGAACCTGAAGTTGCAATAAGATCACAGATAGAATAAATGGAATCAACAGTGCCATGAATTCTCAGGGCTGAAATAGCTGTGCTCATGATAGTCTCTGCTAACAACGAGGAACACATTAACCAAACTTGCACTACTGAGCTAAATCATCCGGTGGACTGTTACCAAGCCATCAGACTTTCTGAAAATTGCTGAGCTGATCAGTTAGCTAATGATCCTAGAGCAACCACTGGATGCCTCCTGCAACTAAAATGATATACCCGGAGAAAGATTGGGTCATAACCGTGTGTAAAATACTGTCATTCCATATGAAACTACTACTGCAAGATCTCTCCGATCCATCGTACACTCCAAGCTAACATAAGAGGACACGTGCAATGATCCGCTCCCAGCTCATCACAAGTCAATTGAAGCCATGGATAAGAATATGAGGCAACTCTATAATCAACACATGATGACAATTAGAATGAAAAAGAAACTTCCATTAATCAGAGATACAGCCGTACTATCATGCAAGAAAGTGGTCATATCACACAGACCAACAAGTGATGAGACAAAGAAAGGGGCATGTAACAAAACAGCAGTGGCAGCAGCAGAGCAAACCCAATAAATTCTACCTATAATCTGCTTACCAGACTGTATTTAGTCAGATTAAAGCTCAAACTCTTCATCCCTAAGTGCCATTTCAGCTTCCTTCTCCTCCTCCTCATCGAGGATGAAATACTCATTCCTCTCCACTGGCCTGAACATGTAGAACATCACAACGTAAAAGGCCAAGCTTGCCGTCTCCTCAGCAGCATTGCTCACCCACTGGTACTTGTAGGCTGCAATGGTCCTCAGAGCGAAGACCACGATCCTTGTAAAGTACAAGTACCCGATCACCACTATGTAGAACTGCCTAAACAACTGCAGCTTGGCGAGGTTCCTGGCAGCCTTCCCATCGGTCTTGGAGGTCTCCTTGAGAGATCGAATTGACCACACGATGGGGAATATGATTGCACAGCAGCAGATGATGTCGACCAGGAGGAAGAACTGGTTCCAAGTCACCCAGTCCCTGATGAAAGGGCCTGTCTCCCCGATCACTACATATGCGATGTTGGCAAGGACCTGGAGAGGGATCACGATCATGAGGACCTTCTTCTCCTTCTCCTGAAGGAAGGGTTTGAGGAAAGACCAGCCCGTGCCAATGAGGACGATGACGGTGAAGAGGAGGACAACCCGAATGAACTGGAAGATGTAGAAGAGGACATCCCACCCGTGGGGAGTTCCAGTGACCTTGACGTAGTGCTTGTCCTCGGCACCGAAGATGAGGTTGAGAGCCTTCATGAGGAGGAGGCCAGCCATGAGGAGGTGGATCCGGTGAACAGAGCGGCGATTCTGGTGGCAAATGTAGATCCAGAATCCAAGGAAGGCGATGTAGGCGAGGGAGAAGAGAAAGAAGAGGGAGGGGAGCTGGGTCTTTCCAGCGGAGAGATAATCCCTAGATCCATCGCGATCGAGGTTGTAAAGCTCTGTCCGGACGTTCATGGAGACGTGGCTCTCGGGATTGCAGTTGGCGAAGAAGAGGGAGTACTCATTGGGGGAGGAGACGGGGTACGACTGATTGAAGGAGGCGTGAGGCGGCGGAGATAGGTCGCGGAATGTGAACAGGGATATGATGTAGTGGGAGTCGAGGACGCAGAACTGCGCGCTCTGCTGCATCTCGATGAGGACCTGGAAGAGGGATTCCTCCGAGAGTAGGAAGAATCCGAGGCGGGAGGGGTCCGGCGTCGCGACGCTAGGGGCGACCGAGACGGCGGAGAGGGAGATGGTGACGTGGCCCGTGTGGGTGAAACCGAACTTCTCGAACAAAATCATCGGCCGGGCGTCTTCGGAGATGGTTAATGTTTTGATCTCCGCCGAAGAGAGGGCGAACACCGACAAGAAAGTCAGGAGGAGGAGGAAGAGGATTGGTCTCGGCATCTTGAGCAGGTGATTGCGGCGCGGTGGCCGTTGGTGGAGGAGGAAGAAGAGGACGGTGGAGCTCTGCCGATGGTGGGCTGTGATGACAGGATCGGTGGTGGCTGTGGGAGGCCGGCACTTGACGAGGGGAGATGGCGTAGAAGAGAGAGCAAAGAAACGTAGGTGAAGGGTGAGATCTGATTCTCCCCCGATGAAGACGAGCTGCTGACCCTCTCCCGCCTGCAACCTGTGGTCCGGGGTTGGGCGGTCTGGGCCGACGACGGTTTGCCTATGGGGCCGAATACCGGCCCACTTGAATTTTGGGCTGATCTTTTGGCCCAAGTAAGATTTTCTTTTTTCCTGAGTTGGGTATGAATGTGGCGGGCAAATTCCTCAGACACAGCCATCTTCCCCTTTGTGTATCACACCACCGTTCCCAGCTACTATACCGTTACTGGATTTAGTATTGCAGGGACGAGATCGATCCCATAATTTGGAATCATGTCAGGTCTGGGTTCGCGGGTTCTGAGCTTCTACAGATCCGAAACGTTATGGTCAAGATGATTCACTGTTGCCATGTGCCCAAGGGGCATTTTTGCTCCCACTTTCCTTCAACATCGTGTGGCAGTGCGTGGTGCAGTGGTTGAATCGTGCTGTCAGCAGGCGGAGGTACAGCAGACGTTCGGGATTCGACACTCCCATGAAAGCGATACGTGGTCGAGGACACCTCGTGGTCTCACCGGAAAGGGATACAGACATTTGGGATGTCTGTGGAGTCGGTTGGCCGGAGACAGACTCTGGTCTTCACCGGCTTACGCACACCTCACGATTCACAAGATACCTTACGGAACTATAAAGCACCAGAGTCAAGCGAACAAGCCAAGCGAGAGCATAGAGATAAGATGGCCGGTTGATTCATAAAAGAGCGGCTCATGCTCCGATGTTTCATCCCATCATTCGGAGACACCGAGAGCAATGTCGACTCACGGGAGTTGACACCGACAACTAGGGAAGAGATTACTGAATTTCACAACCCCTCCACCCGCGCCCCCCACCTCCCTAACACCGATCATATGGATGAGATTCGGGACAAGAAATATGGCATACCCACTAACACCGATCATATGGGTTACCTATCCAATCAACACCAGAGATACCATGACGAGTAAACTGAGAGCGGCGCCGAGTGGGGAGGCCATGAGTGATAGTGTCCATCAGATAGTGAAGAATACGCTTCACAATAGTGCAATGAACCACAGAGGGAGCGTGCATAAATTGGCACACATGTTAGTCCGCAAAAAATAGCACACGTGGACCACGTAAGAAATATCAGGTCTGGTGAGGGTACGATTGTGAAGAGACTCGACCACCTGATGATATAAAGAAGGATCGGGAAGAGGATTGCCATCTCGAATCGATAAATAGGCACTAGAAGAAATCGAAGTGGGAGAGGGGTTATGGTCTACCATGCCAACATGATCGAGAAGAGCATGAATATACATACCTAGATTGAGTGAGAATTAGCCCCTCCGAATCATAATGAACCTCAATAGGTGACCTTGATCCTTAGTAGCAAATTCATGATGAAGAGCACTGAGAAGAGAGTCAATAGGTTTAGTAGGTAGGCGATAATTGGGAGATGCACCATGAACGATTTAAAAGGGTAGAACGAAACCATAAAGGCTTGGTTTGGTTGGCAGGCAACTGATGATAAAGACGGCCATCTCAAATGCGAGAAGATGGGAATGAGCCAAGAGGGTATGGTCCATGTCAATAATATGATGATGTTTACGCTTAGCAAATCCATTTTGTTGAGGCGCATAGGAGACATGGTAAGCAATGCCATGATTTGGCAATCCCGTTTGAAATTCATGAGGAAGAAAATTTCTTGAGATCACCAGATCGCAAGGTTTTAATCTTACGATCAAACAAATTCTCTATATGAAGTTGAGATTTTACGATAAAATACGAAGAGAATTTACTTCAATCATCAATAAAATGAGCATAACAATGTTGTAATGAAAAAGAACTGTTATTCAGAGTTAACAAAATAGGGAGCTCGAACAATTTTACCGAGTCGACATGAACTGCAGAAAAGAGAGAAGACTCATGGATGTTATGGACTTTCAGAAAGCAAAGGGACATCACACGATGAACGATGGGGAAAAGTAGAGTGGCGACGACGACGGTAGTGCCAAACTGGGCTTGACATAGAAGGGCTAGCCGATGGACGATGAGTGATAAGAGCATCTGGAACCTACAATCATGCAGTGCAATCCATCTCTAAGTCGCACTCGAAGCAGCCCCCTGCGAGTTTGTATGTTCTTCACCACGAAAACGAGTGGGATGAAATTCAATGAAACAGGAATTGTCTCCGGTAAATTTTGAGACGTAAAGTGAATTCATAGGAACTTTAGGGGCACACAAGATGTTATTCAAGGCAAAATTATGATCGTAGAGAAACAAAACCTCTCCCCTATGGATTCTGGAGGTTGATCAGCAGAGTCAACGATACATAACAGAGTTAACACATCGGGCCTTGATCAGCACTGGATTCTGGAGGTCGCGTCGGCCCAGCGGATCGAGAAACAAAACCTTCAATCTATGGGCCTGCGTAGATACCCATTCTGTCGGGATGTTGCAATCCACAGTTGCTACAGCCATGCTATGTGGCCCAATTAGTCGGGCTTGAATGTTTGAGCCTAGACCTGAAGTGTCTCTGGCCGAAACAATTTCGTCCACGACCCGAACCGCATCTCCATTGCCTTCCTCCTACAGAACCCCTGCCAGTTAGGGTTTCCAAAAGAGAAGCTCCCCCTTCCTCCATTTCCGCCTCTACCTTCACTTGCAACAACATGAACGAACCTAGCCATATCTCCATCAAACCCAGAGGGCGGTGGTGTCGAGTTGAGGGACTTGCGACTGTCTCGTTTAACCTCCTAGATGAGAAGCAACGAGGATAGGTGCTTTGTTGCCATCAAGTCAAGGGTCGGCACGAGAGCGGGGCAAAGCGGTTCCTAGTTGTCGCCAAGACTTGCAAGGAATGTGGTCATTGGTTTCAACTGCTAGCTTTTGCTCGACCTAGCTGGGTGTATTGGGTGCATAAGTTTGACAGGTCCTTCGAGTAAGCCACCATGGTCTTCTCACCCTTAATGAGGTCTCTCCATTGCTGTGAACAGGGTTTTCAATCTCCCCCAAGCTCCTGAAGCCGACCAGATTCCTACAAGATGCAAAGATATGCTGCTATTTACAGACAATGGCATAGCAGAGAGATTAAATCGGTCTCGCATACACCATGTGTNGAGAAGACTCATGAATGTTATGGACTTTCAGAAAACAAAGGGACATCACACGATGAACGATGGGGAAAAGTAGAGTGGCGACGACGACGGTAGTGCCAAACTGGGCTTGACATAGAAGGGCTAGCCGATGGACGATGAGTGATAAGAGCATCTGGAACCTACAATCATGCAGTGCAATCCATCTCTAAGTGGCACTCGAAGCAGCCCCCTGCGAGCTTGTATGTTCTTCACCACGAAAACGAGTGGGATGAAATTCAATGAAACAGGAATTGTCTCCGGTAAATTTTGAGACGTAAAGTGAATTCATAGGAACTTTAGGGGCACACAAGATGTTATTCAAGGCAAAATTATGATCGTAGAGAAACAAAACCTCTCCCCTATGGATTCTGGAGGTTGATCAGCAGAGTCAACGATACATAACAGAGTTAACACATCGGGCCTTGATCAGCACTGGATTCTGGAGGTCGCGTCGGCCCAGCGGATCGAGAAACAAAACCTTCAATCTATGGGCCTGCGTAGATACCCATTCTGTCGGGATGTTGCAATCCACAGTTGCTACAGCCATGCTATGTGGCCCAATTAGTCGGGCTTGAATGTTTGAGCCTAGACCTGAAGTGTCTCTGGCCGAAACAATTTCGTCCACGACCCGAACCGCATCTCCATTGCCTTCCTCCTACAGAGCCCTACGAGTTAGGGTCTCCAAAAGAGAAGCTCCCACTTCCTCCATTTCCGCCTCTACCTTCACTTGCAACAACATGAACGAACCTAGCCATATCTCCATCAAACCCAGAGGGCGGTGGTGTCGAGTTGAGGGACTTGCGACTGTCTCGTTTAACCTCCTAGATGAGAAGCAACGAGGATAGGTGCTTTGTTGCCATCAAGTCAAGGGTCGGCACGAGAGCGGGGCAAAGCGGTTCCTAGTTGTCGCCAAGACTTGCAAGGAATGTGGTCATTGGTTTCAACTGCTAGCTTTTGCTCGACCTAGCTGGGTGTATTGGGTGCATAAGTTTGACAGGTCCTTCGAGTAAGCCACCATGGTCTTCTCACCCTTAATGATGTCTCTCCATTGCTGTGAACAGGGTTTTCAATCTCCCCCAAGCTCCTGAAGCCGACCAGATTCCTACAAGCTGCAAAGATATGCTGCTATTTACAGACAATGGCATAGCAGAGAGATTAAATCGGTCTCGCATACACCATGTGTGCTGTATTTAGGATTGGGCAATTCAGCAGCTTGTGATTCTTACCTTGCTATCATGGTTACAGGTGGTGATGTGATGCTTCCTTCTGTGTATCCTAGCAAGTTGTTAGCAGTAGCGCTGTCTTGTTTGGTTGAGATTGTGGGAAAGCTGCTAGATAGCCCGGTTGCTAAATGATTGATAGGAACAGACATGGCTATGCTATGTCTATTTAACTGCTGTGAATAGGATCTCGACACACTTTAGAGTTGTTCGATTATATCTATGATACCATGACAGACAACTAGGAAAGAAATTACTGAATTCCACCATGCCGAACATGGCCGTGATACGTGCATTATACAGTGATGATTACACACTCTAATGGTGGAAAGTATAAACAACATTGGAAACTGAAAATTATAATGCAAATATTGCACAACGATTATACATTGAGTCCTGAAGGAAATTATTCATTTCCTTTTATGCTACTAGAGACATTCATAGACTTTACCATACC
>CXYZ01019989.1:1000060-1011359 GCA_900006705.1 Sonneratia caseolaris
AAATCTCAAGTATTATGAGTTGAGAGAATTTATAATCGATGAAATTTTATCACTTAGCACATTAATTCAGTTCGAAATTAAGTCAACTATTGCTAACCCAACTTTGAAATAATAACTTATAAAGAAACCAAACATTTAAATATATACATATTTTTTTCAATTATATAGAAGATTGAATAAATATAAAAATACATATGAAAAATATGGAATAAAAGTCCATGCGAAAATCCCACCAACCAATGTAAGAATCAAACATTTCCTTTTCCCACTTTTCCAAGGATCAAAAGAAAACAAAATGTTATGGAATTTTTAAAAGGAGTCTCACTTTGTTATCTGCATCGCCTCTTTTATTCTTCTTTTAATTGGGTCACAGATTCCGCAAGAGCCACGTGGGCATTCATCATACATCCCGGTAGGCAATGAAGGTGATGACTAGTTTTTCATTATATTTTTAAATAGATATTATAATAATTAAATATCAAGAGTTGATAGAAATTTTTTTATAAATTTTAATTCGATCATAAATTAGTTTCGAGATATATTTTAACTTATTCAAAAATATTACATAGTGTAAAAAAGAAAAAGATCTCATGCCTTCTCATACCTCCTTTTTGGCCAGCAACGTGAGATCCTCCTTCCTCTTAGCTCGCACTTAGCATGTATCATATGAAAAATTCGTCGGGTAAGAATTAATAAAAAGGGGGCGTGAATATTTTTTTAATTTTAAAAAATCTAAAATAAATAAATAAAAATAACACGAGAATACATAAATGTAACTCTCTTATTAATTTTTTTCACAACAAATTCAGTACATAATATACGCAGAATATTTGATCTTTTCTTTTATGCTTTCCAGCAACATCAAAAATAAGAATTAAATATTTAAAAAAACTAAAATTGAATCGACCTTCCACCGAGCAAACGGAGAAATAGACGGTAGTGGCAACCGCAACGCCCGTGAACGGCGAGGAACCGAAATTCGCCGGGACGACCGTTAGGAAGATGGTCCCTGTCCGCTTGTGGGCCCCGAGCCTAACTGGATTCCTTATCAGAATCCGACTCATTACCCGTCGTGCCTGGCAGCTGGCAGCTAGCAGCCGGCAGCCCAAAAGAAGAATATCCCGATTCCTTTCCTCGGTGCACTTCTGCAGGAATGGATCGGCAAAAATCAAATTCAGGTGAGTCAGCTGATCGGAGAGATAAAATTATTATAATATAAAATTGTATATCTATAAAATTTAAATTAAAATATTTATTGAAAAAAATCGAAATATCTATTTAATATATTTCAATATTAGAAGAATTCGTTCTAAATTTTATTTTCAATGAAAAAAAAGGAGAAATTCTTTCGCTTTTTTGCTTTTTTTTTGGGCTTTGACGGTGGCCCATTATTAAATAGCAGAAGGAAATAAAGCGGGAACGTGAACGAGCTTTCATTCCTTGCCTCTTCTCCTCCTTGGTCGGTCGAGCGCCAACTCTAGCTTATCTCCTTCTCCACTTCCCCTTCTTCTCCCTCTTCTCCTCCACAGCATCTAGTCGTTCCTGCTTTCCTTTCTTGAGCTTCGTTTAAGATTCATTCAGGCTTCGGTTTTTTTTTTTTTTTTTACAGGTGCCCTCGCTTCTTCGTCCCGGGAGCCGTAAAGCTGCAGGTACTTTCTTATTGCCATTGTCGAGATCTTCTGTAGCATCTCTTGACGCGGCGCCCTGACTTTTAATCTATTTTAGTTTTTCCCATTTGCTGTGTCTCATGGTCCAATCCGCTCGGGTTCACGTGAATCGCTTAAACTTCCATTTCCCCCACCCCCCCTCTCGATGAATGAATCGCTTAGAATTCGGTAAGGAACTTGTGTTTTCTGCGTTTTTGTTTTTGGCGCTGTAGGTCTTGTCAGACAAGATCACTGAAGTTGATTTTTTTTTTTCTTTAACCGGAAATTGCTTGTTTCCACGTTCTGGGGAGATACGACCGTGACTGCTTTCTGAAGCAAAGGGAATAGAATAGTCTCCGGTCTCTATTATTACATCAATTTGGAATTCTCACTTATACTTAGTTTTCAAGTGGTTCCTGTCATATTCTACGAGAATGAGAATTTCAAGCAGTCCTGGTGATTGGTGAATGGTTCCTTAGCCTCTACGCATGGCATACTGGAACACGAAACAATTACTGAGGGGAGAGAATGGCTAAGACGCTTAATGGGTTGTCTCAAAGCCTTTTGGCCCCGCATGTTTGCACTAAAGAGCCGTTGCTTTTCGCATGAACTCCTTTCTCTGCCGCAGATCATCGGCACTTAAGGAAAGCTAAAATGCCGGTTGACGTTGCTGTACTTTCCCTGTTGTTGAGCAAAAGACAAACTAACTTCTATTTTTGAGAGTTTTGGTAAAGTCATCTCCTAGTCATTCTATCTCACCACATGGCCTCCGAGACTCATGGTAGCGTTATTCACAACTTTGTGGGAATCTTCAAGTTAGGATGATCCATTTCTATTTGGAATGACTTGATTTCTGACCAAAGAAAACTTTGGAAAAGATTTCTGAATCTTCTGATTTTTGCAGTGATGGCTCCGCCTAGCGAAATTCCAGTTAAGGGCACTGACTCTCATCCTCCTTCTCGTGCACCCCTGAATGAGAGGATCCTTTCATCCTTGACCAGGAGGTCTGTTGCAGCGCACCCTTGGCATGATCTTGAGATAGGTGTGTTGTGTTTTACTTTCTTGTATATGACGGAATATGCATTCCATGCGGTTCTGCCCTTTCACTTTCTCTCGGTACAATGTCATGTGACTTCAAGTCTTTTTCCCATCTTAATGCAGGGCCTGGGGCCCCAGCAATTTTCAACTGTGTAAGTATTTCGAATCAATAGCCTTGCAGCCAGAAGTATATTGTAATTGCTCTAGAGATTCCATACCTGAGATTAAGTGCGTCAAACCTGCCAATTTGTTTCGTTTCTTGCAACTTACAAACAGCAGATTGTTAATGCATAACTTTAATGTCATGAACAACATGCATGACCTGCCGATGTCATTGGAACTATGGACAGAAAGGAAAGAGGTGAACATGAGCAGCACAAGCTCCGATTCTTGCTTATAAAGTACTAACTACTCAATGGTTTGGTAATTAAAGCTGGATATTCTTCTTGAATCTGTTGCTAGATACGAACTCTCTCTGGGGGTCTAAATTCAGATGTAATAGTAAAATTAATACCGTAAAAACGTAGAAATTAATTTTGCCTCGATTGTTTAATCAAGACTGCTGGGTTTGCTCATCTAGAAATATAGTAAAACATGGAAAATTTGTGCAGGTGATTGAAATTGGCAAGGGGAGCAAGGTGAAATATGAACTTGACAAGAAAACTGGGCTTATCAAGGTAAGTTGTACCAAGATATTCTTCTAAGCTCATACTGTGGTGGTTGTATAGGTTTACTAGGTTATGCGCATATCTGCAGGTTGACCGTGTATTGTACTCATCAGTTGTGTATCCCCACAACTATGGCTTCATCCCCCGCACGCTGTGTGAGGACAACGACCCCTTAGATGTCTTAATCATCATGCAGGTATGCCGCTCGATAAGGGACTCTGTTGAAGATCTATGTCATGGTTGTAGTCATGCCCAAAGTCTTGGAAAAGGAACGTATTAGTTTTTCTGTTTTTTCCAGCCCACGAGTTCTACATATGATAAAAGAGGGGGAAAGTGGCTACTTATAAGACCAGAAGATTGCTTTTTATTCAAATCGCATCCCATGATGCGATCAACTCTTCGGAATCTACGCACATGATTTAGTTTTATGGACTTTATGAGTTCTTTCAGTCTCCATTTCTAAGTTTTGGGATGTTCAATCCTCTAATTGCACTACTTACCAGAAGTGTTAAAAGTGAAAAAGAAATCCCGAGTACACACCAACTCGGCTATGTGCAAAATCTCCGTCTCTAAATTAACCTTCACCTGATTGTTGCAGGAACCTGTTCTTCCTGGGTGTTTCCTTCGGGCCAAAGCCATTGGCCTCATGCCTATGATTGATCAGGTAGTTACTTTAACTCAACCACCGAACCTTGTTCCCCTCGTATTTCTGTTAATCTTGGGTGATCACAGGGGGAGAAAGATGACAAAATAATTGCCGTCTGTGCTGATGATCCGGAGTATCGGCACTACAACGACATCCAGGATCTCCCACCTCACCGTTTGGCTGAGATTCGCCGCTTCTTCGAAGACTGTATCCTTACTCTGCAACTCCGATGACTTTCACTCAATTCCATGCTCCGTCTAATGCATCAGTACTCCGTTGTGGGTGACTTATAATCCTTAAATGAGCTGATCAGACAAGAAAAATGAGAACAAGGAAGTCGCAGTGAATGAGTTTCTCCCGGCCTCTGCTGCCTTCAAGGCAATCCAGCATTCCATGTAAGTAACCCGATCTTCTCTGGTAGACAAGATCACCATCGAGTGCCAAAGTCTCTTTCCTACGGCTTACTTAAGACATGCAACGACCAATTAACACATGGTTCTTCCCGCAACTGTTCTGATGCAACTCGCCATCTTCCTCAACCTTTATCAGGGACCTCTACGCGACCTACATAGTGGAGAGCCTGAGGCGGTAGGCCGCCCGTTCCGATCACCAGACGACCTTAAAACTCGCGATGTTATTTTCATATATAGACGATGAAGGGCGATAGTATCTAGTCCCTTTACATCGACAGACACTCAGTATTGTTCTGTACTTTATGTGCTGCATTTACGTTCTCTGTTCTGTTGGTGAAATGCTCAACGAGGATGTCTTTTGTTGCTCCGTGCCCATCGGTAGGTCCAACTCCTAATGCCCTCGTCACAGCATGTTACAAGATTATATCTCAAATAATTCGGTGATAAATTAACATAATATATTAATTTAACTTTTAATTATCAGCATCGATAAATATTCCACGTGGCAAAAAAAAGAACCGGGTGTCTCTTCTGTTCCACCATCGGGGTTCTACTCCTCTCTTCGTTGCACCCCTAAAACCCTGTTCTTCTTCTTCTTCTTCTTCTTCTTCTTCTTCTCGTCGCTGTACCACTGTAACCCAGCTCTCTGCCAAGGTGTATACCAAAACATGAGCTCCTTCACTAACCCCACAGCCAACTTCGACAACCTTCTCCTCCGATCCCTGATGGGCCGCCTCCAGATACGCCCGCCTCCCCCATCCTCGGCCGATGCCGCTGCCGCCAATCACCGCCTCCTTTCTCAGTCCCTGGAGGACATCCTGTTCGACGCCTACAACAGTACCTCCGACGTCGATGACGACGGTTTCGGGACCGATTCTAACAAAAGCCAGCTCGCAAAGGAAGAGTCCAAGCTGGAGAAGGAAATCATCAAGGTGATACTCTCCGGCAACACCGATTCCCTCAAACCCAATTCAGGTCAGTCCTTGTATATTTTTTTTTGGCTGCTTGATTATAGTTTGAAAATTTGTGCTGTATGAGCAAAAACTGATCTTGTTGGCGTCGTTACGAACACCATTGGTTGATTTTGTATGATCGAAATATTTGACGATTTTCAGATTTTATTTATGCAAAATCTTATGTTCGTGCATATGGATTGTAATCCTTCAAGTACTTTCTAATTTCTTTATGCCTTTATTTTGTACGCGCAACATGGAAAGCAACAATTTAGTTCATTTCGATGTTATTCACTTAACAAGGTCAAGCTGTCACCATTGGCGAGCACCATATTTGTGTTGGGTTCCATGAGGAAACTGGATCGGAGTATCGGGTATGGGAGTGGCATGGTCATATTATGTTGTTTGATGGGGAGAGCGGGTATATGCCCGAGTATATATATGGGAACTACTTTGAGATATTGAGGGCTAAACTGCGTAGAGGAGTGGAGGTGGTTAAGGATAAGGAAGATGAGGAGGAGGAGAAGGAAGATGAGCAATTGGGGAATTTGGGGTTGAGAGAGTTGATTGATGGTGGCGAATTGGGAGGTGCAGCTCGAATTCTTCACAGGAATACCAATGCTAGTTCTTCAAGGTATATATAGTTACTCCTCAACCCTCATATTTTTGTGGATGTGCTTTGAATTAATCTTTCGACAACAAGTTTAGCTGTTATTTCATATTTGATTGTAATACTAATATCCCAAGCATTGAGAGATCATTTGAAATTATGGGGAAGTTTTTGAAGTTGATCTCCCTTTAAGGTATTTACGGACTCTGAATATTTGATTTTGGATCATCTATATATGATGATTATTGATTGGGAAGATTGTGAGTTTGATTGTGTAGGTTTAGTATTTGTTACTACCTAAAGGACAGCTAAGTGGTGAGAAGAGATGGGAAATGGAGAACCTTTCTGTCCATATTTCTGAGTTTTGACTCCTGAATTTCACTACATAACCCTGCATCAAATGCACTTTCTTGACCTGTTTGAAGTTGGCGCTCATAGTTGTATTATGAACCTGTTACGGTAATATATCCTCTGCAGATAGCGGTTTTATTTGTGTCCTTTTAACATGTAAAATTTTGAACAAAGAAAAGGGAAGCATCTGGTTTGCTGTTACATCTGGCAACTGTCAATAGGTGCAGTCCCGAGGGAGAGTTTTTCCCTTTAATGTTTTAGGTTTAGTATAGATCTTACTTGGTGGAGACATTCAACTAATAGATGGCCCATATCGAGTAGTGAAAGAACATGGAGAAAGCACAACCTAAAATTGTTTCCCACATACATTACTGAGAAACCTGTGCCTCACAGGATGTCAAACATGTAGGGAAAATGGATTTTGTTTGATCCTTTGTCCCTAGGAGGCATTTTTTTGTGNACATGTAGGGAAAATGGATTTTGTTTGATCCTCTGTCCCTAGGAGGCATTTTTTTTGGGGTATGCTTATCTTCTCGGCAAATATCTGATCATACAAAACCTGATTGGACTACCCATTTTCTTTCTCAGATAACTGTGCTTCGTATGCATCACTTATTATTTATTAGTGGCTTCTGTGCGTTTCTTTGGCATGTATAATTTTAAAGTTCTAGGCCTGTGTCCCCTTTCCTTTGGCCAGGTTTTGACCGTGAAGATTGGAGCAAAAGAAGTCTTGAATTTGCAAAACACAATGCTGAAGCGAGCGATTGCCCCCACCCGTTTTTCTGGGTTGTGTTGCCTCCATCAATTTGTGGTTCCGCCGGTCCCTTATTTGGTGGGTGCAGAGAAAACTTCAGGCTTGATGGTGGAGGATTGCCCTGAGTTTGGATATGTCACAGCTGTGCTCATTTCCTATACCTCCCCAGCAGAATAAAAGATGCACCATTTTTCCGTATCTGTTATGATATGCTTACTGTGATTCTTGATGATGCCTGTGTCCCGTGCTATGCTTCTATTCCTGTTGGTGTGCCTGTTCATATGCAAGAGCCTGGTTTGCCACTATTAGGGCAGCCGGCCGCAGAAAGAAATTTATGGGTGTGAATTGACTGGAACCGCTACATTCAGAAATACGAGGGTCGCAAAGATTTAGCTTCCTGCTCCTGATGCAAGATACAAAGTTTGCACTGCTTATCATAAGCCCCTGAAGTTTCAGGCAACGATTTTTGCCTATAATAAAGATCAGCCTTTCTACAATCAATTAACCTTGACAAACAGTCTTTGCGATCGTGGCATGCTGGGTAGGCCTCAAATTATGGTTGGTCTGGGGACACTATGGCAGTCCATCGTCGGGGTTGAAAGCTTTCTCTCACTGACTCGTCATTATGGCGTGCCGACTGTGTTACATCTCCACTGTGGAGGCATCTCAATCAATTATAGGAGTGGGAATTTGATCATTAGATCGATTGGTTTCGTGCTGGACGTATGTAGTCGAGGCCTTATCCAAGACTTCGCCTAACCAGGCAATAGTCTGGGGAGTCAACTGCTTTGCATCAGCCGTCCACGTGGCTTCGATCCAACGGCTTCTACCTCGCCAGTTCAGTGATCGTCGCGAACATTTTTCCACCAATAGGAAGTCGTCTCCTTTTCCTATATATTCTTGTGAACGTCCTCCTCACTTTCCCTCATCTAGCCGTCGCGAATTCCCCTCTTTTTAACCGAACAGCCATCGCCAGGTGCANAGCCGTCGCGAATTCCCCTCTTTTTAACCGAACGGCCATCGCCAGGTGCATCTGCTTCCTGTCTCCCTCCATCTCTAAACCGATCATCAATGGCGCCGAAAGCCGAGAAGAAGCCGGCGGAGAAGAAGCCCGCGGGCGAGAAATCCCCGGCGGAGAAGCGGCCCAAGGCTGAGAAGAAGATATCTAAGGACGGCGGCGACATGAAGAGGAAGAAGAAGGTGAAGAAGAGCACCGAGACGTACAAGATCTACATCTTCAAGGTCCTGAAGCAGGTCCACCCTGACATCGGGATCTCGAGCAAGGCCATGGGGATCATGAACAGCTTCATCAATGACATCTTCGAGAAGTTGGCCCAGGAGTCCTCCAGGCTCGCCAGGTACAACAAGAAGCCCACCATCACGTCGAGGGAGATTCAGACTGCTGTCAGGCTCGTCCTCCCTGGAGAGCTGGCCAAGCACGCTGTGTCCGAGGGCACCAAGGCGGTTACCAAGTTCACCAGCTCTTAAATATCAGGAGTTCTTCTGTCTGTTTGTTGAAACTTAGGGTTTCAACTTGATTTCCATACGTATGATACAAGTACCGACTATTCAATGAAATTGGTGGATTCCTCTCTCCGCTGCAGTTGTCTTCTGGTCATTGTGATTAAAGTGATGTATGAAATTGTCCTACGCTTTCTTGTTGTGATCGAATTAGAATTGATTGAGGAAATCAAAATTTAAAGAGACAAACTTTTACCGGTAGGGTCTCTTTCCTGAAAGTCTGCTGACTTAATACTAACACAGAAGTTTGGATCAACTAAATTGTAATGCAGATTGCCAAGAGGGCCTGATCATAGCCTGACTGCGTTCTGCAATGAAGGTAAAGAGGCAGAATTCATGACAGAAGTGGGGAGAAAAGCAGTTTTACAAGTCAACTCTGAGTGGATAGAAAAGTTTAGTTTCTAGGAGGGTTTGATAAGTGAAGCATCTGATCTCTTGTACACTGAAATAAAGGGAATAACACTTGATTTAAGAGTGTTAGGGGATTACCTTATACCCAATTTCATGGGTGTGAGAACCTGCAGGCGGACACTGAGACCAGTGAATCTTTATATCCACAGACCATATAGTAGACGCTGGTGTCGATCCAGTTATCTTTCAAGTTCTAGGTTAGTAAGTTGCCCCCTTAATTCTTAAATTGATCCAGAGAGTCTCATTCCCATGGATTCACCTTTCAATAGCATGTAACTTGCACATCTCTTGTCGTTGAGTAACATGAGTTGAGATCAATAAGGTCTGTCTATTCAGACCAACATAAACGATTAAGGTAATACAATGCCCTTGAAGATGTCGGATTCAAACCATTAGAATTTTATCCTTCGTCAACTAATCCAGATGAAAACTTAATCATGCACGACAGGGGGAAAATGTCCATTAGAAAAACTAGTCAACAACTTACCATGTCAATGGCCATTTCAGAAAATTTGTCCAATGAAGCCATTGTAGCTTAGCATAAAGATGGAATTTTGGCCCAAGATTCATCTTTGCACAGATAGGATTTGGTTTTCATTCAATTCCAGCGAAGGGATGTCCAACTAACAGTAAAGCTAATTTCAAGTTCCTAACGACACGGTCAATCATCACTACTACAGGCCAGAAATTACAAGGAACTGAAGTGTACATACACATGAAAGGAGGGGTGGAAGGAGGAAGCAGAATCAGCAGAAGAAAGGCTAAGCCTTCCTGGGGGATTTGCTGGCCTTCGATGGGGACTTGGGTTCCTTGGCCGGCTTGTCGGTTTTCTTTGGGAGAAGGACTGGATTGATGTTGGGGAGGACTCCTCCATGGGCGATGGTCACACCAGCTAGCAACTTCCCAAGCTCTTCATCATTCCTCACCGCCAGGAGGACATGCCTTGGAATGATTCGGTTCTTCTTGTTATCTCTTGCAGCATTCCCAGCCAGCTCAAGAACCTACACCAAGGATTTCAGAAATCAACTCATTAAGGCCCTGAAATGATTGGCTCTCTACCACAAGATCACTGATTCAATACAGTACGAACAATAACGGAGCATAAACATCTACACTCAATTCAGCTGAACGCTAGGGGGAAAACCAAATCCCAACAACACCACCCCCCCCCCCCCCAAAAAAAAAAAAACTAAGCTCAAATGTTGTCCAAATAGTCATGGAGCTCAAATATTTGACCTTCCATGGAAAATCCCTAAATTGAAATTTGATCTAAATAGCTAGCTGATCTCAAGCCGCAGCCCTGAAATATCTACAGCCACCGCGACACGTCAACAGGAAGAGGACAGCTGGGGCAGAACCTACCTCAGCGGCGAGATACTCGAGCACGGCGGCCAGGTAAACCGGAGCTCCGGTGCCAACACGCTCAGAATACCGACCCTTCTTCAGGTACCGACCGATACGGCCGACAGGGAACTGCAGGCCGGCCTTCACGGACCGGGAAACAGGCTTCTTCTTCTGGCCGCCTCCCTTCCTGCCGGCGGCACCCCTCTTCGTCTTTCCTCCGATTTCCATCACCATGAAAAGTATCTGCTAATTTGTGTCGACAAGCTAACGGGAAAATGGGCTCGTGGGATCTGCTATGTGCTGTGAACGGGAGGAAAAGAACACGGACTGAAACTTGCAGGTTTCGTGAATAAATGAACAGGTGACGACGGAATCGTAGTAGGACCCCTGGTTTGTGACGGAGACGAGTCCGCCGTTGGATCTCGGCTTCATCGACGGCTCTCACTTGATGTGCTGGCAATCCGTGCGATGACCAATTAGCCAATTAAGAATTAGCACACGTATATGGTAATAATTAAACTAAATTATTGAATAAGCATCTGACTATAAGGTCCGCCGCCATTCGATATTATATTTATTAAAATTTTACGGCACAATTATTTTATATATTTCAAATTACAGTGCTTTACTTATAAAAATGAAATGAAATAAAATAAAATATCATCTCTCAGCACTTAAAATATCGATATTTTGAAATGAAATGAATGTTTTAACCGTAGTTTTAAAACTAAACTGGACGGCCAGTTTGACCGAGAATCGACCACTCATCTGATCTGATTTTTATAAAAAATCAAATTGCACATTTAAAAAGAAAAATTCCAATTGAACCAATCTATTCCTGGTCCGATCGATGAAAAAACTGGCCGACTAAAAATTAAAAAAAATCTATTATAATTTAGCTATTTTATTTACAAAAATTATATTTATATTTTATATTAAACAAA
>CXYZ01019989.1:1011523-1043056 GCA_900006705.1 Sonneratia caseolaris
ATATAATAGTTATATTAATAATTTTTATTATAAATCATATTCAAATTATGATATTATGTAAATTTATTAATAATATTATTTATTAAACATACAGTTCAACCTATTGAATCTCGGTCTGACCTATGAATCCATGAACTCATGCCTACACCGATTCCTGGTCCGATTTGTTTTAAAAACTATAGTTTTAACGTTCATTGTTGGTGTCTAGATCACTCTCCTGAATGAAAAATGCAAGAAGTGGTAAAGGTTAAAAATTTTTCATTTTTGTAGAAATTTGTTTACTTGTGATGACCTATTTTAGGATGAAAGGAAGGCCGCCTCAATCATTTTAATCACCGGATGAATGTCGTCATTGTGGCGCATCCAATCCTTTTAACGCACCTCCTCTTATGTTTAAACATAGTCTCTTAATATAAGCATTATAAATTGAAACAATTTACGATTAGAAGAGTTTTTTTATCATGCGCTACACTACATTGGTCATGCTGGAATATGAATTAATCGCGATGAATAAAAAATTATAATATCGAATTATCACATTAAAATAGAAAAACTTTTACTTGAAGCTGAGCGAGTGGAAAAAAAAAAGACTTATCAATTTCAATAGGAGTTGCGTATCATTTAAAATCTACGTATTCTTTTTTTGGTTTACACATCATATAATTTCGAGTCAACTGAAACGCAAGTCAGAGCGAGATCATTAAAAAAATTCTTATCAACCTCCTAACTTGAGATTTAATCTTTAAATTTACCCATTTAAAAATTTATTAAAGAAATAATTAGTTCAACCGCTAAAATCTGCATACTCTATTCAACTCTCCCAACTCCCATCCGGAGGAGATCGGTAGCCAATAAGAGCATAAGTGAGTTTCAACACCGTAACGGTCTGTCTGTAGATAACTGTCTACTATCGTATACAACACGTCATCTAAATGCGACACTCTGTTTGTCGTATGCTCGGAGGAGACTGGTGGCCAGTAAGATCGAAAGTTGAGCTTCGACACTGTAACCTTGCACCTGCGTGTGGTTATACCATAGGTGACGGTAGATGACTCGTACGACCAGTTCGAACACGAGGGATCCACCCCCATCGATGATCGATCAGTCGATATCTTCCTCCAACTTCTCATCATTTTCTATCCGAAAAAGAAATTGAAAAAAAGAGAGAGAGATAAAATAGACTCGTGAATATATATATATATAGGGAATTAAAAAAAAAGGAGAGAGAATTAAGATTTGTCTTCTCCTAATTAATAAATTGAGTCCAAAATCGATTTAATGACTTACTAAGTAAATTATCGTGCGAGAAGAGAAGAATTTCATACCGAAGCAGCCACTGAGCCCCTCCACGATGGACGAGCAGTCGAATAAGATAGGGAAGGGCACTTCCGTCATTTGATGTTCATGTCCATTCAATTCCTTTCAAGCAGGTCCCATAAATGGCGGAGAGATAAAAGGCAGTCCCTACCTAACCTCTTCTCCCTCCCGCCGTCTCCCGATAAATACACGGTCAACTCGCGTTCCCCTCCCTCGTCTTACCCAACTCAACTCTCACTCTCTCTCTCTCTCTCTCTCTCTCTCTCTCTCTCTCTCTCTCTCTGCGCTTTCAGCTCAATTCGCCTGACGAAATGTCTAAAAGGGGGGGCCGCCACCAGAGGAGGCTGTCGCAGTCAGTCTCCTTCCCGATCGACTTCGCTGCTGAGGAGGCCGGCGCCGTGGTGCCAAAGGAGCAGGCCCCACCCGTGCTGCCACCCGCTCCCAAGGCACAGAAGCCAGCTGCTCCTCCCCCGTGCCAGCAGGAGGCTCCTCCTGCGCCCCCTCCGGCGGAGGCTGGCGGCGAGGGCAAGGACAAAGGCGGCCACTGAATTTGGAGGAGAATGTGGACGGCGACGATGAGGAGGAGGAGGAGGAGCTGTGAAGCATTTTCCAGGAGAGGATCGATGTAGTTTATGTTACAGTCCGTTGACAGTAAAACATCAAAAACAAAAAAAAAAAGGAGTCGCTGTCGTGTGGTTCCGTTTCCGTTTTAGTTTTTTTAGGTTATTCCCATCGTTCAGCATCGATCAACAACAGCTCCTGTCGGAATCGGAAATAGAGTGTTTCAGCTCTGTCGGAAGTGCTTCAGACTTTCAGTGCTCTCTCTCTCTCTCTCTCTGTGACTGTCTCTCATAATCGATCGTGTCCCTCACCATCTCGAGTCAAATCAATCCTAAGTGCTCTCTCTCTCTCTACGCCGACATGATGCCTGGATGGGATGCTCTCCGAGGTTATCGCTTTCGGGTTAAATGTCGTCATCGGTGGAAACTTACGACTGAGTAACCTTTACCATTAATTTAACCTGCTCCAACTAGACCATTGATTTTTCAATTCCAACGATGAACTCCTCGGAACCGTACCGACAGACTTTCATGCACTAACGGATGGAATCTCTGGTCGTAGAGATCAACAGAGATGAGTTTTCGTATCTTTTTTTTCATACACGTAAATAAAAAAAATTATTATTAAAAAGATTTATATAATTTATTATATATATTAACTTGACTTAATTGATCCGAACTGGACCAACCCAAATTCGATGTGCGTATAGGTAAATTCATCCCCTTGCGTATCAGTCGCAAGCACTGCATGCATACAAGTATGTGTGTGAGCCTAAGGAGGTAGAAGTGTTATGTATAACCCAGATCAGAGTCATGTATCTTTTAGAGTATCACTTTCACAATATATTTGAATCATAATTTTAACAATTTATTGATATGATCATTATCTAATTGTATTTAATTGTGTGATATAATATCGTGGCTATGAGTTTTTGGCGCGAAAAAATTTGGCTAACGTAGTGGAAAAGTTGTTGATGTGTCATGTCACATCAATGTAAAAATGTCATGGATGCGTGACGCCATTAAATTATATAATATATGTATTCGTGAATCATTAAAATTATTCAAACACTTTCTTGGTGAAATATATATATAATTAAAAATATATTATTCTTCAATTTATTTAATTATTAATTGATTGCCGCATCACCATCCACATGATGTGGGTTAAAGCAACCACATAAAAGATAAAATTGTCAACCGCATCATAAACAGTAAGAAATCATCTCCCTTCCACATAATTCATATCAGCATTATTTATACGTTTTGAATGGACGTTTATTAATATAATTTATTTAAATGTGAAATTAATTCTACTGTAATCGTATATCACTCCTCTACGATAAATAACTAGTACGCACTTAGTATTTACCCTAATAATAAAATATAGAAATTCTAATTAACTTGATTGATTTTTTTTTCCTCTGAGACAAAATCTTCATCCAATTCTTATGGGAAAAATCTTACCATATTCCAAAATTTCCTCATAATCTAATAGTATTTGAACCAAATGTTCCTTTAGTGAAATAAGTTATGCGACACACTGCAGGTGCATTTTCTTTGTATGGAAAATTACACTAGAAATCCTGAAAATTTACGGCTTTTGCATGTGGATCTTGAAAGTTTTAAAATGTCTTATTCAATTATAAATATTCAAGTCCGTTACACAATTAAGTTTAAGTAGTCAACTATCGTTAAACTTTAGATAACACATGCAAACTGTAATTTATTAATGCCTACGTGATGGACACGACATGCTGACATGGCGTAACACCTTAGCAATTTAGTGCCATGTCACCATGTTACATCAAACAAAATTTTGCAATATCATTACACCACGTTAGCATAGAGATGGCCGTGTCAGTAGATCACTGTCATATTAGCACGACCCTTGTAAAGAGTAGCATAGGACTTTACGATGTAAGAGAAGCAGACATATTAAATATATAAGGTTGAATATGAAAATTTGAAATTCCTATAACTCATTTGAAAAAAAAAATGAAGACAATTTCTAGGGCATTTTTACCATAGATAAAATGATATGTTATTATTTCCATTCGGAATTAAGCGTTATTGTTTTCCATTAGTTGCCCTTAATTTCTTTCGTCTTATCATTTACCCAGAAAGTATAAAAAATGAATTAGCACTTATTTATGCATACATAAATTTGTGTGCGCGATGGTTGGTTCATTTTCACGAAGGGTTTGTGAGAGTGATTGGCGATGGTGATGTGAGTCTTGGGAAGTATTATGCGCATGGAGGGCTACGGCTTGGCTCGACAATGTCTCAGCTGTTTGCTGGTGGGATTTGGAAGGAAGATCTTCCATGGATTTGGGCTTATTCTGGGATTGCGAAGGGCAGCTCCCCGGTGTGTTATTTGGATGTTCCTCTCATATTATCGGGAAGTTGTTGGCTGAGGAATGTGAATTGCTCACTGCGAGGAATATGAGACGAATTCGAGGATGGGCGGTACCATTTCTTACTTCCCAAACGGGGTTTTCCATCAAGTGCAGTCACCATGCTCCTCTTTTTCTTTGGCATAGGAAGGAGGGGAACGCGAAGGTGAGTTGGAACCTGCAGGTGTGTAAGCTGATATGTGAAGGTGAGGTTTGGGATCCATAACGTCGAGTAGTGGAACGAGGTCGGGATCTTTAAGAATTTGTACGGGCTTTGTTTACGAACCCTGGCTCCCCATGGGTTGCTTGTGCTCGGCTATGTCTCCTATGCGAACGAAGCTTGTGGGATGCCATTGGTCTGAAATTCTTCAACTGGGGGACCATTTAAGCAGCATGTTTGTTACCCAACTGGCCGGGGAAGTAAGTAAGTTCTTGTTTTGGCAGGACCCATGGCTACCAAATGGGATGGCGCTGTGGCTTAATGCGGAATGGGGCGGCACGTTGCTTGCTGAGTCGGTGCCCACTGTGGGGAGTGGATAAGCAATTGTGGCTGCCTCATCCGTTCATCGTCAGGGTGAATTCACGTCCCCGAAGTGCATGGGAGGTGATAAGGGAGGGNGTGAGGTTTGGGATCCATAACGTCGAGTAGTGGAACGAGGTCGGGATCTTTAAGAGTTTGTACGGGCTTTGTTTACGAACCCTGGCTCCCCANGGTGAGGTTTGGGATCCATAACGTCGAGTAGTCGAACGAGGTCGGGATCTTTAAGAATTTGTACGGGTTTTGTTTACGAACCCTGGCTCCCTATGGGTTGCTTGTGCTCGGCTATGTCTCCTATGCGAACGAAGCTTGTGGGATGCCATTGGTCTGAAATTCTTCAACTGGGGGACCATTTAAGCAGCATGTTTGTTACCCAACTGGCCGGGGAAGTAAGTAAGTTCTTGTTTTGGCAGGACCCATGGCTACCAAATGGGATGGCGCTGTAGCTTAATGCGGAATGGGGCGGCACGTTGCTTGCTGAGTCGGTGCCCACTGTGGGGAGTGGATAAGCAATTGTGGCTGCCTCATCCGTTCATCGTCAGGGTGAATTCACGTCCCCGAAGTGCATGGGAGGTGATAAGGGAGGGACAAGGGGCTCCGGCAGAGTAGCACCAAGTGAATTTGGTTCCCCGGCCACATTCTTAAGGCCTCCTCCATTTGTTGGTTGGCTTAGTTAAGACGATTGACCACTATGGATCGATCGTTCGTTACAATGGCGGCACATGTTCTCGATCCCCCATCGAATTGTAAACTCTGTCATTGTGGTGTGGATGAAGGACGTGATCGTGCATTCTTTTCTTGCGCCACTACAGGGAAGACCATCTGGGTGGATATTACGGCTCGTGTGGGGATCCCTCCAGAGTTCTGGCGATCAGAAGTCGGTGGTCCATTGGATCCTTGATGTGTCCGGCTACCCTTTGGATTCGATCATCCGACGCCTCCTATGGTCTCATTATATTTACACTGTACGACGAGAGCATAATCATCGAGTTTTTCCAGGGACGGAAGGAGGAGATGATCGGTTAGTGCAATGGGTACTCGAAGTTGTGAGGGGCGAGGCTGATTAGTTGGCCCAAGGTAGACCGCACGGCACGGCACGAAAAACTTATGCTTGTGCCGAAAATTTTGGGCTGCTAGGCAATACTGGGTCGTTCCTATTTGAAAATACCAAAAAAATATAATAAAAAATTTATAAAAATAATTAATTATATACAAATAATTATTTCAATTTTTTTCAAAATTAATATAATATTTATATTAATTAGTTAAATATATTATNAGAGAGAGAGAGAGAGAGAGAGAGAGAGAGAGAGAGAGAGAGAGAGAGAGTAGGGTAGTTTGAAGTACACAAAATTCGTGCCATAGCACCGGAATAGAATTGCTCGAATTGACAGATTTAGCCCTACGTTCGACCCCACCAAGCCTGCGGTTCCCAGTTGGCAGGGCAACTTGGAAAATCGTGAATGAGTTGCTTGGATTGACGCTAAGGACCAAAGAGACCAGTGGGCCGCGGCGGGGCGGGGGGGAGTGGGGGACGACAATCTCAATGGACCGAATCTCCGTTGTCGTGACTTCGGCCATCCAAAGAGTATTTTCCAAAAATATAAGAAAATTAAAATGATGATAATAATAATAATAATAATAATTGAGGGGAGTTTTTAATATTGAAGATATTAACGTGTCTAATCAATATGATTTATTAATTAATATAATTGTGCTATAGAATTAATGTCATTACAGAGTTGCAAAGTATGCATCTCTCTCCAGGCCGACGGCTATTCAGCCGGCCGAAGCCGCGTGACGGCTCCGTCAATTTCAATTGGTTCCCCAAATGGGTAATTTGAGATGTTAAACGGGTTGGTCTGATCCAGAACTAACCCGTCAAAACCGGTAATTGACATGATTACTCACAAATTAGTATGTAACCGTTCTTATTAAGTTGATGGGTAATTGAGTTCAAGAAATAAGTATGTTGAATTGGAATTGGTCTGGCATGTTTTGTTGTTGAATCGAATATGACTGAACCGGTTTGGCTTGTAAAAAATTTATAAATCAACCGTCAAATTTTGTCTATTTAATTAAAAAAATTAAAAAATTCATTTTAAATAATTTAAAATTTTAAAAATGGAAGGGTTCTAATCCACCGTTTAAGCATACCCAAACTATGAACTAGTCCATTTAGGTATGATTTCGTGCTAGTTCACATTTTTTTGAACCATGGCTTGTACTCAATTGAATTACAACTAGACAAAATGGTTCTATGTCCATTTTGAATTAGTCTAAATTGCCCATCTGACATTTCTACGAGTAATTATGCTTTCCTAAGCCTAATTAAACACTGTTGCTAGTAGGGATGAAAATGGTTCGGGTGGGTTGGTCTCTCCCTCTCTCTTTGTCCGGTTTCAATTTTTTTGGACTGGTTCTTTTGAATGAAGAAAACCATACCAAAATCATTTAAGTAAATGAACAACCTCCTATTATAGTTTTATTACTCTTGATGGTTTTTTTTGGGTCTCAATTTTAAATGAAAAATAGAGTATTATTATATGAAACTAAACCTGGCAAAATTCGGCCTGGCATGATAACACCATGCTGGGTTGGGCTTATCGTGCCATGCCGGTACGACCTGGTAATTTTATCAGGTGTGTTGGGCCAACGATTCCTAGGCCGGACTAGTACGATAGTTTGATTAGGAAAATTAAAAAAAACTAATAGACAATTAAATACTATTGAAAGATAGAAAAAATCCATTTGCGATCTCACTTGTAATTGCAGATAAATCACAATAAAAAGATTATTGTACTATCAAGCCGGTTCGAACCATCCTTATCTACTGTGCTGCCCCTGCCCTATATGAGCCAAGGAGCGGAGTTGGTATGAGCTATTATGAAACAATCAAGCAATAAATTCTTATGAATTTTACAATTAGAAAATAAGATGAAAACAATAACTATATAATTAGTGAGTGTAATGATGAAAGTAAATATTAATTAATACAATAAATAAATTAATATAATTATGGCACTCAGGTCGATTTTGGGCCCCTTTTCTTTTTGGTTTTCCTTAACCTAAAAAGAAATCCCAATTTTATATACGTTCCCAAAATACCAAAAATTGTTTTTGGGTTCGATCTTGGGTCTATTTTTTTGAATTTTTTTTATTTTATCATTTTTCCTTTCGCATAAGGTTGTTACCCATACCAACTTGCTTAAATTATATATATTTTAAAAATTCTCTCGGTAGTAATACAAATTCGACCCTTGTGATGACAAATAATTTTACTTTAGTTCGAATCTAAATTAATTAGATTAAATAAAATTCCCAAAATGTATGGCGTTCTATATGAAAAAAAATGATTGAGTTTGTAATATTTTAGATTAAATACCCAATTTACCATCGCCGGCTCCTGCGGACCAAGCCAGCTGGCAGCATCGACGCCGGGGAGCTCCTTGCAGCAGGTTATGAGTAAAGATGTTAACGGTCCGATGACTTCTAACTGTTCAAATTTGGAACTAATCCAGATCAATTCTAATTCGGCACGTAACCAACAATTCTTATTGGATTAGGACGGTTACGAGTCGGTTCAGAAATATGGACCCATTAAATCATAATCGCACGATTGTTACCCTATTGAATCGGCTAAGAACCGTTTAGAAATTGGTACGGGACAGCCCATACAACCAAAAATCATACAAATTAACTGTTGGATTTTGTCGTATCAATTTAAAATTTAAAAAATTTTAAAAATATTTATTTAAAATAATTTTAACAAAATTAAAAAGATAAGATGATTCACGGATCAAATCGGTACGGATAATTAACTAGTCTGTTCATAAACGGTAACGGTTTCGAGCTTATTTATATTTATCTGAATTATGACCTATAAACAAATAGACCTGTTAAATAAATGGGTCGAACAATTTCAGGTTTGTCTTGAAACGGCATATAACCACCGCACTTTTAACAATATTAGTTATTAGCCATAATATAAGAATCTCCTTATCGACGTGGCATGCAATTATTGGCCCAGCTCACTGGACGCTCCTCCTTTATTTACAGTCGCTCTCAGGATATAAGTCCTCGATCACATAGCCAGTAATATAAGTCCTTCCTTGCTTACCGTAGTCGAAGTCTCGAAGATCGAACCCAGTCGTTGTCGGAGCGAAAGGGAGAGAGCACGAGAGGTTACTCTATATTTCCTCCATCTTCGTCGTTGATCATTCTTCTCAGCAGAGGATTACCACTCAAAGATGGTCAGTTCCTTCCGATCTCAAGTCAATTGTGATATACTCTAGGGTTTTGATCGCGCTTTCTTACTGCTTTACTTTGTTTCCTGATGCAATGGACTATTTGATTTTCCGATCGATTTTCGTTTTCCTGTGTTGATTCTCGTGGAATGTGAGTTCTGCTTGGAGTTCTAGCTCGTCGTGTGCTGATTTCATCCGTTGTCAGCTGGAGATCGGGTCAATTTGTGTCCATCTTGACTAATGAATTTTATCTGTGTTGCTGTGCAAGCTTCGGGAGTGGCTACCGTGATTAGATTCGAGCTAATTCTGCACTTGCTACCTGCTCAAACAACCTCCACGCGAAGGGCTAAGGCGGATCTGTCCTTTTGAATGCTGCCTGTTTTCTGGGAACTGATTCTATAGTTCTTGTTTTTCTTTGCCTCCTGTTTCCTCTTTTTCTTGTGTAATGCAGCGATGTAGCTGTCATCAACATGTTTTAGCACGTGCAGATCTGGCCTGTAGGAGCTCTTCTACGTTGCATCTGTGGCATAGGAAAGTTCTCGTTTTTGATTGATTAAATACACGGTTTTGAGAAATGGGTGCACGATGAACAGTCTGTTGCATTTTATTCTGTGATCTGATTTTTGAGGCTTTGTCTGTCGGTATCCTGTTTGAGATATAGCCAAGAAGATTGAGTCTTTTCCTGCTATCATTAAATGACACTGTATCATGAGGACAGTGAACATGTGTCTCTTTTATTTTTTGTTGCATATGAAACATCCATATGATGGAGTAAAACACTGCATTTTTGGAGCTGATTCACTGAGTTACTTGATTTTGAAATGTTATGTTATATAGTTGATGCTATTCCTGTCAGTCTTCCTGTTTACAAGGAGTATCCTATGAACCATCTGGTTGTCCCAACTATTTTGAATGTTGAAATTGCTTCAGCTTGCCTATGTCTGGATATTTATATACCCCATCTTGATCGCAGGCAAACGCTGCATCTGGTATGGCTGTCCATGATGATTGCAAGTTGAGGTTCTTGGAGCTGAAGGCCAAGAGGACATATCGGTATATTGTATTCAAGATTGAAGAGAAGCAGAAGCAAGTTATTGTTGAGAAGGTTGGTGAGCCGACACAAAGCTATGAGGATTTTGCTGCCAGTCTTCCTGCTGATGAGTGTCGCTATGCTGTTTATGACTTTGACTTTGTCACAGCAGAGAACTGCCAGAAGAGTAGAATTTTTTTCATTGCATGGTGAGTTGTTACTTTAAACTATATTCCCACCCTTTACACATACAGCTTTTGAGCATCTGGATGAACAACTTTTAGCCATCTTCATGAAGGTGTCCTGATACATCAAGGGTGAGGAGCAAGATGATTTATGCTAGCTCCAAAGATAGATTCAAGAGAGAGCTTGATGGGATCCAGGTGGAGCTGCAAGCAACTGATCCAACTGAAATGGGTCTGGATGTTTTCCGAAGCCGAGCGAACTGAATGTGTATGTGGCTATATGGTAGCAGCCTTCTTCAGTTCTGCTCTTTTGAGTGACATGTTTATACCTTTGTGGGCTGGTGGGCTTGGTCAGATATGCTTATCAAATTCCAAGTTTCATCATGCTTTGCTTTCTCCTTCCTGGACATCATCTATGGTTATCTGGTCCACTGCTTCTGAGTGTTTGAGTGGCTTCTTGTAGTCGTGCATTTACAAGCTAATGTGTAATTGTTTGTGGAGGTAGATGACTTCCTGGGTATGCCCATATCCATTTTTGTGTTTTCTCCTCGTTTCTTCACTTGAATTTCAACGGTGATGCTATATCGACATTCTGGTTTATGATTGAATGCCAATCTACTAAAATGTGAGGGTTCTATGCCCTCTTACTTTTTCTCTTTTAGAACCCTATTAATTTGTCCGCACTTCTTGCTATGAGTTTATTTATGCATCCCTGGAGTGGGCTTCCATATGGAATGGGGCATGCAGTGTCTAGCATGGTCTGGGCACATTTTGAGTTTTTGGTTGATCATTAAGAGCTCTAATAATAGTTGCGCAAACTGCGATTCTGATTTGATGCTATCGAAGTATGTATGCTGACTTCTCGAGAATTGATCTGTTGCAGTTGTGAATTCTTCTCTGCTGCATTGAAGCATGTATGTCCTGTCATAGGTTGAGCTTGATGAGTGATGTGTTTGAGTGAATGTAGATGTTCCAGTCCGATGCACACTGAATTTGCCCGGCTTTGTTCACTTGTCTTGCACTCAGGATCAAACAAATGCGAATAGGGCAAGTCAATGATGGCTCGTTATTGTCCCTCACAGTTCGTTGCCAATGACAAGTTCATAGAATGAATAGAATGTCGTACTTTACTGCTACCAATTTTGTAAGGATGGTGGGTGGACAAGCCTCCTACATGTTCGAAGAAATTAAGGTTTTCAGGGGAGAAAAGTTTAGCACCACTTGACACTGCGATTGATTATCACTAGTTAAAATCCTTGTATCTTTTAGGTTTCACTCTCGTAATACTCCCGACGTCCATTTTCCCCCTTTAAACGACGACGGTTTATGCCTCCTCGTCCCGATCCGCGAGGATTATTNGTCCATTTTCCCCCTTTAAACGACGACGGTTTGTGTCTCCTCATCCCGATCCGCGAGATTTCTCCTCCCCAATGAGGGCATAAGGGAAAGCTCGAAATATCCACTACGCCTACCGTCGCCGCTCTCTCCGTGAATGTAAATCTGTGCTCCTCCGCGGAGAAGGCCCAGCCAGCTACCGCCGTCTCCCCGGTAGCTAGAATCAGCATCTCCGAAAAGCGACCATAGAGTCTAGAGAGAATTCAGCCTGCCCCGTGTTTGCTTTATTCCTGGCAATGGCGTTCTCTCCCTGCTGCCTCAAGTGCCAGCCCTGGCCCTCCCTCCCTCTCCCTCCAGCGTCTCCAAGACCCGCTCCATCCATCATAATAATCCCCGCCGCTGCGGCCCAGCAGCTCAGCTCCGCCACCTCCCACAACCTCCCCTCCGACTTCACTCCTGCCCAGCTCCTGCATGCCCTCCGCCGCCAGCCCAACGAGACCGCCGCCCTCCGCACTCTCCAGTGGGCATCTGCTCAACCCGCCTTCTCCCCATCCCCGCAACTATACAACGAAGTCCTCCGCAAGCTGTCCAAGGTTGGTTCCTTCGATTCCATGTCCCTCATCCTCCAAGACATGAAATCCTTGAGCTGCGATCTCGAATCCACGACCTTCTCCATCCTCGTAGAGGCTTACTCGAGCTTTGAACTGTACGATGAGGCTGTCAGAGTCGTCGATCTCATGGAAGTGGAATACGGTACTAAGCCTGACACCCACTTCTACAACCACTTGCTCAATTTTCTTGTTGATGGGAATAAGTTAAAACTAGTAGAGATTGTACACGAGGGCATGGTGAGTCGAGGGATCAAACCTGATGTCTCGACATTCAATATACTGATTAAGGCTTTGTGTAAGGCCCACCAAATTAGAACTGCGGTGTTGCTGATGGAGGAGATGCCGAGTTATGGGCTGTCACCTGATGAGAAGACCTTTACTACAATTATGCAGGGCTACATTGAAGATGGCAACTTGGATGGTGCCATTAGGGTCAGGGAACAGATGGCTGGCTCGGGCTGCAAGCCCACGAACGTGACAGTGAATGTCCTGATCAGTGGGTTCTGCAAGGAAGGGAGGATTGAGGAGGCACTCAGATTTATTGACCACATGTCAGGTGAAGGGTTTCGACCTGATCAGTTCACATTCAATACTCTGGTGAATGGTTTATGTAAGGCAGGGCATGTTAAGAACGCTTTAGAGGTGTTGGATATGATGATTATGGAGAGCTTTGATCCTGATGTTGTGACATATAATTCACTTATTTCGGGCTTGTGTAAGATGGGTGAGGTGAATGAAGCAGTGGAGATTCTAAATCAGATGGTTTCTCGGGATTGCTCTCCGAACAGTGTCACTTATAATGCCCTTATTAACACACTGTGCAAGGAGAATCAAGTAGAGGAAGCCACTGAACTTGCTCGGGTACTCACTAGCAATGGGATCTTTCCCAATGTGTGCACGTTCAATTCTCTGATACAGGGTCTCTGCAAGACAAGCAATCACAGTGTTGCTATGGAACTCTTCAAGGACTTGAAGAGTAAAGGGTGCCAGCCAGATGAGTTTACATATGGCTTGTTGATTGACAGTCTCTGCTCAAGAGGGAAAATGGAGGATGCATTGAGTCTCCTGAGGGAGATGGAATTGAGCGGATGTGCACGAAATGTGGTGATTTATAACACTTTGATTGATGGGTTTTGCAAGAATAGGAAGATCAAGAAGGCGGAGGAGATATTTGACCAGATGGAACTTCAAGGCATCTCAAGGAACTCTGTAACTTATAATTCTCTGATCGATGGCCTCTGCAAGGAGAGAAGGGTTGAGGAGGCTGCGGAGCTCATGGACCAAATGTTAATGGAGGGCTTGAAACCTGACAAATTTACCTACAACTCCCTCCTCGCATATTTTTGCAGGCAAGGGGATATAAAGAAGGCAGCTGATATAGTTCAGACAATGGCCTCAAATGAGTGTGAGCCCGATATCGTGACTTATGGGACCCTAATAGGAGGGCTCTGCAAGGCAGGTCGGATTGAGGTTGCAAGTAGGCTCCTGAGGAGTATTCAGATGAAAGGAATTTTACCAACACCCCGGGCTTACAATCCTGTCATCCAGTCACTGTTCAAGCGGAAGAGGACTCAAGAGGCAATGAGGCTCTTCCGGGAAATGATGGAAAGGGGCGACCCTCCTGATGCAGTCAGTTATAGGATCGTTTTTCGTGGGCTTTGCATGGGTGGAGGCCCTATTGCGGAGGCTGTTGATTTCGTGGTGGAGATGACTGAGAAAGGGCATGTGCCTGAATTCTCATCCTTCTTGATGTTGGCGGAAGGCTTGCGTTCCTTGTCCATGGAGGATACATTAATAAAGCTTATGGATTTGGTGATGGATCGAGCTGGATTGTCGGACAGACAGGTCTCTATGGTCCGGGGCTTCCTCAGAATTGGAAAATTCCAAGATGCGTTGGCCACTCTTGGTGGCATGTTAGATAATCAAAACAGGACTAGGAGAGACTATTGGAGACAGTAGGTTTGGAACGATTCCTTCATAAGCAGCCGAATCAAAGAGTAAATGAGGATGATCTGATCTGAAAACTTCAAGAGTTTGATTGTTTTAACAGCGGGATATCATGTGATCCATAGCAAGTACATAAGAGTCGGGATATACTGCTGAAATTGCATTTCTCAGTTCATTTTCAGATGAGGGGGCATTCTTGCTCTTGTTTTTGCTCAACATTGGTAGATTCCTATGAGACTTGAGGCCAAAATTCAGCTAAATGAAGGTCCTGTCCCGAGCTTGATCCAGTGTGAGTTCCTCTGGTTCTTCTCTCACTTCATGAGAGTCTGCTCCATGAAATCTCCAGCTGGGATTCTATGGAGCTTCTTGTAAGTTGAGAACTGTCTGTTGTAGTCAGTGATGGCTCAATTCGTAGTAAGTCATCTTTTCTGCTGTAGAACTTTTCTGGCCATACCACTGAGGCCAACCCAGATGAAAGAGAGAAACGGACAGAGATGGCTGATGGATCCTCATGTCGGATTTCCCTTCAAAAGACATCATGTTAGTCAATTATCATGATATTTTAAGGAGACTGATACGATACTCTAATATTGTGAATAGAAAAAAAAAAGTGTTCATGGCTAAGAGAATTCTAGTTCTTAGTCGTATTGGAACCTAAAAACAGCACATATGACAGAAGATAATAATGGAAGGATGAAATTTAACTCCTGAAAATAGTATATGGAGTAAATGGATCCAAGTGAAAAGTAGGGGGACTACCTCTAAAAATGTCGGTCGTTGGATATATATATATATATATATATAAAACGTACGGACAACTTACCCATGCTCATCCCAAGACCTACTTCTTGTCTCTTGTCTGATCTGGCCATTTCAGTGTCGTCGATCCATGCGAAGATTTCTCTCCCCAGTTTGATTCAGATTCTGCATAATTTAACGCTCATGCCCAATGCCTAATCGGCATCTTCTTCTTCTTCTTCTTCCTCTGCCTATCCTCTAGTGCTGGTGCTTCTAGCCGGCGCTCTACTGCATGCTCTGGCCTTTGGCCATACTTGTATGGACGGCACCGCTCCTCACTAGGGTTTAATTCCAATATTGGATGGGAGGAGGCTCAGAAGCAGAGATGGACTCCGCCGTTAATCGCGATGAAGAAGCTCCGCTGGTTGCGGGCGAGTCATCGAGTCAAGCTCCCATGAAGCATACTAGGGATGTTCACATACTGAGCTGCGGCTTTCTGCTGATATTCCTAGCTTACGGAGCTGCTCAGAATCTCGAGAGCAGCGTCAACACTGTGAGTTTGTGTGCGATTTGTGCTGGAAATTAAATTTCCTGCTGATTTTTCTTCCTTCTCCTTTTTTTGGGCTGAATCTGCTCATTTCTCTTTCGGTTCTCCTGAACATTTGGAAAAGCTAGCAGCCTCTGTGGCGCTGTTTTTTGTATTAATTTGTGCCTACGTTGAAGTTGTTTCCGCCTTTCTAATTTTTCCTTGCAGAAAGAAAATATGGGAACAACTTCACTGGGGATACTGTATGTGTCATTCACAATTTTCTCTTTAGGAGCGTCTGTGGTGGTTCGGGCGCTTGGCTCTAGGAATGCTGTGCTGCTTGGAACGACTGGTTACTGGTTGTTCATTGCTGCAAATATAAGGGCCACATGGTACCTATTCTTTTCTGACCTCCATAGGAGAAAATTTTCGAGCATATGTGTGTCATAAGCACATAGCTTCTGAATCCTTGAGCTTCCTCTATCAGAATTACGGCTGTGTGTCCTAATTTTGGAGCATTGGGCTTTCCAATGATGCATAATAAGTTGTAGTTAATTTCTTAAGCACACCGTATATTTCGCACCTAATATGTCAACAAAGTATTTTGTACAATTCAAGACACTGCCCCTTTCAAACTGATCCAATTTGTGCTATACTGTTATGGTGCTGAAACTCTAGTCATTGCATTGTTCTTGGGGGATAGATAATGGATTATGCTTTCCGTAAGTCAACTCAGTCAAGATCTTTGCGAGTAGCCAAGATATTTATTGCATCCCTTAGAAGAACTGCACATTTGCTTGATATGTATAAGGAAATGCATACATTGCTGCTGGGGTTCTGTTCTTTCAGTTTCTCTGCTATCCTGAATGTAGGTACACTATGATTCCTGCCTCATTATACCTTGGTTTTGCTGCTTCAATAATATGGGTTGGGCAGGTGTAGTTACTTGCCTTGAATTATTTGTCGATCTTCTCAGTTTTCCAATTCCATGCAATGTCAATTCTATCTCTCTCTCTCTCTCTCTCTCTCTCTCTCACATCGTTACAGGGAACCTACCTCACTTGCACTGCACGAAGTCATGCTAAAGATAACAATCTGCATGAAGGAACTGTGATTGGTGGTTTCAATGGCGAGTTCTGGGGATTTTTTGCCAGCCACCAGGTAACTTCCTTATTTTCCTGCGTGTTCTTTTCTTTTGCAATAACTAGTTTCCCTGGAAGTTTAGCTGTCTATACATTGTTCTCATAGTGTTAAACTGATTCGTCCTTAACAACTTTGCAGTTCATTGGGAATCTCGTATCAGTTGCTGTATTGCAAGATGATGAAGTAGGTACTCCAGACAGTTGCAACTTGCTTTCTTTCTCCTACCAGTATCTTTTGGTCCTCTAGTTAGTATCGATTTTGATGATGCTATGCTGTGATATCTTGAAAGAATTTAATCTAGAGAGGTCTATCAATGGTCATTAGAACCACTGTATATTTATCTTTCCTTTGGAGTAACAAAGTGTATTGCGCTGGTCGTGAGGCTTTTGATCATTTTAATCACAGAACGCTGACTTTATATATCATCCAACGACATGAAAAAGACATCATTTAGGTGAAAATACTAGTATCTTCATGCATCATTTTGCACCAGTGAAGCCATGATTATAATATTGTGCGGCTATTTCTCTTTGACTGACATCTTTGATTTGATTTGACACCACTGCAGACTGGGAGTACCAGAGGGACAAATTTACTGTTTACAGTGTTTCTTTGCAGCATGACCTTAGGAACAATACTCCTGTGCTTTTTACGTAACAGGAATGATGAACGAGGAACTTCATCAGTAGATTCCTCTATTGGTTTTTATTCTTCTGTGGTATCACAAACAAAGTTAGTCATTAGTCCGCTCTTCGACATACGGATGCTATTAATAATCCCCCTCATTGCATATTCAGGATTACAACAAGCATTTGTGTGGTAATATTTTAATGTCTTTCTGTGCAGTTAGGTCCTCACTTTGTTTCCATCTTAATCAATCTTTTGATCATTTTTTGGGATCTCACTGTTAGGGCTGAGTTCACTAAGGATGTTGTGAAGCCAGCACTTGGTGTATCTGGTGTGGCTGGCTCTATGGCAATTTATGGGGCTTTTGATGCAATAGTATGTATCATGATATTAATGCCTATGTGAGACATTCTTTTTATGCAATAGTATTTTGAAGATCATTTCATTCTCTTTGGAATAAGAAGCAACTATGTTGAAGCACTGTACAACCAAAAAAATCTTCAAGTAGCCTGTTCCCTCTTTCTTGGAAGGGTGGTTATGATGGAGAATGAAAAGAGAGTTTTTTGTCAGATCTGCTTCTAGAAAATATCATAAAATTTCTTTGTTGACTTTTCCATCACTGCAGATAGTGTTATTCTTCTCTTCCATGCCTTAGCATGCGTACAAGAAAGAAATCCAATTACCTAAACATACATCACATTTCTGGTCAATGAAACTGACCATGTTTTTTTAGAACACTAGTAATAGTAAAAATAATAAATATAGGAAACATGTGTACCATATGCAGCTGAAAGATTCATCAACTCATTAGAATGAGCTTTCCCAGTGGAAGGATCCACCGTTCAATGGGAGACTATTGAACAAAATGTTTGTAAGAGGTGGTGCAAATCATTGTTTCATTAAGGAGAGTCTTGTTGCTTAACTTCCATCTACAGATCATGCTATTAGCTTAGGATCTGGAATGGTCAAGGTATTAATTTAATCTTTGATGGTAATTTGTGTTAGTGTTCGCTTGTTGCTGGTCGTCTTACCTCTGGAGTAGCATCAATCACTTGGATAGTTCTTGGTGGAGCTCTCCTTCAGGGTTGTGTTTTTGTCTCTTTGCTGGTGAAACACAGGTTTGTTGCACACCTTACTGCTAAAAGATTTGCCTGATATATAACCTACTACACTGTGAAATTCGAGTACTGATGCAAGAACCTATTATATGCAGCTTCACTGGAGTCCTTAAGTACGTATTCCCACTTCTCCTTGCTTCATTGCTAGGAATTGGCGATGGAGTTCTAAACACGCAGCTCAATGCCCTGCTTGCATTGCTCTTCAAGCGGAACACGGTAATGGAAAGTTTGCCGTATCACCTTTTCAAGATATTCGTAAAATTGAGTGATGATAGGTCCGTTTGATTTTTCCTCGGCAGTCATAAGTTCCCTGTGCTGCTTGTTCTATGCACCTACGGATGCATAGGTTATCAACAGTTAGATCAAAGCAGACGTACTTTGAAACATATCTTCTCTGACCACTTATTGCATGATCGCTGCTAATCTCCTTGCTTACATTGCTTTCTGGCCTTCTACCCTGTCGATAATACGAGCTCTATCTTTTGCTGATTTATATTGTCTATGATCCATCTAGGAAGCTGCATTTGCACAGTTGAAGGTTTGGCAATGCGGAGCAATCGCGCTCGTGTTCTTCCTGAGCCCTTACATCTCTTTGCAGGCGATGCTCGTGATCATGCTTGCCATGGGTTGTGCCTCATTATCCCCATTCCTGTTTCTCACACTTCATGTTGAGAAGGCGTTCTGCCACTCCAGTCCTTGATGTATTGCATCATGGTGTGCCTATTTATGGTTCGATCTCTTTTTCTCCATTTCAATATAGCATTTCGAAGGATAATTTCCAAGAACTTGAGGTGGTTGAAGTACCAGAGCTCATGCATAAGTTACATGACTGATAATTGAGCTGTTGGCTCCACTAATCTTAAGGCGCACATTTACCTCAATTATCAGTCTTCTTCTTCCTCTTCTTTTTTTGCCAGTTACTGTGACATTGGGAAGAACGGTCTATATGTGTAGAGGAGTTTCGAACAGTCAGTTGATTCAGCCAAGACCGTGTTGGTTCGTTATCAATCGTTGAACGAAACATCGGCCATCTACTAGTTCATTTAAGGCTGGTACGGTGCAGGCTGTGCTGTTTGCAAATGCTGGCCGGTGGAGGAGTCCGAACCAATCTATGCACCGGTGGATCAAGGTATCCAAGATCGATCTTGACGCTCTGTTGCACGCCTCGAAAATGGTTGTTTTAGTATAAAGTGTAAATAATGGCTCACTGCTGATCTTTGATGAAGGCAGACCACAACAGAAATCTGTCTCGGCGTCTCTCGACCGTGCATGTCTGATTCCCTTGTCTGGCTAGCGACCCAACTCCGTCGAGCCATAGTTGCTGATTCTCCCACTAGCATATTTTCTGCGTACATTTGTCGCAAACCTATACTCCCTATTCCGCCCGCTATTTCTCTGCCCCGTTTCCGCATTTCTGCTTTTCTTTTTGGGTGCAGATCTCCTCCTTCTGTCCTCCGTGGCTGATCCCTGATTTCGTGCCCTTCCGATCTTGCTATCACCCAAAATCCAGGGCAAGATATTGCTTCCGCAATCTCACCGTGCCTTCTTCGATCACTTTTGCTCTACACTGCTATACGCTTCTTCTTGTTGCCGTTTGTTTGATTCGTTTCAATCTCAGCACTTGTGCCGGTGACGAAACTGGGGATTCAGAGTTTCAGGGTAATAAATCCTCCCTCCAACGGCGATGGATGGTCGTTAGGCGTGTCCTCTGTGACACAACTCGGCTCAAGAAGCTGCACATTCTGAACCAGAGAGAGGGAAACTAACTTATGGAATGCTACAACGATCCGCATCCTTGCAACGGAAGATCGCACCAGTACTCCACAGCTATAAACGTACGTGGATTCGAGTATCAAGAGAACGAATCGCCTCGGCCAGTGTGTAAAGAATTTTGAAGCCACTCACTCTTGTTCAAACAATGTTGTTGATCAATCTCCAAATAAAAAAGGGTTCACATGTAATCGGGGGTGGCAATTTAGCCCTTCCTGTTGTGAATGTTTTCCCCACTGACCAGACGGTTCAGAGAGATTCCACGGTGATTTAGATAGGAAATAATGTAAGAACAACAAACAGGTCCTACAGAAACCCAAAAAACCAAAAACCCATATAGAACGTAAGGTCTTTGAATTTTATACGGGAGTCTATCCACGAGATCCACTTGTTTCTTTCGTGACATCAAAGAACCCTGCTGCCTGCATCTGAAACTCATACAAGCCATCCGCCGCTCGGCACCCCTCCTGTAGCAGCCACAACCAACGCGGCTTCACCATGTCATCATCAGAAGTTCACGGTGTCAACAACGCGGTGGATCATATGAATTAATCATCATGTTCTTTCTCGATGCATTAGAGGGGTCGAGAGAGGTATTGAATCATGTTGCAAAACCTATTTTACCATGAAAACTAATTAACTTTTCCGTTTTCATTCCTTTTGCTGAACCACTGAGGAAAATTAGTAAGATATGTGCTGCGTGGTACTCATTTGCTACATTCTGCAGTATAAAACGGTGACCCGAAAGTTTCCTCTTCTCCATCTAATGACAAGGAAAACATTAAGGCACTCAAAACTGAATAGTTGTCAACTGTAAGATCAGATGCTTTCATGCCCCGGCAAATATGGCAAAATAGACTGATAGTTCAGCATTTCAACAGAAAAGAATTAAGACCTCCTTGTGATAGAGTGAGTGTACCTTAAAGGAAGCCGCCTCCAGTCCACGCAGCATCTGATTTCCCATTGTGACCCACAGCTTTCTTGTTGGGTGCACTTTGGTAAAAGTCGTCGTATCCATCATCTTTGGGATCATCCCATCCTGCCCAACCGTCATTATTACCTGATGTTCCTCCTCTATTCGACCCCTCTTTGCTCATTCCACCATTGTCCCAATCATCCCAGGAGCTTGAGCTGTAGGAATTAGAGTCCACTGTAGAAGAAGGCTTCGCGGTCGAAGAAGAATTCCACCCCTTAGGCTCTGGTCTAAACTCCTGATAATATCCGTTCTTCCCATTATCATTTTGTTGCCAGCCATTGTTGTTCCACCCATCCTTTGTGTACTCCTCGGCCTTCTGGCTTGCAAGTGCCATGACCCCTTTCATGATCCCCCATGTCTTCTGGCCAATCTCAGTTGTCTTTGTGGTAACAACATTTACAGTTTCATTCACTTTGTAATCATATCCTCCTTCCCTTACCTGTAAGAGGAATAGTCTTATGCATCCAGAAGAAAAGACTGCCCATGCATCTATATACTTGATTTCTTGAACATAAAAGTGCACATGCATCATTACACCACTTAAGCAGTGGAAAATAGTTGCATTCACCATTAACATTTCAGAGTGACACCACCAGTGTTCAGGTATCCAACAGTAAACCGAAGAATACAAAAGAAAGTAATGAAGCACAGAAATGAAAGTCACTGCTTTGAAATAAAGGTCATCCACAATTCCAAATGAACATAATTAGGTCAAGCTTCCTCCTCAATTTCCTTCATTATCCGAATAGGTGATATTCTGTTTACATCGCATAATCACATGCCCAGGGCACTGAACATCAAGCAAGCCCACCTAAGACAAAGCTTAAGCACAATCTACTGTATCAATCAAACAATAAAAGAGGTGTTGTGCCATTAAAAATTTTAAGGTGCGACAGAATTATGCACGTTCATGAAATAGTGCATATCAAGCATAGGTAGGCTTCTTGATAAAATAAGGTGGAATGCATTTTTTTTTTTGAGTAGTCAAGAAATTAACTTCATTAATATTGCACCAAGAAGATGTGTAAAAGCATATACAGGTGGAATGCATAATTTGCAACACCAAGATTCAAAAGTATCAGTCACTGCACCTGTATATCGAACTAACAAAACCCTATCGCTACTTAGGGGCTGGTCCTTAACTGCTTTGTTAAAAAACCAAGAAGCCATCATAGTCAGTCATCCATCAAACCAATATACAGGCTGCTGCTATATGCCACCATTAATCACAAATAGATCACTAAGAGGCACTCCCCAAAAGACTACTGAACAGATCAAATTATAAAACAAAGAAATCAGTGATACAGGCATCATTCAAGACAAAGAAACTTCCTAGGCCACAGTAGCAGTCAAAGAAACACGACGGAGAAGATCAACCAAAGCATCTACATTGCATCCAGCAGCTGAATTTGCAACATATAATGTGGAGCACCATTTACAAGATCTAGCTTCATAGTCAAAGCATCAAATTTTCCAAATGATTGCAGAACATAAACATCAATACCTTAGAAGTCAGCTCTTTTGTTCCTGCCTGGACAACACTGGCTGCTGATTGAGCTGCCGAAGCTGCGACTATAGAAAGTCTACCTAATCCCTATAGATATATATATAAGAGACGACGATCATCGTCCGTCAACAATTCCCAAGATTGGATAAAATCATAAAAAATGATAATGCAGAATGATCTATCTATAACCTGAGAAACGACAGATAGAACGTCTCCCTGTGAGTTATTGTTATTCCCTCTTGGAGGCATGGGGCTTGAACCAAAACCCACGTACTTCCCACCCTGCGAGGGCGGGATCCCCTCAGGCCTCGATTCATTTTCTACCATCTTTCTAGCGAAGAAGCTCTCCTTATTCGCTGCAGAAGCCTCCAACTGCGAGCGGGTATAGATATCCTCAGTGGACCTCGACCTAGCGGGAGGTCCACCAATGCCATTAGCGCTTCCCGTCCTGAAATCACTCACAGACTGATTCCTCCGCACGTCGCTCGTCGTAGATCTGAAGCTATCGTCGTTATCCCAGCTGTCCCAGCCACCGCCGCCGCCAGTCTCCGAGAGGGGTGGCTTGTTCCTGCCAGCGCCGATCGGCTCCTTGACAACCGGGGGATCCCGCCAGGGGCGGCCTTCAGCAAGGGCCTGGATCCGATCGCGGTAGACCTTGGCGGCGTTGGTGTTGTACTTGGTGACGATGTCGGTCTCCTTGGGGACGCCGTATTGGGAGAGGAAGGCGTTGAGCCGGTCATTGCCGCCGTGCTCCATCTTCTTGATCTGGAGCTCGGACCAGGAGTCCATGGTGACGGATCGGACGAAGGAGATGTGGACGCCGAGGCCGCGGTGCTTGCCAGAGCACTCGAGGCACATGAAGACGCCATAGGAGACGGAGGCCCACTGCGGATTCTTCTGGGAGCAGTCGACGCATGTCTTGTTCCCCGGCTGCGCCTGCAGATCACGGAGACGCCGCGACGCCGCCATCTCAGATCCGATCCGATCCTATCCTATCCGGGTTTGAATCTGGTGAATCGGACCCCCTTTCTCTCCTCTCCGTCCGGGGCGTGAGAGAATCTGGGAGGGGGTAGAGGCCGAGTTCACCGACAGCCGGCAGCTTATGTCCTCTCGATAATCGGCGGACAAGGGCACCGTTGTCTTTTCAGCGTTCCACGCGTAAGTACTGACGGACGTTTGGTTCTTCGGGTAATTGTTTTCGTTTTTTTTAAAAAAAATTCATAAATGACTAAATTAAAATCGAGATTGCCCTACCACTTACCAGATAATTTATGGGTAAGCGTATTATTTTACTTAAAATTTTAAAATACTCTCAATATTCTAATTCAGCAGAGAATAAAATAAAATTAAAAAATATTTATATATTTTTTTCAATTTTATTATATTATATTTTACCATCTCAATTAATGAAAAACACTTGAAAAATTCTTCCATTCACGAGTATTGGTTATGTTAGCATTTAGAGGAAGCATGGAAGACGATTAGGGTAGGGATGCCCAATTCGGGTAATGCAGTGTTGGGAAAATATAACCAATCTCGTAACCTGGCAAATTGTAACCGAAATAGTCGTAATATTGGCTCCTGATGTTCGGGTGGCCTACCTGATCTCTATACTAGATGGGCTTCGGGTTGCTCAGAAGCGGGCTCGAATAGGGATGCCAAAATCGGTCCGACCTGCACCGGGGCTGGTAGGACCCGACTTGTGCTAGAACATGTGCGGGTCGGGACGGGACTAGGTATGGTATGCCCTTTGACCTGGCCCGTCTTGCCCCGCACCACTATAATTCATTGTATAAGATGTAATATTTATTATATTCCATATAATATCTGGCATATTATATTATAATATATATTATTTTTTTATTTTGGAATTCAATTAATGATTTGGAAATGTTGAGATCAACTGAAACGACGTAGCATCGTGAAATATTTTTTTTTAAAAAATATATAATATATTTCGTGAGAAAAATCGAGTTAATAAGTAAACCTCTCTTAGATTAGTAAGGTTTTAAATGATCGGGTGGTTTTGTCGTTGTCGAGGTGATTTCCCTGCCTCCTGCCTTCTTGCCTCGACTCGACAACTACCTGGAAAGATGACCCTGAGGACTCCGATGACCGATCGCAAGGCGATTCCTGTATACCTCGGCCTTCTCCTCTCAGCTCGGAGGTGCAGCTTCTAATCTAACCGCCGGCGGCTCGACCGCTTCCAATATAATCTAATCTAACCTCTTCGTTTCCGGTAGGCCCCTGCTCCTTCTCCTCTCGAGAACTCTCCTTCCAAATTTCACTCCACTCCATGCCCGCTGTGTTGATCAGATGGGTATGATGCTGGGGCTTATTTATACTGTATAATCGAAGACGCGGAGGGGCTTCTTCGAGTTTGAGTTTTGGTGAATGATGTAAGAGGGCATGCGTTTAGCATACAGGTTGCATGGACGAATTGAAACGGCTGCAAGATGAGAAATTGCTTTTATTTCTGCACAGTGTGGCGCTCTCCGGGTATAGATGTTTGAAATTCAAAGCTTTTACCTTTGAGTGCTTTAGCTGAGCTGTGAAGGAAACGGTATGTTTCACAAGTGTGAGCTCTGTTTTGCTGATGTCTCTTTCCCCTACTGTATTTGCAGGGCTCGGCAAGAGAACTACATCGGAGAAACTCCATGAGGCATTTTGTAAGTTTGGCCAAGTTCTCCACGGTAATTGAGTAGTTCTTATCTATGCTTAGCTGCTCTTAGGAATATGCAGCATTGTTTGTGTTGAGAATTTGATTCCTTAAAATAAATGTCAAGTGGCAATGGCCAATACTGCGATCTATTGATATGTTTGTTGGTGGGTGGTTCATTTTGCAAGCTTTTGAGTTGCTTCGAAGTGATCTCATGAAAATAATGCATTTTTCATGTTCTTCTTATTTTCCCCGGCAAAGGTAGTGACTGATTGAGGTACGGGACTCTCTAAAGGCTTTGGGTTTTTCAAATATGCCACATTAGAGGATGCAGCGAAAGGAATAGAAGGAATGGATGCAAAGGTTGGTTTCCTTTTTCTGTTGCTATACCAATATTTGCAGCCAGTGACCAGATGAGAGAGACTAGAAAACAAGCTCTATCTGTATTAAATAGTGGAACAGTAGTATCTTCTTAATGATAGTTAACAAAATTTCCTGGAGATAGAATTTAATGTCATGTTCATATCATGAATGGAATTTGGATAACAATTCAAGGGACTAGGCTTATTATCATATACATCTTTATTTTTTAGTGTGATGTATTCTTGATGCATGGAGAGAGGACTTCTAAAGGTGTGGGCCGTGTATGAGGAATCATTGTCTGTGATATGCTCTATAGTACTTAGAAAGGGAGAAGATTGCGTGCTATTTGTTTCAATTTCCACTTTAGTATAAATACCAGATAACTCCATGCACAAACAAGCACTTTGCATTGTACTAACTTATAATTCAATGTTCTTCTTAGGTGTGGGCTTACTTGACATTTTGAGCGCTAGTCAAATTCTTTCAGTTCATTTAGTTTAGTATCTATCCTTCTAGTTCCTTGGGCAAGAGGCTCTTCTCGTTCCCGGCAGTGGAGAACTTAAAAAGACCTTTTCACCTCTGTCTCTGTGCGATGTAGTTTTTGTCATGGCATAGTATGTATGATGTGGCATTGCCATTAATATGTCTTAATTCTTGGTGTTACAGTTTCGTGATGGCTGGGTAATTTTTGCTGAATAAGCAAGGCCTAGGCCGCCTCCAGTGCCAACAGGAGCTCATGATCGTTGTGCGCAAGGAAGCTAATCAGCAACCACATCCCCACTGGCATTGTTTTTTTGCGTCCGTTCTGAAAGATATGTGAAATGTGCGCTTTGGACAGTGGCATAATGATCTCTATCAATTGTCAATTTGTATCAAACATACTTGATATATGATTAATGTATTATCACTCGCCTTGCTTTCTTGCTGGATACTTGCACATTTTTGTCAGTTGTCTCGTCTCGATAACTTTATCCCCAAGGTCACAACAAGAAAGTGAACAGTTATTAAGATATCAGAAAATTTAATATACTTACTGTTGGTGATTCTCAGTTCATTTATGTGATTTCTGAGATTCAGTAGAGCACCTGGAAACGCGTCTGGCTAGATGCCATTTCTCTGCCCCATTATTGAATGGCTCTTTAGTATCTGCTGCTCATTTCAACTAAAACAAGTTGAATCGAACCCATTTTGAGGGGACAGTCTCATGTGCAGCCACTCTGTTATGTCCAGGACCAAGTGACAATACATCTTTCTTGAGAACTGATCAGATGCTCGGACGTTTCGAGTGCCTTAACAGTACTTTAGAAGGATGCGTCTTGGCTATCTCATGTTTCGATTCTGCTAGCCTGTGAGAATCCCCTTACTGTTGTATCTTGAAAGGGCCAAAAGTTGAGGGATGGGCATAATCAACTTCAATCTAATCGTCGAACAAGTCCACTAGGTAAACCAATCTATATTAGCAGCATGATTTGGCATTTATTCCCCTTGAAATAGAATCTTAAGCTTGAGTTTAACGAACAAGAAAATCCAATTTGGAAGAACCTTACTGCTAATGAACTAAAAATTCATTAGGTTTCTGAGAACCGGGTGATGATGGTATACAATGGAAAAAGAAGTTCTCTAAGTAACGTGGCATCTCTAATGGTATATGGAATTCTCTTTTCCATTTTCAGTCGAAGTCTAATCTTTACCAGATGCAGAACTCTCTGCACACTGTAATCTCGCACCGAGTGCAAAGCTCAGACAACAGGATTTTGACAGGATAAGATCTCAGGCGATCTTCTGCTCCGTAAATGAACGTATGGAATCAGAATTACAACTTCAGTGTCGGTTCGATTTCTTGAGATGCTAGATGCTGAGGTTGTGCTACTGCTACTCACCTTGAAGAAGCATTAATTTACACCGTTGGAGTGCCAAGGACTTTCATCTGAACGGCTCGACCCTTCTCCTGTTCAGAACTGACCCGACCTGACTCCAACAATCTAAAATGTGGAGGCTCGAAGCGAGCTTGGACCGGGTGCTTGTGCCCTTCTTCAATGGCGTGTTGCTGCCACCCGGGTGTTTTATTCTTGCCACAGAGACGGCATCACGCTCGACAAATTCAACGGGAAATGATCGTATCGCTTTGACCGAGCAAAAATCTCCAAGCACTCGCACCTTGCTTTCTCTTAGTTGGCTAAGTGGTACGTGCACGTACGACATAAACCTAAAGTGCTGCTCCTAGGTCGCACACGGGCGTCCGAGTGCTTTGTACACTCCACCTGTCTCATCAACTGTCACAAACTAATATAACAGCCATCATCATCAGCAAAACACCAATTATACATATATGTGCATAATGCATTCATGTGTAAGAATGAGTTTGATGTGTGTGTGTGTTTTTTTTTTTAAATTTTACTCTTTAAAAAATTATTAACGTTCGTTAATGAGAATGGCTCAACGATGGATGGTGGAATCGGCCTTAGTTTCCTGTTTCGGAGAAATGGAAAGCCAGTGGGCTTAATTCCGATCACAAACGACCTTTCTTTCTCCGGGGTTAAAGCAAAGCTGCTTATGTTCGTGATCATGTTGGTGAAGGACGAACAAGAAATATTCCCCAAAAAATGTGTTCTAAAGCAACCATCGCAATCAAGGAGAATTAGACCATTATGTGTGGGAGGTGAGACAATGGAGTTACATTCAAATCTCTCCTTGCCCTAAACGTGCTTGATTCCTGTTTATTGAGAATCCGACTCAGTGTCCAAACTCTCCCTCTCTTTCCCCCACCCCTCCCCTTATTGATAAACCCCCTTAGCCAATCCTAATTTCAGCCGTCCCGATTACGGATTACTTTCCATGCACACAAGATTCAAACATGAGAGATCCATGTACAAGAAAAATGCGATATCGAACTGTTTCAACCAACCCATGTTGACAAAGCCTGAAGCTTTCTATCAGTACTGGATGAGACCATCGGTCGAGTTTATGAATGCCGCCACATGATCTAGAAGACGGAGAATTTCCTCTTCCCTATCCTACCCTACCCGACATACCCTTGTACGCTGCTCGCACTCTTGGAAACATAACTGATCCGATAACAACCACTTGAACGTCTACCCTTTTATGCCTTCGCCACTTTTTTTCCATTTTTTAATTATTGGCTGACAAAGAAATTAGGTTAATCGTCACATATGATGTCCAGAGGTGCGCGGGTCCATCTGGGTCTCTGTGGAGATCTGATGCATGAGGCAGATTTCGGTACGTGCTGTCCCCGAAGTACTGCAAATATATCCTCCTTTCACACTAGACGAAGTTCACATCTCAAACCGAGACCAGAGATTCGAGTTGCGAAGGCAATCTTATGCGGGGCCGCACGAATATATTTCTAGGTTCGTCGATTGGCCATGGGAGAAGGTGCCCGTATCAATTGCTAGCGCGTAAGCAACACACCGCCCAAGCATGGGATCTTCGTAACTTGTTTCGTGATCGGGCATCGGTCCTTTCCGTGGATCAACATTCTTTGGTATATCGATCGATGTGTGTGTTGTGATGGTCCGTACCGACATGACATCTCTTTCCCACCGCGAAATGGGACGAACGTTTACACACAGCAAACCCCATATGGATGTTGTTGCGACGCATCATCGATGGATCGGTGCTATCAGTCATCACGAGATGGCCAGAAGAACAAAATTGGAGATAAGAAAGGGATGGAATAAAGCTGGAGAAAGGAATGGGAAAGAGGAGAAATGGGTGACGATATTGGAAAACGAGGACGCCATATCGAGAACTTTGTCAAGGGCACGATGTTGTTGTGGAGTTACAGGTCGTTTTTTGACATCCACCCTTCATTATCTAGAAGCCAAACGGATCCATGTGAATTCGGGTTGAATCTATATTGATTAACTAATAAAAGATAAAACTCAATCGTTCATGGATAATATTCACAATCTATAGGGACCAAAACCGATGCCTTCCTTAACAGGAAGAGGCACCGAACTGCCCGATCGGATCAGCCCACGTTGATATTAGTTTTGTGATAGGTTTTAGTTATGGATGGATAGCAATTTGATGAGGTAAGGATGTCTTGTCTGGTGCATGTTCTATGCATTGTTAAACCACGATCCGCGAGTGCTCATTTGTGGAAGAAATTTTCAGGTTCTTTCATGTTTGTTAGTATGACTTTTCAAGATGCTTAAATGTAATTGAACATGTGATTAATTTGGAGGAAGATAAGATTTGCTCGACACACATCTTCAAAGGAAGGAAGACATGTTTCATTCTCGGATCTCCACCGAAGACCCATCGACCGAACCCAAAGGCCACAAATGCGCACTCGGACACAACATAAATACGAACAACGCAGGTCGCATTCATCTTGTTGAAACATATATACGGTATCATGATCAATTCGACGCCGAGATGCGTACAGCTAGATGTCTCTAGCCGTTTCTCTCACTCTCTAGAACTCGTGCGAGCATGCACAACCGTATTTGTCGTGTTTCGTCAGTCATGGCAAGTATGTACTGATGATCAAGCAACTCATTGATTGATCTTTCGAGGGAAGACAGCCATTGAAGTCTAAGTGTATGGTGGCGACGAGCTCTAGCTAGGGTTTACGTCTCCAGGTTGGGATAATTAATGAATATACAGTGTCCCTCCGACTTTCCCCGTTCCCTAGGGCAAAGGCATAGCCCTTCCACCATGATTTTGATCCCGATCAACCTCCCCTGTTGGCTATCTTCGTTTTCTGGATGACAAAACACGCTTCAGTACCACTGAGATTATTAAATATATATTGATAATATCATATATGTAGTGGCGTCGATCATTTGTCGGTCCACGGCGATTGCTAGCTAGTGATTAGCTTGGTTGTGTACCGGCTGATGAAAAAGACAGACGGGAGACACAGCTCTGAGCCTCGAAAAGAACTCAAAAGCTGAAGAAGAAGAAGAAGAAGAAAATCTATAGCTTAATTTGCAGAACATCTAACTGAATAAAGTAGCTGCACAAGCAAACTTCAGCACGGCTGATCTCAAGTCCAAGTGCATCCCTGTCGTGACTAAGCGATCGAGCTGATAATGCCATTGATGACAATAACATGTTATATCTATGTATATAAAAGAGATCTTGTGGTCAGCATATTCCTGGTACTTTCGTCTTCTCAGGTCAGTCTTCCACGACTGCATCGCAAGTGCACCCATTTGAATTATTGTTGTGAGTGAGTTGTAGTCTGAACAGGAATGGAACTTATTCTCCCACACAGACAGCTAGCTGGCTAGCGCTCGTGCCTCCTGCTTGCCTCCAGCTAACCCCCATTACTTGGGATTTTAATCTCCACTCATTATCTTGGTCCCATGTCAGTTCCCTTACGGTTCGATCACACATATCGATCGCCAATCTCAGATCATATGCCTCCTCGCGCATCGGATAAATATCTCATGAATTTCTTCCTTGGCTGTCGACTCCGTTGGCCATGGGTACGAACCAATCCCCTCGGCAACCGGCCAAAAAGTAATCAGATGCTCGTTAAAATGCACTCTGTTTGCGCTCTACCATCCAGCGCCTACATATATGCCTGGTGGATCCCCCGGACACAGTTTAGAGCACGGTTTCTCATAATACTATCAAATCGCTTCGGTCGATATTCGAGGAAAAAGCGCAGTCATTCTTTGGGCCGTGAAAAAGGAGGTTTTCTGATTGCATTGGGATACTCAGTGAACCTAAATCATCATGACCCTTAACGGTAAATCATCATTATTACATAATATGATGCACACGTATTGGTCGTACAAAGAAAAGTTCAAGCTTTACTGCAATCTTATGTACTTCCAATTTACTCAAGAGAGGGTAAGAAAGAAAGAAAGAAAGAAAGAAATTGCTCTCCCATTGCCTCAATCCCACCTAAAAACAGCATTAAGGATTAATTTTTTTCCCTTATGTAATATATATATATATATA
>CXYZ01019989.1:1066207-1103690 GCA_900006705.1 Sonneratia caseolaris
TGTTTAGTCCAATTTCATAATAATTCTAAGCTAATTTTCAGACAATTCTAAATTAGTTTAATAAGAAAACGTGTCAAGTTAGTTCCTGTTCAACGATCTTATTTTTTTAATTCAGTTCGTAACCGCCCTTTAATCAAATAAAAATAGTCATGTGCCGGTTTAGGGGCAGTAGACCTCAATTCCGACCTCCACCAATCTTGGGCAAGTTATCAGATGATTAAGAGGCAGCCAATAACCTCCGGCTAGGGTAGAGATGGCAAATCGTGCCGGCCCAAGTACACCCTTTAAGATATCATGCCAGGCCAGCACAACATGATAAGATAAGGGCGGCCCTGACCCGGCTTAATAGCACGATAATCTTGTTTGATCGTGACTTATTTGCAATTACAAACGAACTCACAAATGAAATTTTTTTTATTCTCCAATAGTGTCTTATAATCTATTATATGCAACTTGGGAGTAGTGCCACAAGTTAGATTTGACTAATTATTGGTGGTCTATATGATGAAGAATCTCTTCATAGCTTTTGCTATTCGATATGTAAATCAAATGATGTACTTTCAAATTAACTGGATCTAATAACAGAAATGAACACTTGTAGGCCAAAATCAACTATCTCGGACAGCTCCACCATCCTAATGTCGTGAGGTTGATCAAATTATGCTCAAAGGATGAGCAGCACCTCCTAGTGTACGAGTTTATGGCACGAGGGAGCACATAGAATCATCTTTTCCGGCTGTAAGTTTCCATCTGTGTTTCTTTCCAATTGCTGAGGAGGGGATATGTCATTTCTTTTGACGCACAGATGGAGAAATCCAAGGCATCCTTCAAACAGGAGGATCATACTTCCAGCCACTCTCGTGGAGCATCCAGATGAAAGTCACCCTCGGGGCTGCAAGGGGACTGGCATTTCTACGGAGCTGTGAACCTAAAGTCATCTACTAAGACTTCAAGACCTCAAACATTTTGCTCGACCCATTATGCAGCTCTTGAGTTCCTTCAAAGCTTCTTGATTCCATGTTACAAGTTGACATGATCATTCTCATGCAATTCATTTAATATCTTTTGTTTCCATTGGTAGGATTATAGTGCAAAACTTTATGGCTATGGCTTGGCCTAGTGTCAGTCTCTTAATGCTCGGACATGGATATGGCTGCTATGCGGGCCCTCGATCGTATAGCAACTAGGACCAGGATCAGGGGAAGATTGTCGAAAGATCATATGGTAGGGAAGGGTGAGTGGGCAGGCAACGCAAGCAAAGGGTTCTCCTGCAAGACTTGCTCCATGGCAGGTTGGCAGGCGATGTGCCCGCGACTGCTCCCGCAGGACGCGCTCAAGGGCGGGCGACAAGGACGCCCTAAGCCTTCCCAGGACATGCTCCATGGCGAGTGTCACAGGGGTCGGAACTCATCCAAAAATTTCCATTCCTGTGATGATGTTGAGCAGTGTCCCGTGCACTCTTAGCCAACCCAAACACACACAGTAAAATAGCTTGGTGAGGTTTAGCAATCAAGGATCGGGATCGAACAATGCAAGGTAAGGGAAATCTCACTTGTATTCACAAACTCGAATTACAAGAACACGCAAAACCCTTACACGACCTTGCACGGTCACGTCCAAGTATATGCCTCGTGTCTCCGGCACTTGCTCTCCTCACTTGGACGGGTGAACTTCACTCCAGGAGTTCACGCTTGGCTTTGAGGGAACTGGTCACAATATCGTCGGCCTTCATTTGCTCGACTTTCTGTGATGGAGTGTTTCCTCTCGACTCTCTCCAGTTACTTCTCTCGACCTTGAGACTCGAGTCCTATTTATCCTTGCAGGGGGGATCCATGATCCTTGGTTTTTAGGAAACAACCTAGTTTCCATAACCACCCACTCCCACACTTCTAGGGATTGTAGTTGGATAAGGTTGACTGCTTGCTAACTCAGTCATTTGGTCAGCACCTTGACCAAGACTCTATCGTTCCACAACTGGAGTATACCAAGTCTGCCTAAGTATCACCCGCACTGCACTCAGTTCGGTCATGGGCACCGCGCCCTTGCCTTGGATCAATTGCTGATAGCATGAAACAATAGCGTCGCTCGACTGTGAGCGACTTTCCTAGCGAGTCTTTCGGGAGCACCTGTGTGCCTGTTGCTTGCCAGCTCGCCTTGAACGGGTCTTGTGGGAGGATAGGGCGTCCAGATCACCTATCCTTGACTGGGTTTTTGCGGGATTGCCCATGCTTGCATTGCTTGCCACTTGGCGTCCACCTTGCTTGCCCGGAAGCAAGTCTTGTGGGAGGATAGGAAGTCTAGCTCACCCACCCCTGACTGAGTCTTGCGGGAGGATAGGAAGTCCACCTCACTCGCCCTTGACCGAGTCTTGCGAGATCGCCCCTTATAGCCTGGCAGCTTGCCCTTATGTTCCAACTGATCCTTCGGCAATCTTCCCTCGATCCTGTCCTTGGTTGCCATGCCATCGAGGGTCCGCCTAGCAGCCATGTTCGTGTCCAAGCATCAAGGGGCTGACAACGAGCTAGTAGGCTACGGGTGCGCACAAGCTCCCGCAACACACTTCCTAGGGCAGGCAATCTGGATGCTCTAGGAATGCCACAAAGCTCCTGCAAGTGCCGTTAGGGAAGGTTGCTCATTGAGCAGCACCTCGGACGCCAGCAATTGATCCAAGGCGTGGGCACGGGCCCAGGGCCAAGCTAAGTGTCGATGGCACTCAGTCGAACCAGACCGGCTTCAGTCGTGGGGGCATGGGCTTCTAGCCAAAGGACTGAGTTGGCAAGCAGTCAATCCAACTGCTCCAGTCAATCCCACTACTGCAGGCACCAACTCCTACTTGGCAGGTAGGGGAAATAGGGCGGTCGGGGATTGTGCTACCTACCCCTACAAGGATAAATGGGACGACTGATCAATAAATGGACGAACACAAGCACATCGACATACATACACATACTCAGGCGAGCAAGTGAGCAAGCTAGGCAAGGGGGAAGGAAGACTGGAGCAAAGGAAGGGAAGTCCTTGACAGAAAGTCGAACCAGGAAGGCCGGTCATGCTATCTCCAGTTCCTCCAAGCCGTTCATGGATTCCCGGGGTGAGTTCACCTGTCCAAGTGAGGAGTGCAAGTGCTAGACGCACAAGGCACATACTTGGCATGTCCATGTAAGGTTTTATAAGGGTTTTGCGTGTTATTGTAATCCGATTTGTGAATACAAGTGAGATTTCCCTTACCATGTGCTGTTCGATTTTGTCCCTTTGTTGCTAAACCTCACCGAGTTGCGTTGTTACGTGTGTTTGAGTTGATTGAGAGTGTGCAGGACACTGCTCAGCACCATTGCAGGAACGGAAAATTTTGGGAGAAGTCCGACCCTGTGACACCTGGGATGCTCTGACCGAACATAAGAGTCATGTTTCCACTTGGGTGATGGGGACCTGTGGATATGTAGGTCTAGAGCATCTTGCTACTGGTACTTTTTGTTTTGCTCTAGCAAGTTTCATCAATTAACTGATGCTTTCAATTTTCTCCTGGTTTCGTCATGGTGAGCTTATGGGGCCATATTCTACTAGTCCAGGAAAACCCATTAAGTTCATGGATCCAGCCAAAGTCTGGATCTCTAGATCAAAACAATGTGAGCGGTGACATTGTGTAAAACTGGGACCCATTGCCACCACCCTGTAGTCTACTCTCTCAAGTCTCAACAGCAAGGGGTTTGAATGAGATCATACTTCAATGTAGTTAAAAACCCTTCAGCCATTTCTAATGCTCTGCATTTTCACATTAATATTGTTGTTGAAATTGTTTTCATGACTAGCAGTTACAGTTCCTTTTTCCAAGGTCGATGAACTGCCAAGAATGACATCTACACCTTCGGGGTTGTCCTCCTGGAGATGCTATCAGGCCGACGGGTGATTGACAAGAAGTGAGCACCAGGGCAGCACAATCTTGTGGAGTGGCCGAAGCCATATCGCACGGGCAAAGGGAGGATCCTCCACGTGATGGATACCTGTCTCCAGGGCAAGTACTCGCTTGATCAAGCTAGAAGGGCAGCCAATCTCGCCCTCCATTGCTTGGATCCAGAAGCCAAGCTCAGGCCTGAGATGAATGATGTAGTGAGGGAACTGGAGCATGTAAGCACCCCGAATGATCATCACTCTCGCCGTCATTGACATAATGGTCACGGAAGCTTGGGTTTGAGGATTCAAACAGATGCCAAGGCTGGCTTGCTTATACTGGGCCTTCTGCTTCCCCTGTTTTTGCCTCATGACTCATAAAACCTCTCTGCATCGATTTTTATATAACTGGGAGATCTTGAATTTTTTTTTCTCCATATTGGATTTTACAGTTCCCCTGTTTGTTTGAAGCTGCTGCTGATTCAACCAAATTCTTGCTCAGCTAATTCATACTTCTGATAGAACCTGTGGTTCAGTAATTATTAGCTCTATCCAGATACTTGTTGAATCAGTTTCCTTTTGTAGGTTTTTGACTATTTCAGGTGGAAATCCATCTTTTCTTTCTTCGAATTTCAATTCCACAGCGAGCACAATAAAGGTTGATAGAATAATATTATTTACAAAGAAAATGAAGCATCTTTCCCAAGGCAATCTAAGTGAAACAGTGGCAGCTTGAATGACTTCTTGCATCACTCAGGAGACCTTCCAACGTGTCAAGTTGACTTGATTTCATGATTGGCTTGTTTGCTAGGTTCGAGTGCTAAAAAAAATGACCTGACCATTAGAATTCGCTACGATGACAATCTTCAGATGCAAGAACTCAGAGAGCGACTCTGGTCATTATGAATTCAGGAGTTCCCTTTTCGTCATGAGGGTATTCTTCATATCCACAACGGGAAATTTGGCCATGTTATCGCATTAGCAATCTCTGTTCCTAGTCTCAGACTATCTAAATTCGTTTCTGCTTCATTCATCTTAGTGACAAGAGTGGCACCTAAATAGGAGGATATGCAGGATTGTCCAATTAGTTATCAGTTCATAGAACATGTGATTAAATTGACAAAAGCTCAAGTTCATCAGGAGCAGAAAATATGCTGGCACTCTGCAACACCACAAAAGATTGGAACTTTTAACGGTTTATGAGCAAAGAGGAACGGCCGAGCAACATGTTCCCTCCAATGGCCGGGAACGAGAGAGCCTGCCGAGGAACTTACCGNTTAACGGTTTATGAGCAAAGAGGAACGGCCGACCAACATGTTCCCTCGAATGGCCGAGAACGAGAGCCTGCCGAGGAACTTACTGACGCAGATGGTGACTATGAACACAATGGTGTCGCCGGCAACGGAGCAGGGTACCAACCAAAGCGGCCCAGTTCTTGAAGTGCTTGGCCAGCCCAACCACCCCCACCCACCCCACCCCGGAAGACGGCCATACCCGTCATCACCCGGCAAGTAGCCGCCAAAAGCGGTTATTTATTCGTTTCTCAAGAGAAAAAATTTCTGTAATTTCTACTTTTTTCTAGTGCAGCTCTTAAAAATCAAATGTTCTAATTAATCGAGCGATTAGGAAATGTGAACGTGCGATGATTAGGGTTATGTCTACGGGTAGGCCTCCGATGCCTCCGGCGGCGACTGATGAAACAAGAGATATTGGAGATAGATTTTACATAGTGCGAAATGACGCTGTGCGAATCCAACTTTATGGGTGAGCATGCACTTACATCTTTTGGTGTGATGATTTCGAGCTGTGCGCATTCCGAAGCATTGTCTACTTGCCCGACCAATCAACGTCGCCATTTCCTCGGACTTTTCCATTGCCGACAAATAAAAATATGAAAGAGGAGGAGAGAAAAAGTCGCCCTTGAAGTCTTAGGGAACATTTTATAATCTGATCTCACAATTAATGATTTATTATATAATAAGAGTATCATATTATTCATAAGATACACATATCAACATTGTCACAGATGTGTCTCCTCACTGAGACAGTTTGTTGCCACTGCCGTTATTAAATTCAGCACGCGGCAGCAGGGTGGTGAACATGTGATGGAACAAATGAGATCTTTCGACATAAAGAGAGATGATTGGTGGGAGGAGGCTATTTTCTATCCGGGTTTGGAGCACATGAAATCAAGTAAATGATTCAGCCATTGACCCCTTTTTCCCATTGGGGGGTGAATGAAGAACATGCTCTCGCTCACCACTGGCCTGCTCAAAAGTCGGGGTCCGATCGAGTTGGTTTTATGATGAGGTATGCGTGCACTCCAGCCATGGCTCTCCATTGCCGGCCTGAATCGTTATCTTGTCTGGTGTTCCTTTCTGTCGGGGTATAAGATGGAAGAAGAACGGTCAAATCTGAAGTCAAACCGTTTCTGTTGTCTGATCTTCTAAGATTCAGAATGATGAGATGTTAAGAGTGGATATCAGGTACGCTACCACTTCGATATACTGCTCGTTTGCTCCATGTCGTTTCTTGTTGTTTGGGGGGATTGAAGAAATTGATCGTTTTAAGTAGAAGCAAACGAATCTGCTTGAAGATATAGGGATTAACAATCTAGTCGCCATTGCAGCATTGGATAGACTATCCCTGGACTGGAGCATTTCTGGGGGTCTGACCAAGTGATAGATCCATGCATGCTAATCTGAATCACCGCCTTCCCGCTGGACGCGGTTTCAGTACATTTCCAGCCAAAGAAATCCAACAAAGTCCTGCGAAGCAAACATCAGACAGTCCGGTGAATTGGTCGGGTCAAGGACATGAGTTTCATGATTCAGAAGACTGCGATTTCTCCCACGCAGTCCTGGGCTACATCAGCCGGATCCTCATGGAAGAAGACATCGATGAGAAATCGTGCATGCTCCAGGACTCCGTCGATCTTCAGATGGCCGAGAAATCCTTGTACGATGCTCTCGGGCAAAAGTACCCACCTTCACCTGTTAAGAGCCCCTCCTTTTGCATCAGTCCAAATCTAAAATACCCATATGAGAAACTTTCGAGCGGATCTCAATTGTTACACAGCTCCTCTGATAGCAGTCTAGTAGTGTCCACGGTCAACAGCACATTGGATTCTCGAGGTTGCTCTCAACAGACCCAGTTGCCCCAGCAGTATGGCTTGGAGATAAATGAGGTTGGTGTCGGTGACTTNGGAAGAAGACATCGATGAGAAATCGTGCATGCTCCAGGACTCCGTCGATCTTCAGATGGCCGAGAAATCCTTGTACGATGCTCTCGGGCAAAAGTACCCACCTTCACCTGTTAAGAGCCCCTCCTTTTGCATCAGTCCAAATCTAAAATACCCATATGAGAAACTTTCGAGCGGATCTCAATTGTTACACAGCTCCTCCGATAGCAGTCTAGTAGTGTCCACGGTCAACAGCACATTGGATTCTCGAGGTTGCTCTCAACAGACCCAGTTGCCCCAGCAGTATGGCTTGGAGATAAATGAGGTTGGTGTCGGTGACTTCATGCCGAATCATGATGACGAGCTGTATAATGNTTGGAGATAAATGAGGTTGGTGTCGGTGACTTGATGCCGAATCATGATGATGAGCTGTATAAGGATCAACGGATACACGAGAAGTTGCATCGGGGACAAAGTGGAGCAACGAGCGTGGAAGTCGTTGAGCCAGAGTGGAGGAGCTCAGATGATAACATCCACACTGGATCGGGAAGAAGGAAAACTCATGGAAGAGAGGAAACGGAAATGGGACGACAGGAGGAAGAGAGGAGGAAACAAGCAGCAGTTTATATTGACTCTGAACTACGCTCGGAGACATTCGACATTGTCTTGCTCAGCAGTGGTGGCGAAGGCCTCTCCCGTCTTCTGAGCCTCCGAGCATCTCTTAAGGATGGAGTAAACAAGAATCTGCACAGTGTAGAACAGCTCAAGGGATCGCAAGCCCGGAGATACCGTAGGAAGAAGCAGAAGCAGAAGGAGCAGGAACTGACGGATGTGAGAACTCTGCTTATTCAATGTGCACAATCAGTTGCCAGTAACGACGTCAGGAGCGCGAATTCTCTGCTGGAAGAGATTAGGAGATGTGCCTCTCCTTTTGGCGATGGGACGCAGAGGCTGGCTCACTGCTTCGCTGACGGGCTCAAGGCTCGTTTGTCGGGTATCGGGAGTGAGATATGCAGAGGGCTCGTTTGTAGAAGGACGGCTTCTGAGATGCTGAATGCCTACCAGCTATACCTTGCTGCTTGTCCGTTCCAGAGGATCTCCAATGTGGTCTCGAACAAGACAATCCTGACCATAGCAGCCACTGCGAAGAGGCTCCATGTCATAGATTTCGGCATTCTCTATGGGTTTCAGTGGCCCACCCTCATCCAGCTCCTCTCCCGGCGTCCCGGCGGGCCACCAAGGCTTCGCATCACCGGGATAGACTTGCCCCAGCCCGGATTCCGCCCAGCCGAGCTGGTTGAGGAGACAGGCCGCCGACTGGCTAGTTATGCTGAGGGCTTCAACGTGCAGTTCGAGTACCGAGCCGTTGCCAAGAAATGGGAGTCCATTGAAGTGGAGGAGCTTAAGGTAGACGAGGAAGAGGTCACCATTGTCAACTGCATGTACCGGTTCAAGAACTTGTACGATGAGACGGTCTTGGAGGACAGTTCGAGGGACATGGTCCTCAGTCTTATAAGAAAACTCAATCCCACCTTATTCATCCACGGGGTGGTTAACGGGAATCACAACGCCCCTTTCTTTGTGACGAGATTTCGGGAGGCGCTGTTTCACTTCTCTGCACTGTTTGATATGCTCGACACGATAGTTCCCCGAGCTAGCCAGGAGAGGATGCTGATTGAAAAGGATCTGCTCGGGTGGGAAGCTCTGAACTCTGTGGCTTGTGAGGGATGGGAGAGAGTCGAGAGGCCGGAGACGTACAAGCAGTGGCAAGTCCGTAACTTGAGGGCCGGGTTCATGCAGCTTCCCTTGGACAGGAAGATCGTAAACTTTGTGTCCGACCTCGTCTCGACAGGCTACCACAAGGATTTTGTGATGGATGAAGTGGGCAAGTGGCTTCTGCAGGGGTGGAAGGGCCGGCTCCTGTATGCCATTTCGACTTGGAAACCCGCTTAGGGAAGAACTGCAGCGCCGACTCGATCATTTACTAACGTGAGTAGGCCTTGTGTTTTGCCGCCGCTCCCGGGAACACTATGACTTAACAGCAAGCAGCAACCATGTATTCACAGTAGTGATTCTTTCGAGAGCTGATGATTTGCAGTACAGACAAGTGAGCAGCAAACGAGAACGACAATTTGACCATAGTTTTAGTCATTTGTTTCTGATTCCCGGGTTCATCTGGGTTCCTCCCGGNCATAGTTTTAGTCATTTGTTTCTGATTCCCGGCTTCATCTGGGTTCCTCGCAGACTCGCAGTGTGGAAAGAAAGATTTGCTGCTCACCTACTGGTTGGTCGTCAGTAAACAACACGGGCTGCCCCGAGAGTTTCCTCACTCGTAAGGCAGAGATCTTCTGGTCTGAAATTTTATATTTTCTAATTTATAACAATTTTATAATACCTTGTGCAATCTTTTTTTTTTCTAGAATTTTATATATTTTCTTAAAATTTTCAAATAGTAAGATTTTATAAGTTTTGATTAGCATGGATGTTGACCAGGAAGGAGAAAGCAAAGCATGGCGAGACTTGGAATTCGATTTAGCATATCTCACCGAGTCCACCATGCCAGCCAAGTATAATAAACATTTTCACTCAACAAGTGCAGAATTCTAGAAAAATTGATCGAGGGATTGCTCAGAAATATTGAAATAATAAGAATTAGGAGTTCGACGAGGAAATTTGAAAATTCAGAATTTACGAGGGTGTCTTGGAAATATTGTTCAAATATGGGATTGCTTACAAATGAGGGTGTCTCCGGTGGATTCCCGGGGTAAATTTCGAGTTTAGATGTAGCTCGTTGTCATTGGGAGCTTGGCCCTCTGTTCTCCGACGCCCGAATAACGATTCCGTGTACTTCGTTTGAGGGGCCAGGGTGTGTTCAGCCACTCATGAGAGGCAAGGTGCCACTGCCCTTGGCCCATACCGCTTCACATAAACACCTAAGAGAGCAGTCTCCTTCAGCTAGCCCTACAGCTCAACCTCTTCTTCATTTCCTGGTGTTTACACCACTTTCTGTTGATTTCCGAGCTCAACCATCCGGATATCAGATTCAGAGTGCACGCCTCGCCACCTAGTCGGGGCACTTCCGCGATCATAAATGGGAGATACACCCTTTACTTTGTCACAATACTATATTATTTAAGAGCAGGGGGCGNATGGGAGATACACCCTTTACTTTGTCACAATAGTATATTATTTAAGAGCAGGGGGGGAAAAGAATCCGGCTCTTCATCTTCTCATCCATAATACTAGCAGCACACCCATTTCTCCAAATCTCAAATTGTGGAGCCAAAAGAAAAATTAACATTTATCTGCCATGGATGCAGCACAGAAGAGCTACTACTACTACAAAACGAATCTGCATTGGATATTATACCATGATGATGGCAGTGAAATCTCCACCACTGCACTACGCTGGAACTCTATGAAACTGGCAAAGATGAACGAAAAAATATGCAACTAACCCCCAGAAAACATGGAGCACTCGGAAAGGCAGATCTGAATCCTCAGCATAGAGAAGAATGTTTAGCGTGCAGCTGATGCAGAATTAGCCGCTAATAAAGCTTGTCCGGCGACATCAGGATAAAATTCATCAATCAATCGTTAAATGGCAAAAAATACATCATAAACATTCATCTGCAGATGAAGTCCTATCCCTAGTATAGCCACAATGTGTCTTGGAGTTGATTCTCCATAACTCCTCTACTGCATCTTTGGCTCATCTCTAGAAAGACAGCTAACTAGTTCGAACAACTACCCCATCTCATTGGCTAAGTTTGTGATTGCTGAATATGTCCCGATGATAGAACTGAATAAGCCAAGAAGTATAGTGAATGAACAAACTCCAATCTGTAGAAGGAAAAGAAAAATCACGAGTGAAATTATTGAATATGAACTCTAGAAAAGAATAGACGCTTTTGCAGACAGTAGCTATTCAGGGACCAGGAAGTTACCTCAAGCTTACTCAATCGACCACGAAGTAATCTAAGATAGCATGCGCATGGAAAGATGAGAGCCTATTTGATAAAAATGAAGCAATCATTTTAGTCTGTGGAAAATGTTCATTGCACTCCCACCGAAATGCAACTTGGCCAAGAAAACATACCACTAGCATTGCAAGGAGTGATCCCATCAGTGCCATGACAAAACCTGCAGTCAGATTTCTGGTTAAGTTCAACTCGATTTGACCAAAGCTCGTAACTTAAAGACAGTGAAGGTTCATACCGAAAAAAGGAACAGTCAATGCCACAACCAATGTTGAGAGGGTCAAAACTGTTCTGATGAAGATGGCTATGCAATAAGATGTACGCTTGGATGAAGGCAAGAGCTCCTCCAGAGACAAGGAGACAGGTGTCATCGTTAATGCGTATTTCGTCATTGGGTTGACCACCTAGTATATGCAAACTCAATATATAAACTTCTGGAATCGCAATGAAGGATTTATCAGATTTAGGTAGAATTATCCAGCCTTTTTGTCAACTTACTGTTGTCCAAACTGCGATTTTGGTTGCCATGAAATTTGTGGGCATGTTAAGAGTGAATTGGGATTTGATTGAGTCGCCAAACATCAGAAATCCGCACACCGCTATCCCGGCATACATAAACAAGCAAAAGCCAAAGCTGCATAATAGTGGCAACAAATCAGGCTTCTATATGAAACAGTGCAGATCTGTATGCCATTGTGCATTATAGCTGGTATAGAAAGCTTTGTGCATTACCTGACTAATATGACTGCTGGGAATTTTGATGGCTCTTTCATGGAGGAATAGATGTCTGGGAAAACAGAGTGGCCTGAGTAGCAGAAGCCATAGATGCCGATTGTGAAGGGCAGATTTCGGAGGTTGATTGGTGTCCCAGTTGCATGAAAGCCTACTTTGTCCACCGTTCCCACCCATAACAAGCAGAGCACAACCAGAATTGATGCCACAACCCCTCCAACTGCCACAAAGAAGTAAGTTCTTAGAATTTTAAAAGCCCATTTATTCAAAAGTAAAGAAGGTTGATGCTTGAGGATGTGGACCTGAAAGATAGGAAAGCAGACTGAGGTTCCGAAGCCAAACAGTGGGAAGAACAATGAGGGTGGTGGTGATTGCAAAAATTTGATGAGAACTTAGATAGAAGTTGGAAATAGAGGCTTCGACGTTTGGGAATAGAGAGGCCAAGTTATCACTCATCATAATGACGTACTCCACGCAGCAAGCCTAAATCCAGGTCTTTTTAGTCCATATAAACTCCAGATCAATCATAAACATCATTGCAAGCGCAAAAAGGGTTTTGATTTCCTTCACTTACGTATAAGTCGAGGTATAATGCTATCTGTCACAGGAAAAAATAATTCAAATATCAGTAGGATTTAGTATATGTGGAGACAGCTGTTACTGAGATTGAGCTAGAGCTTACAGCGATTGCCAAGCGACCATAAACACCGAAGGCAGCTTGCCCAATGTCAGGGTAAGTTTTGAGTTCTGGAGAGCTTTCTAAACATCGCTTTAGCAAGATGCCTGTGTAGCCAGCAATTATGCTAACAAGAAAGAGCAGTAGAAGACTCGACCACCCTCCTTGATGTATTGCATATGGAACTGTCAGTATTCCAATCCCGCATAAGACATTGATCCCTGCGATGTTAAGGTTGAGAAGCAATTGATGCGCACTCTTTACATGAACATATTGATTCAAGATGGTTAAGAATGGATATGTCATAGAGGCTTAATCTGATAGGTGCAAAGTGACAAACATCTGCAGCATGATAGAAGTGTAAGGAACGGCTTGACGTAGACAATAAGATCCGAGGAAAGTGCCATTTACCATTAAAAGTTGCTTGAAGAAACGAGCACTGTTCTTGCAGCACTGGGAATTCACTAACGGAGAATTTTGCACAGGAAGATGCAGACAGGTGAGCTGGAAACTTTGGAGATGGAGGTCTATTTTCTTCATCCACACTTGCTGGTGAAATGAGGGGATGGCTGAGTGAAGAATCATGTTCCAAAGCCTGACCGGGTCTTTTGTATGCCACGGAAAGAGAACTACTAATGTTGCTCAAACTCGCTTCCCTCAGGAAACTTAGAGAGGGAGGGGTGAATCTGGTAAACATATCGATCGACTGCCTGCAATTACATGATCTATCAAGGTTGGAACTAACGGAGTAAACACGGTTCACTTCATGCATGATCTGCAGTTTGATGTAATATTGATTTCCGGCACATAGTTATGACCTGGGCATTTGTTCCATAACCAATATTTTCCAGTCAGGCAAACAGACTCAAATTTACATTCCCAGAGAGGCAGAACGTGACATTCCATTGCACCGAATCAGGATCTTCTCTCGACAAATTTGCAGAAAATGTGGGAAACTAAACAAACAGATAGAAATAAAGGAGAAAGCGGAGGAAAAAGCTTCAAATGGGGAACCTGTAACTCCGAGGCCATGGAGCGGTGTTCGTGTCAATGCAGTCTGAAGGGTTCCGGGGTGAGAGATCAGATTGGCTATCCGTGTCCTCATCCTCACCTTCGTCGTCGCATAACCTCTGGCCCTGATTTTCTTCGTCATCGGTCTGGAACTCATCGTCACAATCAGGACTGAGGTCCTCGTCAAGCTTCATCTTTCTATACCTCATTGATAGAGCCAAATGTCATAATCTTTCTCCTCCTCCTCCTACTCCTCCTTATCAGCAAGTTTTCTGATTCAGGGCCGTTAACCTGGAAAGCCGACTCAATGGAATGGTGAGCGGAGTTGTTGCCCCGGCAATCTGAATCTGATTTTTAACACGGTAGGAAGAGAGCGTCATCAGCTATTATTTCTCCCAGCCTCATAGGCACGTCGAGATACAGTTGACCCTTGATTCTCTTGTACTTGATTCAATTTTGGTATGCGATTTAATGGGAAAATATCGTACGAGATTTGACCAAGAAAGGAAAACAATTTCTTCCCCAGGAAATGGCGTTTTGCCGCGCCGTTCTTATCCATTGTTTGTGGAGAAAATCTCGGTGGGACCCCCGAAGATTTCTCCCAAAGAAGGCTTAGCTCTAAACGGACAGCTCGTTCCTTCAATCCATATTTTGGCTGGAAAGTGCAACTACGTTGCAATCGAATCGAAGGCAATCACAGCCCACCGTTACTGAGACTGCTCCTCCTCCACTGAAGAGATCAGATGCTTCACTTCTCAACCCTTCCACAGCTGAGACTAAGCGGCTATGTATCACAGCATCACTCACTGTCAGAGCACCTGAACAAATACTTATACTTCCTTTTCGTGGACACGACAGGATGCGGAGAGTGTAAGCGGATCATCTGATTCCTGAACGCTGGAATGAAACACTCCCTGCTATGAGAAATCTGCATCTCGATCTTTGCTGTGGTACTGCCAGAGATCCTTTTGGGCAGCTTGCATGGCTATTCAGTTGATGAGAAATGCTGGGTAAGCACTAAAGTCGTTGAGAAAAAAAACCCTTCTACTAAACGCTCAATCTTTCTAATTGATTGGACAGTTCTGATTCTCTCAAACAAATCATAATACCCTCCGATCAACGAGAAAGCAGCCAGACAGCAATTTCATCCCGGTTAACGGAAGACAACTCCTAGAGGGTGTCTTCCATCAATTTCTTTGCATTCGAATCTCTGCACTCGCATTTTTAACTAAATTCATTTTCCTTTTCAGTTATATCAACAGGGCAGTTCTCGATCAAAACCTCTATTCTCTTGGGATGAAGCGTTGGCATGTGCAACATCTCTCCTTGAAAAACTTTCTTTCTTGGAAAAATTTCATTCTTAGTATTCGGTCGGAATATAGCCAACGATCACGATCCACTTTGGCTGCTTCTAACTTGCGCGCATTTCTTTCCATTCCGTTGCTCTTCTCAGCTTCTCTTTTCATTTGCAGCATCTCTTTGCTTCGACATGCAACAACTTTTGTCATGTCTACGCGCCTGAAACTCGTCACTTGAGCGGTCTTCACTGGATCGTCGTCGAATTGGATTTGTTCCCTTGAATCGTCCATTGACGGATTCGTATCATCGAGTCTCCAAATCGATGGGCCAGGGAGGGTGGAATTTCGAAGCATGCGGAACCAAGGCGATCTGGGAATTGGCAACAATCGAGGAGCTATGATCATATGGGGATTAAGGAATCCTTCGAACATAAGGATGACCACCTCGACAATACACCCCCCAGCGGACACCTAAATGTGAGAAGGTGACTGCAACGAGCGGCTTCGTTCTCAGTAGAACACATTCTTCTTGTCAAAGTGTTAATGGGCCGGGCTTCGAAACGGCAATATTCAAGCCCAAGGGCCCATTGGGCGCAAATCATATGTGCTGAGGCTCACCGGGCCCATATAGAGTAGTCGCTAGGGCCCCACCTAGAAATCTTTATTAGTACTTTGCCCCACCAAACTTTCCTTCTCATCTCAGTTTACCCCCTGAGATGATTTGCTTGACGTGTCAAAGTGCGAGTGGCTCGTGGAGAGGCCCCCGCCATTTTCCCTTGCTACCGACCTGCAAGCAAAAGCGAAAGCATTTAGGTAGCTCTTCCCACCTGCAGCGACCGTTTCCATTTGGAAATCCTTTCAACTATATTTTTCCTTTATTGATAGACCGGTTGATTTTGAGTTGATCCAAAATTCTTCTATCTTTGATTGTTTAAGCATTTTTGGAATATTTTTAATTTTTAAAACGTCATGTAAGCAACACTGAAGAAAATCTTACATAGGATTGATGTGGCAACAATCGAAAGGGTTGAGAATAATAATGTTAAAAAAACAATAAAGATTTAGAATGAAAATTAGATAACTAAAAGATGTACGCAGGGGTTGGGTCGAGTAGTAAGCAGTTCGGTGCCGTCTAAAGAGGTTTCGAGCTTGAGATCTCGCGTACGCAGATATTCTCTTAGGGAATCTCACCGCTGGTGGAATCTACTTGGATATCGTGCCCGCCAACAGGAGAAAAAAGAAAACTAAATGATGTTTTTTTTCACTATCCATCTTTTCATTTATGTGGTTGTAATTTCCAAAATTTGCCACAGCGCTCTTTCCTCGTAGACACTGGGAAAAGGGCCAAGATATCGAGTCGACTTCCGCGAGGGACAGAGTTCGTGGAGGGGATGTTTAAGCCTTTCAGATCAGGTCCCATTCAACATGTTCTCCAATTATGGATCCCACAGCCGAGGGAGGTGATTGTTGCGCTGTGCACGGAATGAAGGGATTCTCTTCTTTACGCACTGCTTTGGTTGCTGATCAATGAGAACCACGGCAGAGGTCTTAGATTCTGGTTGTTTGGCTCACTCTCGTCACTCATTGCGGGTTTCCGGTTCTTCCGGGCAAAAACACAGACGTAGAATCCGATTTTCGTCTCGACAGACGTTCTCGTTGGCACTTGGAGCTGAAAAAAACTCAACTCGTGAACGGGAATATATAGGCATGGAATTTGATGCGAGCTGAGGAGAACAGGAAGAAAGAGAAACCCTCCTCTTATAATTCCTGGAAATCGCTGCTAATGAAAGTTGAACTTTCTGATTGACACACGATCGGTTCAACATCGGTAGATCCGAAGTCATCCAATTCTTGCGGGTCTGAAGAGAACCCCAACGATCTATGAAGACTAAATGAACAAAAGACGAATAAAAGCTCCAGAGCCCGAACTATACCATTGCAAGGCGAGTCCGGTCTCTCATTTGGGAGGGCAGAAAGTGATCACGTAGCGTGGAGCCCTGCACTTGTTGAGGCTCGACGAATCGTCGAAAGCGTAGCTGTAAGCCTTCGGGCAGATGGCCTTGAAGAGGTGTGCGAAGAGGGTCGGCTTGCAAGTCTTCGGGTTCGAGTAACTCCCCGTGCAGCAGTACTTGGCAGACTGCATCGCGAGGCAAGCGCTCTTGCAGCCGACAACTCTTCCTCCCTTCATCACCTCCAACGCCGAGGGGCAGCAGACATTGAGGTCGACCTCGCAGGCGGCAACCCCGCAACCAACCCCGCCGCCGACGGGCTTCATCGTGACAGGGAGGTTGAACCCGTCCACGAGGCTGACGTCATAGAAGTGGAGTGCGGATGTGGAGGAGCCGAGCGTCATCTCGACCACGGTGGTGGGAGGGACCCCGCCGGTGCCCTGGCAGTGGAGGAGGCCGGAGCAGTCGCCGGTGTCGCACGAGCCCTTCCCGTTGGAGTCGAAGGAGCAGCCCTGGCGGCCCCAAACCCGGCCGGACCACCTCTGGGGGAGGTCGATCACGACCTCCTGGCCGCTGGTGAGGAGGAAGCCGCCGGAGTTCGGGGTGGGGTGGCCTGCGCTGCCCAGTATCCCCGGCCATATGCTCTCCTTGCAGTTGTTCACTAGAATCAGCTGCTCCCCACCTGCAGCGGGCAAGCTCATCACTTAGAATCCAAGACAGAAACCAAATCAAAGAGGAAAGATTGAAGAACCAAACATAACCGCAGACAAACACGCACTTGCGATGATGATCAATAAGCAAGAGGAGAGGAGGAGGAAGCATGGGGATGAAGATGAAGCGGGCATTGTTCTCATTCAGTTTTTGAGACTGTAATGTGCAGAGCGGTGCAGTTAGTGAGGACGAAAGGAGAAAGAAGAGAGAAACAGTGGAGGAGGAGGAGGAGCGAGGGAGTTGAGTGAGGTGGGTGGGAGTAGTGGGAAGTTTTTGTACCTTCAAATACTTCGCCGGAAAGATAGGCACAGGCTCAGGCTCAGGCTCCATCTCACTGCTATCTTTTAATTCTAAAAGAGAGGAGAAAAAAAACCTAAACAAACATGCAGACAGGTGGGAGGAGGGAAAGAAAGTCAAGGAACCGTTCATTGGAAGCCGACCGTTCTTAATTTCCACTTTAGGGCTTTGAAGAGGATAGCGTGGGGGCATATATCCATTGCTTGGCCCTTGGTCTTTCCTCCAACAGAAAAAAAGGCAATCCATGGCGGACCCAAAAGAGACAAATCAAATTACAGGATATGGAAAAACAAAAGGAGAAGATGGAATGGCTAATCCCTTGAAGCAGCTGAACCCAATACTCAAACCCGAATTCGATGCTTCGTTTATGTCTTATTAATCTAATTATCTATGATTCCTAATCATGCACCCACAGAAGTCTAGACTCTCCGCGTAAGAAATCAAGTACCTTAAGTACTTTAATTATGAATTTTTTTGCTATCCATAAGATTCAGACACAACAAATAGTTATGGTAATTTGGAGGAGCGGCTGACACGGGAAAGAAAAGTTGTGGTTTTCCTCCTTTTTCGGGGCTCTTCCACGTAAGGTAACAAGAGAACCTAATTATGTTTTAATATGAACCCTAAGTGACATGATTATGTCTTCTCCCAATCTCTCCTTTTTCCCCCTCTAGAATAAAAATATTGTCTCGCTTTCGTATCTCGCAAGCCCCGCCTCCCATGCGTGCTTCCTCAATGCTCAACATAATGAAGTTTATCTAATCCTTATCCACTTGAAATTAATAAGATTTCAAATTTAATTCTAATGATATATATATATTTATTTATTTGGAGAGTTTATGGGCGGAACTCAGTGTGGCGCATGCATGCTATGGGCTGCGGCCCATTGAGGAAATGGAAGTCGGCTCATCGGCCGAATGTGAATGTACAGTCTTACCCTCTGATAAACCCTTATCATCCACTGTAGAGGGTTCGGACGGATTGATCTGGACAAAATGGTCCTCGGAAGCTACAGCCGGAGATGATCGGCGCGGGAGCGAAGTTCCTTAGGGCGGCAAAAGCCGCGTCTCGATTGGGGAGAGCGGCAACTTCCCGTCAATCTGCTTCTCTTCTTTTTTCGAACTCAGCGGCTCGATTCGTCCACGGAGATATACCGGATGCTAACCCCGTGGCTGTTCAGATGATCGATTACGCCCTTTCCCATGCCAGGGCTCAAAAATCAGGTCTTATTCAATTTTACACTCTCAAGTTTCTACGTTTATCGTGAAGGGTTTTTAGGTCTTGTAATTCTTCTTTTGCTGTCTAGACGATTCGTACTCCCAGGGGATGCTTGTACTGGAGCAGTGTCTGTCAACTCAGCCGAGTAAGGGCCGAGATGCAGAAAACTCGAGGGGATTGGTCTTGCTTGCCATGTCCACACTCTTATCTGAGAGGTCCTTCTCCCTCTCCTTCCAATTCTCATGAAATTTTCGTCTATGTCAAGTTTCGCTCGCGGATATGGCTCAGGGCTGTTTACTTGCTCTATTTGCATAAATTTTGTTCGTGTGTGTGTTTTTTTTGGGGGTCGGGGTGGGGCTTTGGGTATGTGGGGGTTGGTGGGGGATGTGGTGTGGTGGTGTGTAGGGTGTGGTTTGCCGTGGAGTTCTTAGCTAACTCTGTAGTTAAATTCAATTTTTCAGGGGGAATTTTGATGAAGCAATGGAAAAACTGTGTATGATCGAGGATTTGAGGAATTCTTCCATAGGAGTTAGAGGTGAAGTTTATTTTTCATTTCAAATGCTACCTTAAAGTGCTCTTATTTTGGGTTGACTTTTACGTTATCCGCATGGAACTATTGAGGTCAAATCATGAAAATTGATGCAGCAGTTATGGAAGACTAAAAATGCTACTATTTTAGAGTTGCCTTATTGAGTGCATGACAGTGTTAATGTTCACATTCCATTAAGGAGGACTGTTATTGGCCTTCGTCTGTGTAGTTAAAGTCATGCAATGGGTTTTCTAATGGAAGCTCTGTTTTTGCTTTGCTGCAGTTGCTGCTATTGAAGCTTTGGTCGGGCTAAACTTAGAGCTAGGCCAAGTAAGCTACTTAGAACTGGCCATGATTTCAGGTTTTGTTTCAATATGTGAATTTATGTGGAGAATGTTCTCCCTATATAGGGTGATGCTTCATCAGTGCTCGCAGATAAATGCTTAGAGCTTTTGTCAGAGGAACCAATAGAAATTGGAAGTATAGGATCCGGGATAAATTCTCGTGCAAAAGCAGTGAAAGGGTTGGTTGAGTTAGTCCGTGGTGATTTTGATTCTGGTAGGGCTATACTTGATTTAGTCAGTATGTTCCTTTGGTGAACTTGTTTTTGTAGTTTCTAAAAGCGTACCTCCTCTTCTGCAGCCAAAGTCTACTTCCAAGGGAGTGATGGAGGCAAATATTCTACAGGTGGCATTTTTTTTTGTTTAACCTATGCATGTGTTCAGTTCTCCTACATCCATTAAATAATGGGTTACTCCTGAGTCTATGAGTAGTCAGTTCACGGTTCCCTAGTAACTGCATCTTAATAACAGTTCAGAAATCATTTTGACATCTTTTTGCAGGCAGTGTTGCACTTTTTGATGGCAATGCCGCCCTATCATATGGGCAATTTTTGCATGCCACAATGAACTTTTCATTGGCAAAAGAGGTATACCTGAAAGTCATCCAAGGGACATCTGAGAACAAGGGGCATGCCAACACTCATTTGGCAGCTTGTAATATGATTCCAGAGGAAGTCATGTTGGGAGCAACATGTGCTTTGGGACAGCTTGAATCGCACTTGGGGTAGGTCTCTTGTTTTATTTACTATTCTGCATGGAATTTTCATTTTTTCAAAAGACTGACACTTTTAAACATTTCCATAATTCTTTCATTGTCTACATATCTGGGACTTGCCTTGGAGGCAGATTCATTTCTTTATCCTGCCTCCATGCAGATATTTCCTTGACCCGAACACCTGACATACCTTCTCTTTTTCCCTTTAAAATATATGGCTGACTAGACATTCATTGGGTTACAAAGATGAGCTTATTACAATCTTTGTTATGTCTGTTTCTCATGTATGCTGTCCTTACGTTATCAGGAACTTCACTGATGCGGAGGAGATATTGACAAAGGCTCTGACCAAAACTGAGGAACATTTTGGTGTGTCATGTTAGCAGTATTACTGACTCAGGAATTGGAATTTATTTCAGGCATCATCATTCTTAGGTTTTCTCTAGTTTGGCGTCCAATCATTGATTAGTCAAATCTACAGGATCTTATCATCCCAAGGTTGGCATCGTTTTAACCTGCATAGCTCTCATGTTTCGCTGGAAAGCAATGCAGGAATGCTCAAGTTCTCTGTTAGTTCAAGAGGTTTGAAAAATATCTTCGGATGCATTATTTGTATCTGGCCTGTGCATTTGTGGCTTGCTTGACTTATTGCATTAATAATTGTCTCAAAACCAGAGGACTGAATTGATTGTTTGCCATTAATTTTGTATAACCTTATAATCACATTTGATAGCTATGTTTATAATCATTGCAATAACTATTTAAGGGAATATACGTTTGTTGCCTTTAGTCTTTTGCTCCTGTGGCTTATCTTCTGGTTGGAATATATATTATCAGTCAAGACATAGCAGATCTGAATGGCCAAAGGATATTCACTACCGCAGAGGAGTCTTAGCATGTTTTGAATTAGTCAAATTTCTTAGCTTTATCTATGAGAATCTGTTCTCAAATTGAATTCTACAGGACTTTATGACACTTATACCTCACTATTTTCAGTAAATCAGTGATTTCATTCCTTGCAATTGTTTGCCATTTCTGCATTGCATGGAGAATCTCTGGCAAATAATTGGTTGCTTCTCTTGGCATGTTACTGATTGGGCAACAGGCTACTGATTGATATCATTTTGGTGATTTCTCGCCGTAATAATTAACAGGGACTGTTCAGAAGGGCCACCGATCTACTGAAAGCTCCTGCATTGGATATTGAAGGTAGTGTTGGCGTCAGAGGCTCTGTGCCATGCAAATGAGCCATTCCACTAAATTCTGTGCTTTTAACTCATGCTAGAATCTTTTCTGATGAAACAGGAACAGATACAAAGTGTAATAGAAGGGATATTGTGGCCTTAGCAAGAGGTGTGGCTTATTCAAATCCCATCCTCACAAACCATCACTTTCAGATATTGATCGAGTGGTTGTACTGTAGGTGGGTATGCGGAGGCACTTTACGTCCAGCAAAACAGAAAGGCTGAAGGGGAGAAACTGAGGAGCTGGTCGGAGTCTGCATGGAGGAATCGTCGTCTCTTGCTCTCAGAGGTGCTGGATTGGCCGGGTCCCTCTTCCCGCTTGCCAATCATAGATTCCCGTATAAGCCGTGTACTCTAAACAGACCTCTACCTTGTGGGAACCTTTTTTTTTCCCCCTGTTTCCCTGGAACATAGGGAATGTAATAGTAGAGGTAGTTAGAATTGTTTGGCTCTGTATTGTTCCTCTCTATGTAGAAGAAATGATGAAACTAAATATGAAAGCATTCGAGAGAATAATTGAGGAGATCCCAGTGAAGTCCTCTGCACTATGCATCTTAATAATGTGGACAAACAAGTCTGTCTGTCTGTACCGACAATGGGCAGTGATATTCTTTCTTCCAGTCTTTGGCCTCTCGGAACAGTCAACTTATTTCTAGTTGCCACCTCGAGAAGGAAAGCCCTGAAAGCGAAGACGTTCATGGCCTTCGTGGCCCTGTTTGTCCTTTCATGCGCAAGTTACGTGTGATACTTACCTGGTCCGATCAGTGGTCTAAGAATCGGTCCCATGGCTGTACTGTGCATTGTTTCCTGCCCGAAACCTCTTAATTATAATGTAGCTAGCCTTAATGTTATGGTGGATATTGCGTCGATTGAAAGCTGTTAGCACAATCCCCAGAACAAGTCATGGTTGGAGAAAAACGGAATCCAGGAGCTTGAAAATCATGAATGCAAAAGAGAAGAGTAGAATGAATCTTTTAAAATTTCCTTGATAGTTGAATGGATCTCTCTTTAACTGATTTCCCTAAGGTGGAGGTACTCCCTCTTGGGAATCCATACGTGGCGGAAGCGTACATTTCAATTTTAATTAAATTATATTCTCGAACTCAATATCTTTTTGATACAATTTGAAATTTAAATACGAGGAAATAAGTAGAGAATATACATACCTATAAAGGCTCCAAGTTGGTTCTTGTATTTGAATCCTTAATTCGGCGATGTCCCATAGCGCCTTCATAAATGACTTAAAGAGTCGATCCTTTGACTAGACGCACATGTGTACGCCCTCCACGGTATCCACACCAAGTTTTTCTCGTAAGCGTTGGGAACTGTTCCCAACAATTGGTTGCCTTTTTAATTTTGGAATAAAAGGCTTGTAATCAGCATTTAGTAGAACATATATTCTTAAATCACTCTTGAATATAATATTTTGGGTAGCACTCTTTTCTTCTCCTAAACTCACACCAAGAATGCCCTTTGGTTTTCCTATATATAGAACACAAAAGGAGACTTTTTGTCCACTTTGGTGGGTGAAACGTTTTCACCTCTTTCACCGAAAAGTGGTGTCCCTCCTTTATCAAAGAAAGGTGTCCTTCCTTCACCGAAAAGACGCGCCTTTCTTTCACCAAAGAGACGCGCCATTCTTTCACCGAAGAGATGTGCTCCATATCGAATCGGCTCAAGATGTGCTTTTTCACAATTAAATATAATATTTTGGGTAACACTATTTTCTTCTCTCATGGTTCAGAGAACTATGTAAAGAAATAAACCAAAATACAACTTAACTCTTATAAGATGTTATGGTAATCTCAAGTCTTACGATCATTGACACCTACTATCACCTAAAGAATAACCTATTGACATTGATTTAAAGATTCATTAGGTAAATCTTTTAAGCGGATCAGTTCAGTAAACTCATTCCATAATGAGTACCTACACTCTTACAATAGTGACTCTTCACAAGTAATTGTGAGATCAGTTATCCTCTACCTTAGAGTATGTAACAAATGTACTAGTCTTACCAGATCACTAATCCTTTATTCAGTGATCTTATAACTATGAACATTTTAAACTAAAACTTGTAGATTTTAAGTCTCATTGGCATGATCTTATCATGACCTTAAAATCATTATCATAATTTATAAGTTTCATTATAGAATATAACAGCATATGATAAATAATAATGTTTTAATTGTATTTCATGAATAAAATTACATCAATTGTGGTTGGGTTTAGAGCATTAATCCCAACGCTCCCTACATTCATGGAGAACATAATCTGAAGGAAAGGTTCCCGACTTACTGATCTCAAATCTGAACGGTGTAGGATGGCGTTGGGAGTCTTGATGCTGAGTTTTGAGTACTGCGTTTGAGCCCCTAATTAATGGTTTTCTGGTTTTGGCAATATCTTTCAACTTTAGTCGTATTCTTCTTTGATTAATTATGACTGCCAAGAATCTTGTCTCCCACTAATCGTATTGAAGTTGATTCCTTGATGTATGCCTCCAGTTGCTCTTGCTAGAGAAGAAATCCTCCGTTAATCCCATTTCTGTAAATAGAGCCACTTGCAGCACCCAGCAAAGGAGTTCACACTGAATGGTTTTTGGGTACTTTGCTGCAGTGATTTTACAGTAACTGCCTCGAGTCCTTTATGGATAAAAGAAGAATGGTACCGTCTTAATGCTTTTGGTGTCTGGTTTTTGGGGTAGGAAGGCAAATGACATTGGAATGCTGCTGAAGTCTAACGTTCTTGTTTATACTCCAGAAGGAATACTTGTTAAGAAAGATCACTGTAGCATTACAACACTACAGAGGGATTTAGTATGCTAAGAAGAAAACATAAAGCTGTTCATTCATACGACACAGAGAGCCTAATAGCACATTACAATCACATAGGGTATAGATAACCGATAGTCTTCGTCATACCTTAAGGGAGCTGTTGATCATCTTCCGCCTGAGAGAAGGGATTCTGCAACATAAGATGAGGCTGAGAATGTCTGGTTCATTGAAGAAGGATACGACATAACTGTATCATCAAAGCCCTCCGGAGGTGTGAACTTTAATCCGCTTAAACAGATACTGAGGGAGGAGCACAAGTCCTGTACAGGCATGTCTCCCTCCAAGCATTGTACCACTTGCTGCATAGTTGGCCTCGACATGGGCTCTGACTGTGAGCACACCATGCCCAGCTTCATCACCAGCTCAACTTCCTTGGCTACAAATTCTCCACCCAAGTTTGGGTCCCTTGCCTCGAGGATCTCTCCTCCTCTTCTCCAGCATGAGAACACCCAGTCAACCAAGATCACGTCCTCAGTCCCTCTTGCCTCTATGGGCCTCCTTCCACTTGCTACCTCAAGGAGGAAAGCCCCGAAAGCGAAGACATCGGTGGCCTTTGTAGCCTTGCCTGTCCTGGTATGTTCAGGAGCAAGGTACCCGAGGGTCCCTACCACATGTGTGGTCTGAGGATCTGTTCCCCGGTCATACAGCCTAGCAAGTCCAAAATCTCCCAACCTCCCATTCAGTTCAGCATCGAGAAGAACATTGCTCGCTTTAATGTCACGGTGGATCACGACTTGGTCCCACCCTTCATGAAGGTACAAGAGTCCTGAAGCCACCCCCTTTATGACACTAAACCTTTGGGCCCAATTGAGGGTGACTTTGGGCTGGTTGAAGAGGTACTTGTCGAGACTCCCATTCAGCATGTAATCGTACACCAATAGGAGCTCACCCTTCCTCCGGCAATACCCAAGGAGGGTGACTAGGTTCCTGTGCCGTAGCTGACCGAGGCTGACGATCTCTGCTACGAATTCCCGAACTCCTTGCCTTGAATCATGAGATACCCTCTTCACAGCAATCTCAAGCTTTGAAGTGTGCAGTGTCCCTCTATAGACTCTTCCAAAACCGCCAGTTCCCAACAGCTCTTGATCCTGGAATCCCCTTGTGGCGACATACAGATCCTTGTACTTGAAACGGTGGGGCCCATAATTGAGCTCCCAGTCTTCTAGAATCTCTGCAAACTTCATCTGCTTTCTAATGTGATAGACCAATCCGGAGATGAGAATGGATACAGAAAATATGCATAACAGGGGCACTCCTACAGTAAGCAGCTTTGAGGTCGGCTTTTTTCCTACTCGGGGAAGGTGAGGAAGCCCGGATAGATCAAGCTCATCTGCATGCCCATTCAGCTGGAAACTCCAGCCTAGTATGTAATGGGTAGTCAAGACTAGTTGACCAGATGCAGACGAGAACCCTACATACATGGTCTCCTTGAAAATTTGTGTTAGGTCTCGTTTTAGGGACAGGAGTGGGGTGCTTGGTCTCGAAACCTCCAAGGGTGCCAAAGTTACATTGATTCGTTTCTCCATGCCATCATAGTCCACCCAAACTCGCATCGGTCGGCCACTCCTCAGAGTCAGGTTCTCCAGTTTTCTATCACCAACATCTGTATGATACGCTGCTGGAGCAGATATAGCTGAGACTATCCCGTTGATGTCGATGCCCACATGATTATTATCGATATCCTTTAGTTCAGTGCTCTGCACTGTGTCGAGCTCAACGGCAAGCACATGGTTCGTATCATTACCATCATTGGTGTCGCTAAAGAGCCCCATGTACTGCCTTGGTTTGCCCCCGGGTAAGCCCTTTTGGGGTGCAACCACAAAGGCCAACCCCGGGCCAGTAATCTTTTCGTACAGAGGCACAATTGCGAATACAAACATGGTGGAGAAGGAGAAGCTGGGGCCTCCAGTCGAGTTCTTGAAGTGTATTGGGTTGGGATAAAACGCATGGCACGATGTCGTGTTTTCTGTTTCGTTGGTTAGCCTGAGCAGGCCATTAGGGGTGACTTCTGCAATCCCATCGAGTTCCAATTTAGCAGATTGGAAGCCATTGAACATGAACCCCATGTCTAGACCCGAGCTGACTCCTGCCTGGAGAAAAACCAAGGCTAGAAGGAGGCTGTTGGATATCACGGCTAGAGCAAGAAAGTTCATAGTAGAGGGTACGGAGTTGTGAAAGTGTCACAACGGATTTGCTTCTGGTTACTAGTTTTATAGCACTTGGAGACATTACTGGAGATACGGAAACGAATCTTATACCCCTGAAGCAATTTACTGCTCGGGGCCCAGCTTCACCTAATCAAAGTTTAGCACAGGTACCTACAACGAGGAAAGAGTTCTCTATACAATCACTATGCTCGACTTGAAACCTCTGAGGTTAAAAATCAATGAATCATAGCCGTTAGTCTTCATTAAGAAATGGTTATTTCAATAAATGAACAGTTAATTAATAAAAAGAAGGGGGGTGGGGAGAGGGTGGTAAGGAGTTGTTCAATTGGCACTTCGAAATCAAAGATGGAAATTGGATGGACTGGAAACGGAAAATGGAGTAATGAATTTCAATCTTTTCCACTCGGAGTTGGAACGGGATTCCCATATGTTATCATTTTGTTTAAAATTTCAGAAAATCCGTACAAGCAGCCTCAGTTCAGGTACTTAAGACCAAACACAAAGCATGATTTGATGAACCAAACATGTGTATTATTCGCTTGATTAATAGGTAAAACAGATCCCCAGAGATTAACGCTCAGATAGGGCTGCTCGGAACCTATCAGAGAAGCATTTACACCGCTTTAATGAGGTACCTACATCAGAACCATAATCGTCACCGGTGAAGGTAGAGCAATGACGAGACACTTGAGTTAATGCATTGACCTTTCCATGTCAACAGCCAACGGCTTTAGAGAAAATATTAAATGATTGTCCCTTTGTAATGGATTGGTCTGAGGGAATTATTTTATTTCACAAATTTATGGTCTACCATGCATGTACCAATTTGGTTCCTCCTAAAGGTTTCTATATCTACTCTTGCAAGTAGGACTCTCTATCATTTTATTTCGACGTTTTTTTTGACCTTTTTCCGAGCCATGACCACCTGGTTTCAATTCTCAATTTCGAGATATTTACTTGAGATTGATTTGGTGGGAATTTTGATGGCATGACAACTGCGTCCATCTGCAGGACAGTGGATAAGGCTGGGTTGGCTGAAACCACAGTTTGGATAGTTAAAGCTGATATGGAGAGGGCGGCAAAATAAAACCAGAAAATTGGTTGGCGCAGGGCGGACCTACTATTGGATGAGTATGGTTAGGGTGATTCATTCATTACTTTTAAGGTACATCAATGGAGGCCGAGCATTGAAGTGCTCACTCAGGTCGAGGTTGGCATGGAGTTCACGAGCTCTTCATAATATTTTTGCGGTGGAGCAGGATATATAGATATAGATGAGGATTCTTTCACGGGATGCTGCTGTTCTTCTGACTCGGTGATGACGACTGGTTACTCTGGAGAACAGACGGCTCTCCTTGATCGCGGTCTGACAGTGAATTTGGGTAATACCTACCGTAAGGGTAGTCGTTGAGTTGATTGGTTGGCAAACCAAATTGAACTGGATTCTCTTGGTATACATACAGTCGAAAGACAAGCAAGCACAATCATAATGAAGAGTTGCATCGGTCAGTTATATTCACTCTATCCAAATTGCTATGTTGTAAGTTTTCACCGTCAAATTTCTGGGACCCTGCTGTAAATTCAGGGAGCCAACACATGGATTAGTTAAAGATAATAGTTTGAAAATCTGTTTACTTGGTCGTAGATACAAGGAAGCCATTTCAAGACCCAACACTTGTAAAGGCTTGAGTGGATGAAGGCTAACATGTGAATTTCTAACTTGCTCATCAGGTAAAACAAATCCCCCAGGAAACAGACAAATATGGCTATTCAGAACCTCTTTATGTCACTTTCATGAGGTTGATGCATCAGTAATATCCAAGAGCCTATGAGAGATCGCAGGAGAATGACGACATTGGAGTACGATAAACTACCTTCACCAAATGGCATTGACCTTTCCCGTCGTATGTTTCACGGCAGTCAGACTTACGGTGACAGCAGAGAAAATACTAAATGGTGTTTTCCCATAATGACGTGATGAGGAATATCTAATGGAATTCTTTTGTTTCACAAGCTTATGTTCCATTATGCATTTATCAGACATGGCTTAAAAAGGTTAGGTTCTTTTACCTTTACCAGTAAAAGTTTCAATATCCTTTTATTTCGTTTTTCCTCAACCTTTTCCAAGCCATGACCGCCTGGGTTGAATTCTCGGCTTTGAGATATTTCTTTGAGATTGATTTGATGAAAGTGTTGATGGCGTGACAAGTAGGTGCATCTGCAGCTCCTTGATCATGATTGGACAGTGAACTTCAGTAATACCCACCGTGAGAAAAATTGTTGATTTGATTGGCTGGCAGGGCGAATCAAATTGAAACTGGTTTCCCCTGGTACACATACGGTCAGCAGACAAGCAAGCATAACCATAACTAAGGATTGCACTAATCAGTTGTACTTAGTCTATCCAAAATTCTCTACTGTGCATTTGCCTTCGAAGTTCTGACACCCTGCAAGATCAGGGAGCCAATACATGGATTTGTTATAATAAATGCTCGAAAATCCGTCCGCTTGATAGAAGATAACAGGGCAGCATGCAAAAGCCCAAACACTCGCAAAGCTCTGTCTGATGGAAGCTAACATGGGAATTTCTCAATTGCTCAACAAATCCCAGAGGTTAAACAGACAAACAGGACTGCTCAGAACCTCGTTGTTACAATCTTTGTTATGTTTATTTCTCTTACATGCCATCCTCATGTTTTCAGGAACTTCACCGACGCAGAGGAGATATTGAGAAAGGCTCTCTGACCAAAACCGAGAAACAGATTGATGTGTCATGTTATCCGTATTAGTGACTCATGAATCAAAATTTATCTCAGGCATGTTATAACCTGCAGGATTTTTCATCCCGACGTTGGCACTGTTTTAATCTGCATAGCTGTCATGTTTTGCTGGAAAGTGATGCAGGACCACTCAAGTTCTCTGTTAGTTCAAGAGGTTATAAACATCTCTTCAGATGCCTTATCTGTATCTGGCCTATGCATTCATGGTTTGCTTGACTTGTTGCAATAGGAATTATATCCCAATCGCAGGACTGAATTGTCCGGCCTCTCATTAACTTTATATGACCACCGTATAATCACATGAAATAGCTATGTCCTCATAATCATTTTGTGACAACTTGTTCAGGGCATAAACATTTGTTGTCTATGATATTCTTCTTCCAGTCATTGACCCTTGGAACGATTAACTTCTTTCCAGTTGCCACCTCGAGAAGGAAGACCCTCAAGGCAAAGACGTCGATGGCCTTCGTGGCCCTCTGTGTCCTTTAGCGAGCAAGGTACTCATGATTCCAGGAGTCTATAGCCTATGAATCGGTCCCATGGCTGTTCTGTGCATTGTTTCCTGCCTGATATCTCTTAATCATGATGTAACTCCACTTAATGTCATGGTGGATAACGCCCCGACTGAAAGCCGTCAGCACAATCCCCAGAACCCAATTATACTTGGAGAAATACGGAAGCAAGGAGCTCGGAAATCATGGCCATGTGCTAGAAATGCAAACAAGAAGTGTAGAATGAATCTTTTGAACTCTTCTCTCTTTGGGATAGTTGAATAAATCTCTCTTTAATTGATTCCCCTCTGGTGGAGCCACTCCCTATATTCATGGAGAACGTAATATTAATATGAGGGAGGTTCCTGACTTAACTGATCTCAAATCTGAACGGTGGAGGTTGGAGTTGGAGTCTTGATGCCCGAGTTTTTAGAACTCTCTTTGTCACGACCCAAAAATTTAACAAAACTTTGTCTATAACTTGGACATCCTACAATAAAAATATATCCCTGTTCCTTAAAATAGTAAAACTAATATGAAAACTTTACAAAATTTTTTAGGTCGTAACATAGTTAATAGAACTTAATTAAACTAAACCAAATTAAAAAAAAAATCCAACTATCATCCTTTTGTCAATCTCCACTATCAAAAAGCTACATTGCCTATTCCGCGTGTCCCTTCGTACTTAAACTTATTTGGAAAAATATACGTAGAAGGTATGAATTGTATCTCAGTGGATACAAAATTTCAAAATAAAATAATAATTTGACATATTAAACTATTTATCTAATCCACATCATTAATCTTATATAATGGTATACCTCACTTAACAGAATTGATATTGACAACTTTTTAATTTAATTTAATTTTTTTACCTCCAATACTTGCATATGCAACTCTTGCATATCTTAAGTCTCCCCTATCACAATCAACTCCATCTGCATAACCTACGTAGCTACAATAGATCAAAATTTTACATACGTTCCATTGTAACCGTGTAATACTGTCAATACAAATATTATTCTTTTATGTATAATTGCATGATATATTTCTATATCAATATATATATGTAACAAACAAATGAATTACCTATAATGCATGAAAACCACCAAGTGCAAACAATAGTCATGGGATCGCATTATCTTTGCGATAGAATTATGACAGTATCGATATTCCTCTCTCCTATGGTACCGTGACCCTGCACCTCAATCAATCTCATAATATTCTTCTTCTCGTGCCCTTCATATTCGCACAAAATTACGAAGAGCACCTATTATCCTCTAGTGGTAAAAGTGGACCCGTCACTCCTTTTTTTTTTTATCTCTCCTCTCTGGCCTCTATTTATTTATTATTTGTTTTTTTCGACAATGTCCTAAAGTGGGGTAAACTCATGTATTCCAATGGAGTCACAAAGGTAGCGTCACTCATATCCCATGTTTATATCTCGCCGGAAACCCATGATAAATCAATGAGGCCCATGTTATTCCGTCGGTTTAGCGGTCACTATGGCTATAACCAAACACACATAATAATGCAGAATACATGATGAATGACTCAAGACTACCAATAATACTAATTCATGAATATATATACACACATATATATATAACAACACGAGTTAGTAATTAGATATTCGTAAATATGATATAATATTACACTCGCTATCACTTATGTATAAAGTAAGAGCCATATCGATACCACATAATAGTCACGTGCATACATACATATATATAATATCCATCAATATATGAGAACCTATCGTATTGTATTGTCTAATCTACTAATCTATATATCTTAGGACGTTTTCTTTTCTGCCTTCTCCTCTCCAAAGGCCAAGGGAGAGACTGCATCCCTTTCCTTCGGTGGCTATTGGCCTTTTATCCGCATCTTCCCGACCTAATCTGCTTATCATGAGGAGTGCTACCATGCGGAAACTCAATAGTTCTAGGAAGTCCTCTTCCTGACGATATGATCTCTTCTATTGAATTGGGTAAGTTTAAAACAATTTAACTTAATCAATTATTTTCTCAATTGTTTAGAATAAATTTAACTATATACATTATTCCACAGTGGAAAATGATACTCATCATCATCGTTCTGTAAGAAACCTACCGCATCAAGCCCTTAAGCAAGATTCAACCTTGTCCGAGCCCCGCATAATGTAAACAATGCCACAAAGGCTACTTAGATTATTCACAATTAGTACACCAATTATAAGCATAAGATAACATGGGTACCTAGTAATCTCAAAGAAATGTCAAAATATGGGGTTTAACGTAGTGCAATTACCGATAAGCTCAACAAGAAACAAATTTAAGATGGTTTAACAAAAAGGAAAACCTTCTAACACATCATCAATTAATTCTACACTCTAAGATCAAATTACAAATCACAAGTTTATAAACCTCTCGACATGAGCTACCTGTTCTTGTCTCCCTGACCAACGAACTTCAGAAAAACAATCCTAAACTTCCTCTATTCCTTTAATTATCATCCAGGTGATTGATTGTCTTTCCAACGAGACCACGCAGATGACAAAATGGTGTTATATGAAAAATCAGCTTCTAAACAAATCAAGAAAACAAATTTCAAACCAGTAAGCTCCAAGTAAGTTGAAGGAACAGAGAATTAAGGCAGTGGCCCACGATACACGTAGAGATCGATTACCTTATAACGATGGAGGAGTACCTGAAAATGAGAGTGCGGAATCGATAATACAAACATGGGAACCATGGTCTCACCAGATGTGGTGAACTTTCCGAAATCTACCTCCCCTTGTTCGTTGCTCTCAGTCGCTCAAGCTCTTTTCCTCTTGTGACTTCTCTGACTTATCCTCACACATACTCCTAGACACATTACTCTCTGATCTGTTGATTGACGGCTGGCGAAGGGTAAAATAAAAAACAGTGGGAGGAGATAATTATGTGTGACCTAGGCGGTGCAGGCACAAAAGAATTGATGGACTGGGTTAGAGAATAAAATAATAATAATAATAATAATTAGGTCACATTGGACTTGTTGACTTTAGTTAAATTATTATTAGGCTCACATTGTCTGAGCCCCAGTTTAATGGTTTTCTGTTTTTAGCGATATCTTTCAACTTTAGTTGTAATACCCTTCGATTAGTAGTGACTGCCAAGAAGCTTGTCTCTTATTGAGTGTTGAAGTTAATTCGTTGATGTATGCCTCCTGCTGCTGTAATTCCACTCTGCAAATAGAGCCATTATTTGCAGCACCCAGCAAAAGAGTTGACAGTGAATGGCTTTTGGGTGCCTTTCTGCTGTGATTTTACATTTAACTGCCTCAACTCCGATAAAACCTTTGTCAAGTGGACAAAGAAGAATGATATATTCTCAATGCAAATGGCAACCGGTTTTCTGGGTAGGAAGGCAAATGGCAAATGGATGCTACTGAAGTCTAACGTTCCATTATTTACTTCCGAAGGAACACTTGTTAAGAAATATCATTATGGCATTACCACACTGCAGGGAGACTTCGTATAGTAAGAAGACAACATATAGCTATCCATTCATTTGACACACCATGTATATGAAAGCCTAATGGCACAGTATAAGCACATATGATATAGACAACCGATAGTCTTTCATCATACCTTAATGGAGATGTCAATCATCTTCCACCAGAGAGAATGGATTCTGCAATATTGGATGAGGCTGAGAATGTCTGGTTCGTTGAAGGACACGAAATAACCATATTATCGAAGCCTTCTTGAGATGTGAACTTTAAGCCACTTAAAGATATACGGAGAGAGGCGCACAAGTCCTGTATAAGCACGTCTCCGTCCAAGCACTGTACCACTTGCCGCATGGTTGGCCTCAACATGGGCTCTGACTGTGAGCACATCATGCCCAGCTTCAGCACCAGCTCAACTTCATTAGCCACAAATTCTCCACCCAAGTTTGGGTCCCTTGCCCCGAGGATCTCTCCTCCTCTGCTCCAGCAGGAGAACACCCAGTCAACCAAGATCACGTCCTCAGTCCCTCTTGCCTCTATGGGCCTCCTTCCACTTGCTACCTCAAGGAGGAAAGCCCCGAAAGCGAAGACATCGGTGGCCTTTGTAGCCTTGCCTGTCCTGGTATGCTCGGGAGCAAGGTACCCAAGGGTCCCTACTACATGTGTGGTCTGAGGATCTTTCCCGTGGTCATACAGCCTAGCGAGTCCGAAATCTCCCAACCTCCCGTTGAATTCAGCATCAAGAAGAACATTGCTTGCTTTAACATCACGGTGGATCACTACTTGATCCCACTCTTCATGAAGGTACAAGAGCCCCGAAGCCACCCCCTTTATGACCCTAAACCTTTGGGCCCAATTGAGGGTAACTTTCGGCTGGTTGAAGAGGTACTTGTCAAGACTACCATTCGGCATGTAATTGTACACCAATAGGAGCTCACCCTTCCTCCGGCAGTACCCAAGGAGGGTAACTAGGTTCCGGTGCTGAAGTCGTCCGATGCTGACTATCTCCGCAACAAACTCCCGAATTCCTTGCCTTGAATCATGAGAAACCCTCTTCACGGCAATCTCAAGCTTTGAAGTGGGCAGTGTCCCTTTATAGACCCTTCCAAAACCACCAGTGCCCAACAGCCCCTGATCTCGGAAACCCTTTGTGGCGATATATAGATCCTTGTACTTGAAACGGTGGGGCCCATAATTGATCTCCCAGCCTTCGAGAATCTCAGCAAACTTCACCTTCCTTCTAATATAATGGACCAATCCGGAGATTAGAACAGATGCAAAAAATATGCATAGGAGGGGCATACCAATCGTTAGCAGCTTCGAGACTGGCTTTTTTCCCATTCGGGGAAGTTTAGGAAGCTTAGATAGGTCAAGCTCCAGTGCGTATCCATTCATCTGGAAACTCCAGCCTAGAATGTAATGGGTATTGATGAGTGAACCGGTCGCAGATGAGAAACCAACGTACATTATCTTGTTCACTATTGGTGTTAGATCGTATTGTAGGGAAAGGAGTGGAGTTCTTGGTCTTGGAACCTTGAAGGGTGCTAAAGTTACATCGATTCGCTTCTCTTTCCCATCATAGTCCACCCAGACTTGCATGGGTCGGCCACTAACCAGAGTAAGGCTCTCCAATTTCCCAGCACCACCATCAGTACGATATGCTGCTGTAGCAGACTGAGCAGAGTGCAGCCCATTGATGTCGATGCCCACGTGATTATCATCGATGTCCTTGAACTCAGTGCTCTGTATTGTGTCGAGCTCAACGGCAAAGACATGATTCGTGTCGTTCCTTTCATTTGTTGTGTTAAAGAGTCCAAGGTACTGCCTAGGGAAGGCCCCAGGGAATTTCTTTTGAGGTGCAACCACAAAGGCGATCCCGTGGCCAGCAAGGTTTGGGTAGTGGGGGATGATGGCAAAAACAAACGTGGTGGAGAAGGAGAGGCTGGAGCCTGTGGTTGAGTTCTTGAAGACTATCGGATTGGGATAAAATGCATGGCCTGCCATTACTTTTGTTTCGTTGGTTATCCTAAGCAGGCCGTCGGGTGTGAATGTTGCGATCCCATCGAGGTCTAATTTAGCAGATCTGAAGCCATTGAACGTGAAACTTGTCTCTTGACCCGAGCCGACTCCGGTGTGGAAAATAACCAAGGCAAGAAGGAGGTTGCTGGATATCACGGCTAGAGCGAGAAAATCCATGGAAAAGAGCAAGGAGTTATGAAAGTACATGTTTTTCCCCCACTGGTTACTGGTTTTATAGCCCTTGGAAACTTGATTTAAAAGTAGAGAAATGAATCTTTTGGACTCTGCACGTGCTTGTGCCCTCGAAAGCATTTATTGCTTGGGGGCCAATTTTACATAATCAAGGATTAAGGGTGGAAGAATCACTAATTAGTTGTATAAGGCTATCCAATTTGCTATATTATAGGTGATTGTACCGAAGTTCAGTGACCTTGTGAGTAGGAGGAGCCAACACATGGATTTATTAAAGCAGATGTTCGAAAGTCCATCTGCCTGACCAAGGATAACAAGCAGTCTCAATTAAGTCCTTTAGAACAAACACTTGCAAGGCTTGAGAACATATGTATGTATTCTCCACCAGATGAATAGGTGACACAGATCCCAGAGGCTAGGGCTTATTCACAGCCTATCAAAGAAGCATTTACTTCAGTTTAATGAAAATCAGTACTATAATTTTCACCACCGAAAACAGCGTTGACGGGACATTGAAGCAAAGGCGTTGATATTAATTTGCATGCCAACTGTCAACAACATCAGCGGAAATATCAAGTGGTGCTCCTGGGTAATAACTTGGTCCAATGGAATTCTTGTATTTCACAAAGTTATGGCCCACCGTAAACGTACCAACTTGGTTCCTCCTAAAGGCTCTATATCTACTCTTGCAAGTGGGACTCCCTCTATCCTTTTATTTCCTCTTTCATTGACCTCTTCCTGAGCCATGACCACCTGGGTTCAATTCTCGATTTTGAGATATTTATTTGAGATTGATTGGGTGGGAATTTTGATGGCATGGCAACTGGGTCCATCTGCAGGACAGTGGATAAGGCTGGGTTGGCTGAAGCCACAGTTTGGATAGTTAAAGCTGGTATAGAGAGGGCGGCAAAATAAAACCTGAAAATTGGTTGGTGCAGAGCGGACCTACTGTTGGATGAGGATGGTTAGGGTGATTCATGCATAACTTTTCTAAGGTACATCAATGGAGGCCTAGCATTGAAGTGCTCACTCAGGTCAAAGTTGGCATGGAGTTTAGGAGCTCTTCATAATATTCTTGCAGTGAAGCAGCAAATGTTGACGACGATTCTCTCATGGGATGGTGCTGTTCTTCTGGCTCAATGATTACGACTGGTTACTGTGGAGAAAAAAGGGCTCTCCGTCTGACTGAACTTGAGTAATACCTACTGTGAGGGGAGTTGTTGAGTTGATTGGCTGGCAAATCAACTTGAGCTGGATTCTGTTGGTATACATACAGTCTACAGACAAGCAAGCTTAATCATAACTTAAGGATTGCACCAATCGGTTGTATTTACTCTGTCCAATTTGCTATGTTATAAGTTTTCACTGTCAAATTTCTGGGACCCCGCAGTGAATTCAGGGAGCCAACACATGGATTTGTCAAGATCATTGTTTGAAAATCGGTCTGCTTTATCAAAGATACAAGGCAGCCATTTCAAGACCAAACACTTGCAAAAGCTTGACTAGATGAAAGCTAACATGTGAATTTTTAACTTGCTCGATAGGTAACACATCCCAGAGGTTAAACAGACAAATATGACTACTATTCAGAACCTCTTTATGTCATTTTCATGAGGTTGATGCATCAATAATATCCAAGACCCTCTTTATCAGAGATCACAGGAGATTGACGACATTGGAGTACGATAAACTACCTTCACCAAATGGCATTGACCTTTCCCGTCGTATGTATCCCGGCACTCAGACTTACAGTGACAG
>CXYZ01019992.1:7623-52663 GCA_900006705.1 Sonneratia caseolaris
AGGGTGCTTCTGATTCGGAGAAGATCTACAGAGAAAAAAAAAAGACCATAAATGACTTTTACCCTAACATTTACCGTGGAAGTAATTACTTTTTATTTTTTTATTATAAAAGAATTAATATATCTAACTAACTGAGAAGTAGTATAAAAGATTTAAATCTAATAATATTTATATATTATTTTCTTACTCTAACATTATTTCTTTTTTTTCGTTATAAAAAATTTATAAATATAAAATAAAATAAAACTATAGATATATTTTTCTCCTTTGTCCGTATTTCATAAGGACATTAAATCCTCATGTGAACAGCCATCATCACATGGGTCTGCTCCTTCTCTTCCAACCGTTTTTTGGCCCACTTAAAAAGGGAAACAGAATAAATGACTCAGTATAAGTTAAAAATATGTATTATATCTTAGAACTTTGCTTGTCTATTCAAATTTATTAAAATTTTAGAAATTAAATATAATTAATATTTTTTTTTGAATGAAATAGCAGTACGATAATTGATCCCTGCTAACTTGCGGCCCCTCGGGACCTGGACCCTCCTCTCAGTCTCACTCCGCCAATATAAAAAGAAGCCCTGCGTCTTCCATTCTCAACGCGCTCGTACTCGCCCGCCCAGAGAGCTCTGTCCTTTCTTCTTCTTCTTGACATTGCCCTCCATCTCCATTCCACCAAAGATTACTCGTTTTGGTGCTTGTTGTATGAAGAGAGCAATGGCATCGGTTCCAAGAGTGGCCCCTCTGCTCTTGCTCGTCTCGCTCGTTCCTTCTCTGGCCTTGGCGGGTCATGACTATGGCCAGGCCCTGAGCAAGAGCATTCTCTTCTTCGAAGCTCAGAGATCCGGCGTTTTGCCCAGTACACAGAGAGTCACCTGGAGGGCCGATTCCGGTCTTAGTGACGGCAAAGCCAGTGGGGTACGTCCTTCTAACTTCCCCGACACGGACCTCGATTCTTCTAATTATATCCCGAGTATTGACCATGCGCCCACTGTTGTTAAATGTACCTGATGTGAGCAATGTCATGGCTCACGAGGGCGTAGAGGCCGCCACAGCCTCGTACACTGTTAGATTAATGCTCGATTTGCACGAGCTCTTGTGTAATTTCGTGTTGATGATGATGTTTCCTGTAGGTGGATCTTGTGGGAGGGTACTACGATGCAGGGGACAATGTGAAGTTTGGGCTGCCCATGGCATTCACCGTGACGATGATGTCGTGGAGCATACTTGAGTACGGCAAGCAGATGGCCGCTGCCGCCGAGCTCGGTCATGCCATGGATGCCGTTAAGTGGGGCACCGACTACTTCATCAAAGCCCACCCTGAACCTTATGTCCTTTACGGAGAGGTCCCCATTCAATCCCCTGTTTTTTTTTTTTTAAATTACCTTTTGATAAATTAAGAAGACTTGTTCTCAAATTTGAATACCATGGAATTATAAAATGTATAACTAAGAGAATACTACTCTTTAATGGCCAATAGACAAACATGAATCAATTATAATATTTTGTGTCTTATCAATAGCTCTCTCGGATGTCCTTTTCTTCACGTCCCACTCAATGGGTCTACTTCGTCTCTTTTAACTCCAGTGAGAAGTAAACTTTATCAAAGCTCTATTTGCAGGTGGGAGATGGGAACACCGACCACTACTGCTGGCAGAGGCCGGAGGACATGACCACCGACAGGAGGGCCTACAGGATTGACCCCAGCAACCCCGGGTCGGACCTTGCCGGGGAGACTGCCGCCGCCATGGCCGCCGCCTCCATCGTCTTCCACGGCCACAACCCCTCCTACTCCGCCGAGCTCCTCCAACACGCGGAGCAGGTTCGTCTGCTGTGTTTTACCTTCCAATACTGCCTCCCGGTTTGCGAATTTACAAAAAATGCCACTGTGGCGTTGGGCACTGTGCCTGCCACTGTTGCCCCTAATGCCCCACTGTGACTGACAGGCACGCGTCGTCGCAAGCTTTTAATGCGGCGCCGTCAGGGGGCCAACGGTTTTTTTACGTTACCCTTCGTAATAATTACTTAGTCAGTTGTCGATGGGACCGTGAGCAGCGTGTCCGCCAGACTGGTCGGTCAAAGGAACTCGATAGAACATAGTGGGAGGAGGCTACTGCAAAACTAAATTACTCGGGAAACAGTTACAAGATTCGGCAGTGAATAAAAATAAGAAATATAAAAATGTGATTTTTTATATAATTAATATTTTAGTTTATTCTTACCATTTATTTATTTTTTCTAGCTTGGTGCTTCGACTTCGAGCTGCTATCTGATATATGTTATGTAACTTTGGTTTTGTTCGTTTTTCAGCTGTTTGAGTTTGCAGACAAGTATCGTGGAAAATACGACAGCAGCATAACCGTTGCGCGGAAGTACTACCAATCTGTCAGTGGATACAATGTGCGTGATCATGCTCATAAATTCTAAATCTAATGCAGTAAAGTATTTCGATTTAGTCAAAAAGACTCATGGAAAGCGTAGTTGTCATGCTCGGTAACATTTGAAACTCTTGCTCAAACTATCGTAGTCTATGAAAGCTTGTGGGGAAATGGTTTGGAGACAGCGTTCATGTCAATTAGTTTCACATCTAACACGCCATAATACGTCAGAGGAGCGTATCTGGTGCTAAATGCTAGCCTTCTACGCGTCTTGAATGAGTTGGATTAGACATTGTGTGTCTTGATCTGTAGTGTCTACTTGCGTGCTGAGAAACAAGTGTTTGAGGATGTCGAGGATGGTGGTGTCTCTGGTTCGTAAATTTGTGCAGCTTTTGATGATGATGTTTGGTTTGTTGAACTCAGGATGAATTGCTGTGGGCAGCAGCCTGGTTGTACCAGGCGACCAACAACCAGTACTACTTGGATTACCTCGGAAACAATGGAGAATCGTTGGGGGCCACCGGTTGGAGGATGACTGAGTTTGGATGGGACGTCAAGTATGCCGGCGTTCAAACGCTCGGTGCAAAGGTACTTATTATATTCACACCATTGGATGACTTCTCCGGTTTCAGTTTATCATAATGATGGATTCATTGGTTTACAAAATCTTGTTCGGCATTTTCCTGCAGTTCCTGATGCAGGGCAAGGTCGGTCAGCATTCCCCGGTCTTTGAGAAGTACCACGAGAATGCAGAGTACTTCATGTGTTCTTGCATCGGAAAGGGCACCAAAAATGCCCAGAGGACCCCTGGTGGACTCATTTTCCGGCAGAGGTGGAACAACATGCAGTTTGTCACGAGTGCTTCATTCCTCGCAACAGTTTACTCTGATTACCTTTCTTCTGTTGGGAAGAGCCTCCAGTGTGCTTCAGGGAATGTCCAGCCCTCTGAGCTTCTCTCCTTCGCCAAGTCTCAGGTGATCTCAATGTTGAATTTTACTTCCTTTTGTTCTTCTGTTTCCTTTACTTGAAAGCTGCAGTATGGTACATCTCAGAGCTGTGTTTCTATTTGGAAAAAAAAAACGTCTTTGTTTAAATGAAACCTTAAAGCATTTCCAGCTCAAAGAACAGAAATAGCAGATCATAGGGCAGCTCTTGAAACCAATAGAAGCTGCGTCTCAAGGACCGCCTTTGGTATTCCAGGCCTAATGAATTTTATTGGCCTTGTTGTCTTGTAGGTGGACTACATCCTTGGAGACAACCCCAGAGCAACCAGCTACATGGTTGGTTATGGCAACAACTACCCACGACAAGTCCACCACAGGGCAGCTTCGATTGTGTCCTACAAGGTGGACAGCTTATTCGTGAGCTGCCGTGGAGGATATGCCACATGGTTCAGCAGGAAAGCTAGTGATCCCAATATTCTCAACGGTGCGCTTGTGGGTGGGCCTGATGCATATGATAACTTTGCTGATCAAAGGGATAACTATGAGCAGACCGAGCCAGCAACCTACAACAATGCGCCTCTACTGGGCTTATTTGCTCGGTTTGCTGGGGGTCACAGCAGATACAACCAACTCCTTCCAGGTAAGTTCAGTCCCTTGTTAGCGTCACATTAATTCTAGGCTGAAAACTGCACATTCTGATGAAGATTGTGAGGAATCGGTTTCTGTTTCCTGAAAAGCAAAAGAAGAAATTGAAATCTGTACGATTGTATAAACTTCAAAAGACATGTTTCTTGACAGGAGCACGAGAACTTGTTTTTGTTTCCTGTTAATAACTTGATGACAACCAGGATTCAAACAAGTTTTTTCAGTATAGTGAGGGAGAGCTGGGGATCACTAATCAGTGTATAATGGATCTACTCCTAGCACCTTCGTGAGCATATATTAGTAGCTGGGAATTAATTGAAGCATTTGTTTCTTGCAGTGGTTCTTCCATCGTCCAAACAAGTTGTCACCAAACCAACTCCAGCTACAGGTACATGTTCTTCTTCTACCTATCAAATTGGAATCATTGGTTTTAAGAGAAACTGGAAAATATATTTCCTTGCTTTTTCATCGGTCATTAATAAACCGAGTGAAATTATGTCTTCTGCACATGAAGATTTCTCTTCCCCAATCATGTTCGAGATAGGAGCATCTCCATAAGAAAAAGCAAATAGTACCTTTAGATGCTGGATTGTGTCCAAGATTCGAGCTCATTTCATTTTGCAGATGCAGGAAGCACCAGTCTAATCTCCATAGAGCAGAAGCTGACTGCTTCATGGAATGCCAATGGAAAGACCTACTTCAGGTACTCGACTGTGGTGACAAACAAATCAGATAAGACCCTGAAATCCCTCAACTTCTGGATCTCCAAGCTCTATGGTCCAATCTGGGGCCTGACCAAGACAGGCGATTCATACAGCTTCCCACCATGGATCCAATCTTTACCTGCTGGGGAAAGGCTCGAGTTCGTTTACATCCATGCTTCACCTCAGGCAGAAGTCTCAGTTTCAAGCTACACACTTGCCTAGGAAGTTTCACAGAAAGCCAGGAAATAAAAGAACAGGATATCTAGATAACTTAAGAATGTACAAAGTTGTGCAGGTGTCTGCCTTATGAGGCCTGCCCTTTTTCGAAAAATACTCATCTTTACTGTTTTATTTTGACGGGGGAACTACAGTCATGCTTGAGGATTTGTGGGATCAAGCATGACTGGTTATTGCTTAAATAAGGGATTGAAGCTTTGGACGGTGAAAGGAGTGAAGAGACTAATGCCAAAGTGATGTGCTCATCCTCTCTCACCTCCACTTCAACCTATGGAGTCACACACGAGAGCTGGCCATGTCTTCAAGGGAAGAGGACAGCTTTCTTTTGAATGGCTTTCACAGTCTGCTCCTTCCTCTTAGTGGAGTCTTTTTAGTTTATTCTGTTCCTGCCATGTTGTCTGTTCTGATGTTGCAAACTCCGCAACATCTCTTCATCTTTTTCAATGAATATATAGTTTGTACAACTGCAGTAACAACGCATTTTCCTTTGTCATCTTCTGATGATCTGAGCTCTACATTGCTTCATATTTTGATACGAAAGACGAAACAAAAATTGGCTATCACGCGCGTGAAAGTTGGAGGACTGTTATCTGAAGCCATTACATACTTACATTTTCTTCCAAACTGACTGAGCTAAGACCGGGTTCTGGTGTTAAGTCGTTGACTGGTGGACTGGACTGGTCGGGTTCATATCTTACTTCAAATGTACACGGTACAAAGTCGGGTTGGCACAGAAGTGAGATATGGACCCGACCTGCTTCCAAATCAAGAGCTCAATGCTACGCATCACCACCACACGCAACCCCCCACCCCCAAACAAATTCAAGATGGGTCAAACCCGACCCAAACGGGTCGGACTGGGAGATTCCCTGGCCGGGTCTAAATTGCCAATATAGCTTCCGAGAAAAGAAGTTCTTCCTCTGTAGCATCAAATCGCCGATTCCTTGAGAGAGAGAGAGAGAGAGAGAGAGCGAGAGTGTGGACATGGAGGTGGAGAGTCAACTGGTGCGGTTGTGCATTGAATCGGCTTGCAGCAGCCGCGAGAGCATCGAGAGATGGCGGATGCAACGCCGGTCCCTCGAGCGACTGCCTCCTCAGCTGGCCTGCGCCCTATTCCGCAGCCTCATCCAGCGCCACCTCCTCTACCCTTCCCTCCTCGAGTAAGTGGATCCGGTGCTCACCTTCTATTTGAGGATCACGAAACAAATTGTATGCGTCGGCTGCCGCTGCTGTGAGCTGGCTGTCTTCGTTCTGGAAATTCGAGCGTTGATTTACTTACTGGCTGGCAGATAAAAGCGATTGAGATGAGTTGGCTTCTCTGCTATTTTCTCTAAAATCCCTCGGTGATCTATATGGGGAATCATCTGTTTGTACGAGTTTCAATCCGGAAGTCTATGTTTCATGGAGTATAAACCCGGAAGCAGGAGTGAAAATGTCATTTTAAGAACATGAGAGAATGTTTGATCTTGCAATGTATGCCTGAAAGCTCATGCTCTTCAAAATCAGGATTATCAGCTGGGATTTGAAGCTACTTGATTCATTTTATGTTTAAGTGTCAACTAATAAGTTAGAGATTTAAATCTGTATCATGTGAAGTTTTGCCGTAGGTTACAGCCTCCACCAATTTGAAAGATACACCCTGCCCTTTCTTTACCAATCTAATCATATGATGCAAATCAATCTCTTTGAAGACCGAGAGTTATAGTATTATTTATTTTGCTCGATTAGTAATTACATCTGGCACTTGAAGCTTCTGTAGTTTGTTATTTTGGTGTACTGCATTTTCCTCATTGATGTAGAATCTATGCAAAATTGGTCAGGGTTTTCAAATACTGCGTTGATGAGATTGATCTTAGAGGTGAGAGCTCTGTAGATGCTGAATGGATGGCATACCTGGGGGGATTCCGTTATCTCCACAGCTTGAACGTTGCAGATTGCCAGAAAATTACCAGCTCGGCTCTTTGGCCTATTGCAGGTAATATCTGAATCTGCAGTTCATACTAGACTGAGTGTTTCTTGTTAGATTGTGAATATCTCTTTTCTTTTTTCCCCTCAAGAGAATCTTTCCATTCTTCTTCTTCTTCCTTTTTTTTTTGGTATACAATGTTAAATGATCAGTTTGTTGGCTTAGATGTTCATTTAGAAACTGAAAGATGGATTTTCTCTCTTCCAAATTATGACCCTTTTTTTTGTCTTGTAGGAATGACTCATTTGAAGGAGTTGGATCTTTCCAGATGTGTCAAGTTCAACGATTCTGGCATTAGGCATCTTCTATCAATCCCAACCTTGGAAAAGTTATATTTGTCAGAAACTCGCCTCACTGCAGCAGGAGTTGCACTTGTTGCTTCTCTTTCGAACTTGTGTGTTTTGGACCTTGGTGGCTTACCTGTTACTGATCAGACCTTGGGGTCTCTTCAGGTACTACAATTTTGGGATTAGATCTACACACGAAGATTTCATTTGAAAGATAGGATCTGCAACATGTAAATTAACTTGCCATTGCTCAAATAAACAATTTATTCTAATATGTTATGGCTAGGAATATTTCTCCCATTCTTGGTATAAAGAATACAGTTATAATAGATTCCATGTCATCACCAACGAACCTGGTTTTCCCTTTATTTATTCAGTTATGTGAAAAGCAAGTGATGACTAGAAGTCAGATCAAGTTGTAGGATTCCTTGATTGTATTCTAGCTGCTTTTGTATTCTAGCTGCTTAATCTTAATAATTTGTATTATGGTGACTGCAGCAATCTGTATAACTTTCTGGGCTACAAATAAAATCTGTTTGTCTTTACTCTGCAGTGAACAGCCTAACTTGTCCTATTATTAGATCCATTTACTAAATCTTGCTTTTGAGTTTTCTTTTGCCACATGCCTGTAATCTCTCGAGACATGCCAGTACCAATAAATGTATTTATATATGTTCAGGTTCTGACGGAGCTCCAGTACCTCGATCTATGGGGGAGCAAAGTATCAGATAATGGAGTTGCTGTTCTCGAAATGTTCCCAAAGTTGAGCTATTTGAATTTGGCTTGGACGAGTGTCTCCTCATTACCAAATTTCACTTCTCTTGAGCATCTGAATATGAGTAATTGTAGTATTAATTCAGTATTCAAATCCCATGGTGATAAACCTCATCTAACAGAGCTACGCATTGCTGGAGCCACTTTTGAAAATGAGGCTGAAGCCTTTGAGCATATTGAGACGAATTTCTTGACATTTTTTGATGCAGCTAAAAGTTCCCTTAGCAGATTCAGCTTCGTATCTTGTATGATAAGCCTCGAATATTTGGATCTTAGTTTTACCAGATTAGGAGATGAATCCATGGAGCAGATTGCAAGAATAGGGACAAACCTAAGAGATCTCAACCTCAGCAATACAAGAGTCTCTTCTGCAGGAGTTGAGGCCCTGGCTGGATGTGTTCCAAATCTTGAATGCTTGTCATTATCTTACACAGCAATCGATGATTTTGCCATCTTCTTTCTCTGCATGATGCCTGCACTCAAAGCTATAGACTTGAGCCACACAAGTATAAAAGGTATCTACTCTTTGAGAAAAGAGTGGTTATTTTTGCAGAACTTTGAATTTCTTTGGTGCAACATTCCATAGGATGCTTATGAAATAGTTGGGAGATCTTCAATTTCCTGCACCTGCTTTTCAGAATTTTCATTCATTTCTATGGAGCATTTCAATTCCTTAACATCTTCCCAGAGTTAAAAAGAGAAGTTGGCAGCACCACAGATATTGTTACTGTTTTCATTTATAGTTCCACGTTTCATGATATGTATAATTTGCAGGTTTCATCCCAAAAGTGCACGATGAATCAGATCAGTCTAAGTCATTGACAGCTCTGCAAGGTCAACCTTTGGAAAAGCTCAATTTGGAGAATACTCTTATAGGAGATGATTCCCTCTTCCCATTGTCCAAGTTCCATAGGTTGAGTCAATTATCTCTTCGAAGTGGTTCTCTGACAGATATATCGCTGCACCGGCTGTCATCCCTCACTGACCTGAAATCTCTTAGCTTTCGTGACATTGTTCTCACAAATCAGGGGCTCAATTCATTCAAACCTCCAGAAACCCTGGAGGTGCTGGATATTAGAGGATGCTGGCTTCTGACTGAGCAAGCCATACTATCATTTTGGAGAAGGTACCCTCGAGTTGAAGTGAGGCATGAACTTATTCCTGTCTTACCACCAGAAAGTGTGTCCTCTAAACATGCATTTCCCTCGAGAGTAGCTCTGAAGTCTAAACAAGTGACTGGTCGGACTCCAGAAACACTTAATTTGTCTCCGGCTTTTTTAGGTATGCATCTCCATTCTATATGCGTCTGTGTTGCTTTGACTTTTCTTCTAACTCAAGGTTTCCGCTATTCTTGATCAGATCAGAGGTTGAAATATGATAGAGAAGAGTTACTTGCTTTCAGGTACTCATCTTTATCTCTTATCCCAAACAATGGAGACAACATACCTGAAATGCTATTAGAATAGTCTTTTGAATGGTGTGATGTAATTTTATTTTCATGGCCTACCTTTCTGCCATTGTCCAAGGCTCTAGTGGGTTGTATTTATATATATTATAGTAAGTACCATGTTCAGCATTGTTTGGAAAACCGCAAGTTCAAAAGTTTTCCCTGCACATTGATGCCAAGTTTTGATACTACGCTCTCTAGAGCTATGAAAGGCAAGTTAATGCTAACCTTTATACAGCAGAAACATTGGATATTTCTCGGTCTACAAGCTCTAACAGAATCCCCAAAATTGAATGGGTAAGATGTGATGTGCCAAGTTATAAACTGAGCAGTAGCAGAGACGATATTGTAATATGAGGACAATATCACAAACTGAGAACCAGAGATGGTATGGTAGCAAGGACTATGACATTGAATGTTGTCGAATATCCATGCACTGATCAGTCACAGGTCATGGCTACAAAAATTGTTGTATTCAAGACTACAGCATCATTTGTGCAAATGTGAAATGCATGTGATCTTAACACAAGAGGGGATCTCTGGTTATCCTGGCCTGTGGCAGATTGTTCAGCTACTTATCCAATTAATGAGAACTCCCGGCAGATAGGATCAAATTTGCAGATTTGTCCTCCATCCTGAACCTGCAGACCAGGCTAGGCCAATAGGTAGCAGCGATCTAAACCTCTAAGATCATCTCCTTTTAACTTTAAGACTGCCCAAAAAATTGTCATAGTTTAGCAAACAAAAGTGATCCTACAGACTTTTCGGAGGAGAAAGACACTGGTCACCTGTTCTTGTTCTTCTTTCTTCCCTTCACCTCTTTCTCTAGACCTCTCAGCCTCTGACTAAGGGCAGTGGAAGAAGAGACCTTTCGGTCAGCAAGCTTTGATGGAGCGCGGGGTCCCAACAATGGCTCCTCAGTCGTAGGCGTGGGCTGCTTGAGTGCAGAGAGCACAGAGAAGGCAGGGTGCGGAGTAGTGGCCGGTGGTTTCACAGGGACCTCAGGGATGCCCAGGAACTTCTTTACGCCAGGCTTCTTGAGGACTAGGATATTCATCGAGAGAACAAGACAAAGTGAACCAAATGAATTTCGTCAACAAAAGAGCTGCTGAAAAGATCAGAAATTCAGGGCACCCACCAAGCCCGTAGGCCAGCGAAAACAAGTTGGAGGTAACCCAGTAGCAGAATATCGCCTGCAGGAACATGACAATGCCAACAGCCGAGGTTGGAGATGAAGACCAATATTCATAACAAGATCGAAGCATAGAGAAAGAACTAATGCTACCAGGGAAAAGAACAATTTATCCAAGTGCCGACATAAACCATTTCTTGTCATGAAGTTAAAGCAGTAAAAGAAAAGAAAGGCTTGGTGAGAACCAGGGGAAAAGGATATCTTAAGCTGCTAGAACAGGATCACGAGGAGCATCAAGCAATGAAAAACTGATTAAAGCAGAAATTTTTTTTCCCTCCACTTTTCCAATGATAAACATACAGGTCTCTGTCGAGCAGGGATGCATCAAAATGAAAGAACTCTGTTGAACAGTCATATACTGCGCAAAAGAACACTAAGAAAAGAACACTATGCAAAAACATGAGAAAGCATGCATACATATACCAAATAAGAGACACAATCTGTCAATTGTGTGCAAAAGTGAACAATCAGCTGAAATTCACAGCATATGAAAAAAAAAAAGGTTAAATTGCATCAAAAAGTTTACCTTTGGAAAGCTCATTGTAAATGGTACAGTAAGACAAGCAAAAATCCTTGAAGTATTCTTGATGGTACCAGAGGCAGGATTTCCTTCCATACCCTCCTGCATATTGCACTGAAAAGAAGCACAAGATTATATGGCTAAAACGTCATTCTACTCAATGCTGGACAAAAAAAATTACAGAAATTACAAAATGCTGGTAATAGTTCTTCATGCACGACAATGAACCACGGTGACAGATACAATTTCGTGGTAACTTCCAGGGTACAACTGGCAGTAAAGTATACCAACACAGGGAAACCTTACTAGTGTATCCAAGAACCAAGTCTACCATAAAACATCAGATGTAGAGTGCACATCAGGAGACAGTTTTTTGCTCTAAGATGGTGGAATAAGCATGAAAGTATGCACCATGCAATTAGGAGTTTCCAAGTGGCACTGTATCAACGAACTCCATGCACAACAGGACTAAGATCAAAAGGCAAACCAAGTAGCTGCTATTTCAAGCACCAATCCTAATATCAGGTGATGGAATAATTGTCGGGAATCTTTACAATGCATTTTAATATTAGGTAAGTATTTCAGTATTGGAACATTAGAAAATCAAAAGCTGGGATCTAGAAAACAGATTTCTTTCAGGTTCTTCGAGGAGCTGGGATTTTGAAAACAGATTTTTTTTCCTATTACGTGATCAATTTAATATCTAAATTGGAGCCACAGGCAAAACTTAGATATATGTAGAATGGAAGCACACTCTGGATCAGAATCACAATGACCATTTCACAATGCCCACAACAATCTCTTTATGCTATTAAAATATACTTGGAAGCCTTCAAAAAGTGCTTACCTCTACAGTAATTAGGAATGTCAGTGCTGTCAAAACTGGGAGAATATAGACACTATCTGGAGTAGTAAGATCAGTGAACCAATAGGCACCTCCATTTTTAAAAGATGGAACCTTTTCAGCCATGTTTGATATCTATAACAAGGGAACATAAGCAAGGATTGTGAATGAACAAGAAATGTGAATTCTTAAGTACTCCTTGATGTCTCAAAGTAAGGAAGATTTCATCTATAAAAAAAAAGTAAGATTTTCAACTTACAGCGAGGAAAAAACTGACAAAGACAGGACCTGAGATAAAAATTCCCTTGAGTGGTGTAAGTGGACTAACACCATGCCTGAAGGAACATCATAGATTAAGACACTGAGCCATGCTGATCAATATTATGGCAATATCAAGAACAGCATATTTTCTGAAAAATTTGACAAAAAACTAATGTTTGAGAGCTGTTGTGAGGTTCTTCAGTAATGGGGTTATGGAGGATTTAATGTTGGAAGAGTGTTAGGGCTTTTCTCTATATATTTTGCCTGTGCTCCTAAAATTTTCAGCACCTATCCAAATCTACGTAAGAGAAGAGTTGCCCACTCATTGAAAAGTTGCTTCAACTTCCTCTGACCTTCAGCCACAGCCATAGGATCCATACCCTTCTCTTGCATCGCCCCTCTTATCTCCTCCATACGGGGTCTAATGATGGCGAGTTTCGAAGAGGCTTTCAGCTGATTTACTAAAAGCGGGAGGGTCAGTCCTCGAATCAAAATAGTTGTGAGCACAATGGAGGACCACCAGTTAAAGCCACTAAACTGATGCACACAATCAATTAAGTACTGCAAATACATGACCGGGTAAAAGGAGTCCGCTGCAGCGATGACAACTTCGTTCACCGGCGGTGACTGAGAAGCAACTGTCTGCACAGTCGTGTCCGTGAGTGCTCCGGCGACATGGTTAATAAGTTCGATGTTGTCTGCCTCTTTGCTTACCGCGGTCGACATATACCGGCAGAATAAGGAGCCGCTGCTCGGCGACAAAGAGCAGCTCGAACAGCTAGTGTCTTGAAAAGCAGCGCCGAAAATAGCTGATCCGTTAAGGGTACTTAGGAAGGATCTTCGCTGAAGAAAAGGGTTAATCTTCTCCTGATGTGCCGATTCTTTGGAGGACTCATCTCGGCGATGTTCATTATGGTGAACAAGGTAACTGAACGAAGGGTGACACCTCCGGTCAATTAGGCTGGCCCGCGTAGAGAGACCACGCCTATAAGCCATTGACAGCAAGGTTTAAGCTTTAACCGCTTGTTGAGGGTCAAATTGCCCAAGTAGAGATTGAAAGGAACCTCCAGCACACAGCAGAGGGTCTGCGATTCCGGAGTTCCGTCTAAAGTTTCAAGAACCAGAACGTACTGCTTGGGCCGTCAGACAAAGTGGAGAAATAAGCACCCTCTATCACTTTTTGGCGGATGAACAAGCGAGGAAACTGGGCCACCGTGCAGAGATCGCCCAGATCGAAAAGGGGAGGAAGGGAACGTCGATAGGTCGGAACCTTGAAAACTTTAGTTTATGGGGATGATGAGACTGCAAGCAGCCCAAGAAACATCATATGATCTCTTAAAACTGGAGGCGGTGAATTTTGGCACGGGCAGAGGGACGGTAAGAAAAAAAATTGGGACGGCACTAATAATTGTCAATATTCATCGATCATGCCCTGTTCATGGTTTGATGTGAGTATATAAACCAATTTTTCTTAATCCTTGTGAAAATTTCAATGGTACTAAACTGTTATGTTACCAAAACCTCTTTTATTGTTCCAACACAAAGCTCTAACCATAGCAAACTTCTCAACATACTACAAATGTATGCTGAAATTTGGGATAATAGCCCTTTCTAAACCCAAACCAAAATTGCACACTATATATACACAGAAGCAGTATTCAGTATTTTTGCCCATTTAAACCATCAAGGGGACGAAGACGATGTCAAGATAGACTCGGGGGAATCTCCATCCCGGATCCCCCGGGTGAATTCCGGCAGAGCGGGCAGGTCGAGTTCATCTTGAGCCATTCGTCGATGCAGCCAGCGTGAAAATAGTGGTTGCACTCCGGGATAGTCCTCAGTGTCTCCTTGGACTGGTACTCGCCCAGACATATCGAGCACGAGCTATCGCTGGGGTTGGGCAGCCGGCGGCTCTCTCCGAGGAGCGTCTTGGGGTAGGACTCTATCGTCAATCCGTCCAAGCCCTTAGCAGTACAATTACAGGGCTCTGGTGTTCGCCCAAATGCGGCAGAGGGGCCCCGATAATCCGCATGGTGGTGTCGTTGGCACAAGGCAGTGATTCTGCTCCCGATGTAGCACGCAAACCCGATCAGACACAGAAGTCCCGGGATGCCAACGCCGATTATTAAGCAGTACTTGGCACTTCTTGGAAGACCTGCGAGGAATCAATAGTTCACATTGAAGTATCAAGCATAGTCTTGGGCCGCCTATTTTGAAGATTTCTCCTTCTATCTGATAGAAGATATACATCAGCAGCATGACCATGGGATGAGTTCAGACAACTGATCACGGTCCCACTTCGCAGTATCATGTAACCGAGGACAAATATAGGGAATGGTCTGTTAATTTCCAAAGGAAAGTGACCCACAGTTTCTTTTTATGTATCCCACGGAATCGGAAAGCTTTAGGCAATTTGGACAAATCATTTTTGGATCCATTGGTGCTGCTGTCTTTCAGACTTCTATTAAAGAACAGTCAGAGTCCCATATATTAATCGTCCACGATTCACATTCTGTTTCTCTCTTAGAGAATTTTTGGCACCGTCCCGGCCCGAGACAGTGGGAGTTTCCTAGGTTATAGTTGATATTACAGAGTCAAAAACCTGCTTGCCTTCCGAAGGTGGAAGAACATCAAGCCGACCATAAAATTGGACTCGCCTTCCAACATAAATGCGACACCTGCGTGAGCGTTCATGCTGACAAGGGGACGAGAGCATCGAATTCACAAAACATTTGCCTATTCATAACTTAAGGAATGAAATTGTCTTCCATCGTCTTTCTACGTGATCGCTGGTTTACCTCAGTCAACTTTATTTTCAGTTATCGAGATCCATTGCTGCACAAAATGGTGTTTTGTTTCAGCTAACTGTGTGAGAAGCTTGTTAGTTACCTCGGCTTTGAATTCTGGTGCACCCGATCTTCGAGTTTGAACCACTCTTCAGCCCGCAAATTCCTCCTCGAGCCAAGCACGACTTGCAGTCGGGCGTGTCCCAGGTCAAGATAATATCCTCCACAAGATTTTCGCTGAACACCAGCGGGAACGAAACAGAGACTGTCGACAGTTCTTTACATCTACTGGAGGGCATATTATTGATCATAACGGTCGGAGCGTACATCACAGTGTAGTTCTGCTCGCGTAGGCAGGGCACCTGTGTCATTGCTAGATAAATGGTGTCGGCGTCTGAGGAGGAGCAGTTGAAGAAGGTCAGGTTTAGGCCAGCGTTTGCCATCCGGAACGGGGTCCCAGAGAGGTTGAAGTTGAGGAGCCGCCGTGGGAGGCAACGGTCGTGCAGCCAGATGGTCTGGGCCTCGTAGTCTATATACTTGACTGAGAAGTCACCGGAGCCAGGGAGGGTGAGAACTGTTCGGCTTCTATTGCCGCAAGAGATGCCAAATCCAGGGTAGCCGCACCTCGGCTCCTGACTGGCCGGGTTGGTCAGGCGGAAGGGGAACTGCACTGGCACGGAGCCCATGGAGCACCACGCGGGCGGGCAGGTGATGACACTCGATTCGACGCTAGAGAGGAAGAAGAAGACGAAGAGGGGGAAGTAGAGGTGACGGAGATAGGAAGCCATGCTTCTGGGGGATGGAAGCTTTTGCCGTGGAAAGCTTTTAGATTGTAGTATTTGCAAGTTTTCCTGTAGGCTGAGTCAAAATCTGTCCAGTGGCAGCGGTTTGAAACTTTGACTTCCTCATAGGAAAACCAAATTTTCAGGCTTGACTAAGACGGCTAGAGCACGAGTATTCCCCAGTCCAAATCCCTTCCAGAAAACTTGTTACCACGATCGTATCATTACGTATTTTCTTTTTCGTCTGTGTGCCAGACGTGATGGTATCCATAATTAATCCCCTGACCCAATTGTTTCTAACTTATGCTCAAGTTTGCATCCAGAAAAAAAATGCTAAACTCAGGTAGTCATATCCTAATCTAATACTAAAAAAAAAGTAATATAAGACTGGAAGTGAGTTAAATTCAAAAAATATAATATGAGAGTACGTAAAATTTGATTTTTATAATAAAAATTAGGGATAAATTATTTAAAATTAATATAAAATTCATAAAATTTTCATAACCTATGTGTCATCAACATCTCATATCCATCATTTGAAAGAGTGGTGGGAAATTATTTTCTATTCATACTACATGAAGGAATTATTTTCATACTAAGAAAACAACAAAACTAATATGTATGAAAGAGAAAATGAGTAAAAATATGAAAAAATGGGCCGGGGGGGCGATGGGGGAGAGGGGGGTGGCCCTGCCAATGAAACTCAAGACTAAGAGATGTTAAACGAGTCGGATTGTCTCACAACTGGTTCGGACCAGATCATCCAAACTTAGAACTGGCCCAACTTTCTCCTAATCAGACCCATAACATTTTTTAGTGATTTTGGGGTGGTTATGGGCCAATTTCGAAATATGAACATGTTAAACTGTAATCAGCATGGACCGTTACCATATTGAACCGGATTGAAACCGTTTAGAAACCGGCCTATAACTATTGAAAACTGGCTCGAACAGCCAAAAATCATGCAAATCAATAGTCTAATTTTGTTGAATCAATTTAAAATTAAAAAATATTCATTTAAAGTAAAAGTTTAAAAAAATTAAAAAGATGGATGGTTCACGGGCTAAACCGGTACAGACCGTTAACCGACCTGTTTATAAATGGTTCCATACCGGTTCATATTTGCATAAAACTGTAACACATAACTGGACCAACCCATTTGTAGTCGGATCAAACGGTTCCAGACTCATTTTGAACAGATCCAGAACCGGCCCGAACCGCACTTTTAATAACAAGACCCTTAATCATAGGTCAAACAAAATTCCTTTTCTTGATATAAAAAGAAATAGAGAAATGGGGATGAATGATTTGGAAAGAAAGAGGCAACCAAAACTCTTGTTTATAATGGGATCACGAATTTTGCTGCACTACATTCCATTCCTCCTTTATCAGTGTTATACCGTGCATCGAGCACGCAGGCTGTGCCGAGAAAACTGTCCACTCTCGACCTCTGCTTGAGTTGCTCCGGCGATCTTCGGGGGTCTGATCGTCATGCCACGGACATAAACTCAGAATACATAATTGGGTGATTTTCTAATCAGGTAGGATGCCAGCGAGTCCCGAAAATGATTGATTTGACTATCTCGAGGTCTACGCGCGACACATCTCACGAACAAGGAAAATCACAGCCCGAATCTGTGAACACAAAATCACGCTCACACTGGGTCCAAGGGATTGGGTGCATGCAGCCTAACGTGGCATTTACTTTGCAACTATTTTGACCGCTTACCGGGTCAAAATTCTCTCTCTGCCGTTACCAATTTAGCCTGTCGGCTTGGAATATGTGTAGCAATTACGTCTTCGACGGGCAGCGAGTGACAGTGAGTCTCTACCGTGTGAGCACCGCTGGAATTCAGTAAAAACAAAGCAAAAACCATTCTGGTCAAATGAGACATTCCATGGGAAATGTATGCCCTTTAACATCAGACAAAACTAAAGGGATCTTGCTTGATATATATATATATATATGTATGTATATTTTTCCTTCCCATTGAAAATGCGTGTGGATTCCCTGGGCGTTGCAGAATTCTGCGGCACCTAACTTTTGTGCCGTTTTGGTCTAAGGTTGGAATAAGTGGCAGCCGGTTGTCGTCAATTGGATAAAGGTGAAGTGTTCCATCATTAAGAGAGAACTTTATGTTGTTTTTTGTGACCCGGGGACGGGCGAAGTCCGATCGACGCGGTCAACTGAAAACGAGATGATTACTCTGGGAGGAGGAGAACTTTACCGGGTCATAATTTAAGTTTAACACGAGATGTTGGCTTCTCACTTGGAATTCATGGGAGCTCATGTAAATCCAATTGTTCTGCCATACGGTAACATAGCAAACAGACTAAATTTCAGAGAAAGAACAATGAAAAAGATGGATTCCTGATCGATGGAATATGAAAAGGGAGATGATACTTTCCATAGATTTCATCGTATGTCTACTTCACTTAACAACTAAATACATACTCCAGCATGACCCATACTCGCAGATCCCTCGGAATGAGGAAGGAGACGCTCTTTACCAGGATTCCATATGCCCTCTAGAATCTGTATCCTCCTGTGACACCTTCAAGTAAGAAAGGAGGAGATTCTACTCCTAGCAGTGACAAAGATGTCCTGGAAGAAAAGCCCCTTCCCGATGGATCGGACCAAATCATCAAACGGGGTCTTGCCAGTGACATTCATAAAATGGATAACGTGACAGGCCGCGCTAGTTCTCCACACATCTATTATGATGAGAATGGCTTGTCTATCGGTGAAACTTCTGCCACTGGAGTGGGCATACTCGATCACACCAAGGAAATTGTTTCACATGCTAGCTGTGCTCTTGGAACCAAAGCACTGGAAAATTGTCCAGTCAAAGAAAGTAAGCCGATATTTCTCTCAAAAAATTGGAGGGATGGCCTTTGTAGATGTGAGAAGTGCACGGACATGTATAATAGGAAAGGCATGACACGTCTATAAATTCTATATTTCCTTCTATGCACAGGTCGAATGTGAAGCTTCTGGGCTGCCTAAGCACTAGAAGCTTCAATTTCCCTGCGCTGGGGGTGCTCGGCATCCAGAGAGTCGAAAATCTCATTTGCTTATTAAGGTAAATCTTTGCTCGAGTGATGGGAAACTCCATCAAGACTGGCATGCGACTTCACGAAAACTGGGAGGACATCAATGAAATGAACTGCTAGATGCCAGAGGACAAAAAGGTTAGCGGTCGTGCCGTGAAGCACTTGTTCATGCCGTTCACTCACAGGCGCAGCGGCCTGATACTACAAACAAAGTAAAGTGATAAATCGGACTTGGATATGCCATCCTTGAATTCTTTTCATGAATAGTCATAGTGATTCTTGATTTTGTTTCAATATAGATCTGTTACTAGCGTACCAACAGGACAGAGGGAAAAGTGATTGGCACGATGAAGTCCGAGCAGCGAAAATGGAGGCTTTAGTATAGAAACAGGTAGAAGAACCCTCATGGTTTCCTTTCGAGAAGCTCTTGAAGAACAGCAGACTTCGGGTTCTTCATCGATGGGCCCCGCTACCTCCGCTCATGCTCCTCGAGCCTAAAAGTGATAAACCTGTCCCAGTCCCCTCATTCAAATAGAACCCCAGCCTTCCCATCGGTGATCCTCTGTACGATCCCACAGTACATGTAGAACGGGATATTCGGGTTCTTAACGATGACAATCATCCCATGGCTTCGGCCTTGACCTCGGAATGATTGAGGCTGGCTGTGAGGATGCCCGTTTCTTGGGTGGCGGAGGGTTGTTCTTGATGAACAGCTTCAACCCCTTCTGTCCGGCCGTTGCATAGTCCCTTGCCTCCAAGGTCAAACTTTGCGGAGGGCTTAAGGCAGAGGTTCTACTGCAAGTGTTGGTGGCCTAGGACGGAGGGTGGTCGGTGGAGGTAGTGGACAACGCGGCCGAGGAATGGGGATCTGAGCCCAGGGCCCTGGAGGTCGGGCAGAGTATCTATAGAAGCCATCCTCGTGCAAAGAGAAGAGAGGAGCAACCAGGCCAATCCAATCTTGTTGTTGGCTTTCAAGTTTGTGATTCTGATTGCTTGTCAATCCTCATTATAGTACGGTCCTTATCCTTGAGTTGTCAACTTGTGCCTGTGGTCTCGGCTGGTTCCTAGCCCTCCTCCTGTCCAATTTTCTGAGCGACTGTGCCCCTCAATCAGTTACTCTCTTGTCGATTAATTCTGGGGACATGCAAGATAAGCTCGAGTATGATACAACTTATGCTCAGTAGTCGTATAATTGTGAGACTAATTCGAAGATGACCTGGTAATGTATGCCGGCTTACAGATGGACAGATTGGGAGGAAAAGAGGGATGCATGAGTTACTATCGTCCCACACTGGCCAGCTTCGGCTTAAGGCTGCAGCGACGAGGCCTACAAAATGGAGGAGAAGGAGAACGAGCAACATACTTACCTGGACGGGCTCAATGGGCGATCAAGAAGGCTCATGGGCTAGGTTGGTGACCTTCATTGCACTGTAGAAGGGGTGCCCGCCTAAGGTCGGCCCAAGTGGTCGAGCCTACGTCATAATTTGTGGCAGCGGGGGCCTGCGTTCGCGCGGCCCCTGTCCAATTTCTAGTCGGGAAGTTGTTGGCTCGCTCGAAGTGGTAACACTATGGGTTGTCTCGCAATGGAGCACGTGCAGCCTGCTTACTTTGTAACTTTTAGGGCTCTGACGAGGTTTTCGTGATTTTAGATTTAAATTTTCGGTTTGTCTTTTTTATTGTAAAGCGCCTAGAATCTGCTAGAGCCTGCCAGTTGGCTCTGCGACTGGACCGTTCAGCTGTTATGACTTTTTATGTTTTTTTATCTTGTCCCCTAAGAGGTTCCCGTTTGAGTTTGACTGAACCGCACAGAGTTGACGTAATAAAAGAGGCCGGCCCGGACTCCACTCCAAGCTCCTGTCCCGTCCTCCATTATCATCATTAGCTCTCCACTCACCGCTCTCTCTCGCCGTTGCTCGATCCTTAGCTTCTCGGTCTCTGAGAGCGGCTTCAGAATTCAGCCACGGGGAATCCCCGACAATGAGCTACAGCATTTGCAGATCCGCCTCCAGGGCTGCGAGGTCCCTCCTCAGCGCCTCCAACAACTCTCGCTTCTACTCCGGTAATCTCCTCTCGGCCTAATTGATTCGTTTTGCTTTTGCTGCTTATGCTCTGTGTTTCTGTTTCTTGATCACGTGCCTCGAGTTTATTTCCTTTTGCCGCTCCTATGATTCCCGGTGCAATCTTGGTTTGTGGGGGGATACTCATATCCGCATGGTGCCGAACGTCTATTGTCTCCGCCAGCTGCATTTACAGCTACCGATAATGTTTTCACCCCTATGTTCTCTTACTGAACTTTCGGTACTGATTTATTCATAATTCAAGTGCAGTGAATGTAGCCGCTCATTCATGTCTCCTAGTCACTGGAAAACAAAGACGAGTACTCGCTTTATTGGATTACAGTATTTTAATGAACTTCGACCTTCTTTGGTGGACTACAGTGATATGTTGCGTCTTATATGCTACAGTAATTAAAGAAACATGCTCATCAGTTGAAGTTACTTGCAGTTAGCTGAAAGCAAGATTGTTGTGGTCGTTTTCACGATGTATTTAACCAAACTGGCTGTTATTTTCTTGTCTTTGAAGGAGTTAGGTTTACTTTGATACTTGCTTTAATCACGTTCCCAAGAGCAAATTTCTGCAGTAGTCTTCTCTATAGCAGCATTATGCAAGCACGATGTCTTTCTTTCTAAAACTTCAGGTGCTTTTTTTTTTTTTATTAATCTATTGATTTTGAGCTCTCTTGTAGAAGGAAGAGCCGTAGCATCTGCTGCTGCAGTTACATTCAGCAGCAAATCGTCACTTTTACTGTCAAACTTTGCCAAAGCCAACTCTAGAAATGTATCCAGGGGTTGGATATCAGGGGCTTTTGCACTTCCTGCAGCAGGTAATTCACAAACTTTTGGACATTTCACCAACTCCCTCTTGCCTGTACCAGTAAAAGAGTGACAAACAGATTTCCTTGTATCAGAAGTTCACAAAATTTTTTCTAGATATCTTGAATGGCACATGATCATAATTACTTAATCTAGGGAGTGTAGAATTTGCGAGATAGTAAAAATTGGTGGGGCCTAAGAAATTTCTGGGCAAAAAACATCTGTTTCTATGTTGTGTTGAGCAGAAGAGGAGCCTTGTCCAATGCTGCAGGTTTTGCACTGTGGCATCCAAAGCCTCTCCTAAAGCAGTTATACTGTGCTCAAGCATGGTAACGGTAGAGAACAATTGGGCTCACCCGTTCATGTGCGCTTCATCAGTTTGAATTTCTCCTGACACAGACAAAATCCTAGAGTTCTTTTCACACCAGACAAATTAGAAGCACAAACGTTCATGTCTCTTGTTGGGTTTCAGTTTATTTCAGTTCCACAAATTGTAGACTCTAACTCTAACAGTTAACTTTTTCGTGTTATACAGTTTACATGCTCCAAGAGCAGGAGGTACATGCTGCTGAGGTAATGTAATCAAAAGTTGTTACATCTTCTTCCTGTATTGCTACAGTTTTTTTGCCGCTTGGATGAGTTTTATCTGATGTAAAATTCTGCACAAGATGGAGCGCACTTTCATTGCTATAAAACCTGAGAGGTCTGGTGAGTATTGAAAATTACAGTAATAATTGCTTATTCAATTCTTGTCTTCTCGTATGGCCATCAGGAATATCTGCTTGCTGTTCTTGTCTAGTTTCGTGCTGCTTTCCAATTATTCAAATGGGAATAATTTCATGTGCAGTACATGACATGGTATTTTCCTTTTTGCTTTCCCAGATCTGGGAAATCGTATCTCACTTTGAGAGGAAAGGATTTAAGCTCGTAGCAATCAAAATAGTTGTCCCCTCAAAGGAATTCGCTCAGAAGCACTACCATGACCCAAAAGAAAGACTATTCTTCGATGGACTGTGCGACTTCCTCAGCTCTGGTCCTGCTGTTGCTATGGTTGGCACTGATCTCTCATGTTTACCCATTTAACCTTATGGGACTAATGTACTCTTATCGGGCTAAAACTATGCTGTAACTTTTGTAGGTCTGAGAAGGAGAGGGAGTAATAAGATATGGTAGGAAACTCATTGGGGCCACTGATCCACAGAAATCAAAACCAGGAACTATTAGAGGCGATCTAGCTGTTGTTGTTGGAAGGTATGGCTCTGGCCTGTGATGGAAGTTCTTCCAGCCAACCCTTTATCAGGCTCACCTGTATCTAAGGACAGATTTGGTATCGCATATTATTTCTTTATGTAATCATATTATTGCCCAGGGATTTGGAATTAACCATTGGGACTGCATATTTGGCACAAATGTGAGCCAAAATGCTGTCCTTTCTCTGCAAACAAATTATTTGAATTGAACTTTTCTTAACCCCATACATTGATTCCGTGATTCAAGAATGCAGACTGAGAATGGCAACATTCCTTTGCTTCTGTTCTCATTCCTCTCATTTAAGATGCTAAGACTAGCCCCACGGCTTTTCTCAGAGGCTTATGTTGATCTATAGGTTTTAAATTTCAATCACATGGGTTGGCTCTGTTACAAGTTTTGTCACTGAACAATTCATGGTCAATGCGTTAAACCTATATTTTTGGCTTTTATGAGAGGTTTATGTGGATCCGAGGGACGGTTGGTCTCACTGCATCCTGTCAAGGCTAGTATATCGAGTATATTTGTTCTATTGTTGCATCATCAACTGAACTGAACATGACCCGGCTTCTGATTGCAGGAACATTATCCACTGGAGTGATGGGATAGAGACTGCCGAGGACGAGATCAACTTGTGGTTCAAACCCGAGGAATTAGTCGCCTACACTAGCAATACTGAGATATGGACCTATGGAGTCAACTGATGAGTGTTAGTTAGCATGAGAATCTCTCTAGGTCCCAGACGATGACTCTGCGCTGGGGTTTAGAACCTTCACTGAAGTTCTTATAATAAGCTCTTATTTTACCCTGACGCGAGATTCTATAGCTGCTCCTAGAGGGACAATTTGGCAGGACAGAATAGCAGCACAATTTACGAGACATCTCTCCCCCAGTTCCATCCAAATAAGGTTATTTTAATAATATTGATTATTGGTTCTGGCTCGTACGTGACTCTGCGAGCAACTGAATATAATAATTTTCAAGAAGTGAAGGGAAATTGCTGAACGGGCGATCTCATTGGCTATCAAGTCCGCCGCCGCCTTTCGTTCTACCTGCCCTCCCGTCTCTCCACCGTTACTGCTCTCTCTATCTAAGCGATCGTCAAGCGGGAACCGACATCGAAGCCTCGGTCCAGTCTTCCTTCAGTAGCCAAAGGTCACCCCTCTCCCACCAGCCCCCGCCTTAAAAAACCCTAGTCCCTCCTCCCGTTTTTGGGTGTGTACGCAACAAATTTCGAAAATTTTCGGCTTCTACAGGGTGTACAAGCTTTTGCTCCCCTCTCAATCTGGGCGTGCTCGGTTGTCTCCCACCTCTGTGAAATCGGTATTCGTCGAAGTCTTCAAATCTTAGTTCGTCCAAGTGAGATTTTTGCTTCCCCTCTCCTGCTGTCCGTATTGCTTTAATCGACTCTTTCTTCTTTAAAAATTGCAAAGAACGATCAGAAGGCCTTGTCGGATTTGTCGGTACAGTGGTAATTTCTTCTCTTTCTTCCCTTGGTAGCTAAGACATTGTTTTCGCTTTCGCTACATCCCTTTTTGGGAATTTGAGATTCTCATGTGTCTGCTGACATGAGGTTTTCGGTTTTGTCGTAGATGGAAGCTAAACCGCTGACAAAGGAGGCCCTTGCTCTTACAGAGAAGAAGATGGACATGACATTGGGTCAGTTGTCAGTCACCTTCGCTGTGCTTCGTAGTCCTGTTTCATCGCTTGTTTGGGTTTCTACCGGCTTACAGTGATCTCTGTGACCTCGTTTTTGTGTAGATGACATAATCAACATGTCCAAGACCAAGCCAGCTAAAGGAAAGAGGCCCAGGGTCCCCGTGAGTTTTGTTTTTTCTCTGGACATCTACTGAATTCAATACTTAACCCTATGCTGTTCTTCTATTCTCCAATTTACAATGACATTGCCTTCTCATCATTATTCTGACAGAATAAGCGCCAGAGGGCTTTTAATAATGCTACTCAAGATAAATCCATGAGGCTGCAGCGTTTTATGAATTCTAGATCATCACTCAGACAGGTTTTGTATCAACAATTGTGGAAATTATTGCATCCCGCCTTGTATTCCATCTTCTCTGCTCACGTTTTTAATTGGTTTTCAGGGAGTTCTTGCACAGAAAAGGTCAAACTTTCAAGGAAACCAGTTTCCTCTTGCCAAGAAGGCTGCGAGGAAGGCAGCAGTTGCTCCTTTTATCAGGAGAGCTCCTCCTCGTGACAGGACATTGAATTTAAATGAAGCCAGGTACAGTCGATGTTAATGACTTGATGGATGTTGAAAGATATTGATGGTGAGCTAGAACTATAAATTCCAGTATATCGTGCTGCTGTTTGAATGAGAGGCCTTTGCAAAAGAGAAAAGATCCAAAGACAAGCTTACTGATCCATTAGAATTCAGAGGATGAAGACTTTTGTGCTCTTTAGCTGGCCTTTGGGTTAAGGTTGTTTCAGATGAGATAAGTGAAGGATTTCTACCTTTTAAAAATGATGAACTTCTGATAAAGATATACCCATTACCTTGAGGATATGCTCCTCTTGAGAATTTTTAAGGACCAAGTAGTGCACTCTTGATGACTGTTCCTCGAGTTTTGATTTTGTCATATCCCACTCTGGTTTGTAGAGATGTTGCTCTTTTTTGTTACATAAGAACTTATGTTGGTAAGTCACAAATACTCTTGGCTCCAAAATAGTTGGTTCTTTTTTACTTAACAAAGTGCTTGGCTTCTGGTATTTCTGTAATACCCTCATAGCTGCACGTGCAATTATTTCCCAATGAAGTGACTACACTTGGTGCAGGGCAAGGGTTCCATTGGCTAAGAACAGGCCATCAAACAATTCAAGCATTGCTTCCAAGGTAATTGTGACGTTTAGAATGTTAAAAGGAATGGTTTTTGGATCTTTGGAAGAGTGATAATTCATTTTGCAATCTACTCAATGGGTTTATAGAGTATGTTCATGATTTGGATCTTTAGTTCATGGATTTTGAATGGGAGCGTTAAAATTTAGCTGTGTTGTAAGAGAATCTTATTTCTTATCAATCTGAACTGAAAATTTACTCCTGTCCTTGTTGGGCCACATCAGCATCAACAGGATGGAGGAATTGCTGCCCCCAAGCAGTGGCCTCAAACACTCGATGCACGCTTTGCGAACTTGAAAGAGGAGAGGATGAAGGCATCGGCCTTGCCCTGGCCCATCAATTCCATGACTCGTCATAATGGAGGCAGAAGCCACAAGCAGATTCCCCCGTGGACTCGATTCCCAAAGTGAAGCCCCTGGATGCATCTCTCATAGCTGGTTAATCGTGCATCGTGGGAAGTAGAAGAGGATTGGCCAAGTTGCTTGGTATCAAGAGGCTACGGCAACAACTTTCTAGTGGTTATGGCTGTATCAAAGATTTATCAATCATCTTCTAAGTCAATTATCATTTTTGTGGTTTCCCGGGTATCTCCAAGAAATTTAGCAGCTTTCCTGTTTCCAGTTTCACTATGTATAGCCAATCTACCTGCCTGTTAAGACTTGCTTGTCGAATCTTTGCATGCTTTTTGGTCCATTCTCTGGAACTTGAATTTTCCATGCTACCCTTCTAATGAAAACCGAAACAACCATGTTTCCCTTGTACAACCTCTTGTGCTCTCGAAATTTGCACCTATACCTCGCTGTTTGTCCTCTCTCGCTGACAAAGTTCCTGCTTGACCTTGAGTTCGTCGACAATCTATCTGGCAAAGGTGAAGGAAGGTTAGCAATTGGAGAGGGCTCGATACCTCTTCCCTTTTGTTCCTGGCCCTGGAAAGGTGCGGAACTCATCTTTCTTCCTTCAGGTTTTTAACGCTTTCAATTTGACATTAATTGTGTTATTCTTTACCCCCTTCATTCCCATTTCCTCCTGATACTTGGATATTGAGACAATTGCTGCAGTTACTGGTGTATGCACTAACAATCTAAAATCTTCCAGAATCACTAATCTTGTTGGATGTAAAGTAGGAGGCAGGAAGAGAAACCTTAGTATCTCGGGTCAGTTGGATCACGGACATCACTTGGAAGTAAGGTAGCATCTGTACCAGTTCATAATTTCCTCCCAAAAAAAAAAACAGAAAGGTGCAGAATCTGTTCCTCTTTTCTCTCTCTTGGATAAAAACAGAGTTGATAAAATTCGAGATTCAAAGCATGATGCCCGGACCTTTTCTGCTTTCTCTTGCTTATTCCATTACGATAGTGTTCCTTTTCCCTCCACTTCCACCTTCTTGCCTTTCCCCACGGTTTTCTAGTCCTCTTTAGTGATTCTGAGATACTTAATAGTTACATTAAGGACGCTTTCACCAAAACCAAATCCCCACTCAACCTACCACTTGTGGCTAGAGGGTATCTCGTGTTCCTATCGTATCGCATGGCGGTATATTTGATTCATTTGTGGATCATGATGGACTTAGAAAGCTCACTTCCGGGAGAGAAGAAAGCCTGACTCAAGGATCAGACACAGAGGAGAGACCGACCAAATATGACAGTGGAGGAACATTCATGGGTTAATGTATGACACAACAGCCTATTTCCCCACAAGGCTGGTTCTTGTCATGCCTTTGCATCCTGTGACCGGAACCAGTAAAGCTCCTCTCCCTTCAATATGCCCCTAACAATAAAGGCAGAATTATTCTCATGAACAAAATGTTCAGTTGCAGCCAAGACCGACAAAAACGCCACGTTTCATNAATTATTCTCATGAACAAAATGTTCAGTTGCAACCGACAAAAACGCCACGTTTCGTCGTTATCGGATGTCAGCTATTGCAAATGGAGAATCTTGAGCTAACTGACGGGGCCAGCGGTCGAGCCACGTGTCCGGTCCAGCCTCCGCCGTCCACGAAGGCCCGATCATCTCGCCTTCGGTCCTTCCCTCTTTCTCCCTCCCCTATAAATTTCGTCCAGAGTTTCATCTTGAAAATTCGTTAGTCAGTTCTGTTTCTTCTCACTTTCTGGTCTCCATTGACGTCCCTTCTTCTCGTTCTGGTCTGCCTGACCGTCCTCTCCCCAAGCCTCGAGCCTGCGCTGGCTCTCACCCGTGTCGGCTCCGAGGACTCCTTTGCTTCTCGTAGGTGCTTTGCTCGTACTTCTTAACGTCCCGGGAGTTGCCAGAGATGGCGCCGACCATATTAGTCACCGGAGGTGCCGGCTACATTGGGAGCCACACGGTGCTCCAGCTGCTTTCAGGGGGTTTCAGGGTCGTCGTGGTTGATAACCTGGACAACGCATCAGAGGCCGCCATTCACCGTGTCAAGGAACTCGCCGGCGAGTTCGGCAGTAATCTCTCCTTCCACAAGGTATTTTTGCTACCCCGGCATTCTGTTATCAGGATCATCTTCCACGGCCGACTCCAAGCTGCAAAATTTGGCAAAAAGAAGAATAAGAAGAAGAAGAAATTTTTGTGAAGGATTCACCTCAACAAAAAGTGGTGCCTTTTCTTCTTTAGTTGGTTACTTTGTTCTTGCGTTACGATGCGTCTGACCGAGTGAAAGTTGCGTCCTATCTTTCTGAACCTTCTCTCGAGCATATGGAGAGTGCGAATATGCAGCAAAATGTTGTTTTTTTTTCTCTTTTGGATGAATCAGTAGAACGTTTGATCAAACGCGTTATATACTCTTGCTTTGATTTTCCTTTCGTGATCTGTGCTCTTTTTTTGGGGGTATTAATTCTTTACTTCTCAGCTTACTTTGTCTTTTATAACAGGACCGTGTATAATGGTCATAATGTGTTCATCATCTTTACCGTCAATTCTGCCTTCTCTTGCAGTTGGACCTCCGTGACAGACTACCTCTGGAGAAGTTGTTTTCATCCACGAAGTACGACGTTCCTTGCCTAATGCGATTGTTATTTTGTTGAGAAAATGAATGTACGGTTGTATTCTTTTGATCGGTACCTCATCTTTTGTGAAGTCATAATATCGTCAATGCTCGCTTGGTGAGCTGGTTTAGTTGTTTCTCTTCCGGGTCCCATAATTGGTTTCTCTTATGTTAGTTGCATTTTGACTTAACTGCAGATTTGATGCTGTTATACACTTTGCTGGACTGAAAGCAGTTGGTGAAAGTGTTCAAAAACCATTGATGTACTTCAACAACAACCTCGCTGGGACGATCATCCTGTTGGAAGTTATGGCTGCCTACGGATGCAAGAAGGTCCTTTCTCTAATCATCACTAGTTCATGTCATGGAAACCAAATCCCTTGCGGCGGTTAACACGTTTGACTGTTGAATCGGCTGGCGCTCTCTCTGGAAATTTCACTAGTGTATATATATATATGGAAAGAAATGTATATTTGTTCCAGGAAAGTTTTTGTTCTAGCTTCAGAGTAGCAATTTGTTCCTATTTCGGGTGCTCTTAACTGTTTTCAGGAATGATTCTTGTGGTGTCCCTGTCCAATCATTGCACTCGATTTAGGCAGTGTCATCATTCAGGCAGCAATCTTCTTCCGACCGCAAAAATTTACTGATCTGCCCTTTGTCATCGCCCTTGATCTTTGTCTAAATACCTAATTTTCTCTCTGATCATTCCCTTGGTTTGCTCTTATGCCTAATTTTCTTGCCCAACAATTATTCCTAATTACTTCCATCTGACTCGAATATTAAAAAATTTCAGCTTGTGTTTTCCTCATCGGCTACTGTCTATGGTTGGCCGAAGGAGGTTCCATGCACAGAAGAATTCCCACTTTTTGCAATGAATCCATATGGACGGACGAAGGTATGCCATTGTTTCATAATTGCTTAGCTATTTGCTGAATTAGATCGATCAGAGGTACCTAGAAATTTTGTCCTAGTCCTTTTGATCGCTTGAAGAAAGTTGCTCTTAGGGTTGAGTATACAGCTTCAAAAAAGGGCATGCATGTGTTATTATAATTGTGCAAGAAGTAGGAAGTAGCCTATTTTGGTTGGTTAATCTTACAGTCTTGTAAAATCATGAACTGTAAAAGGAGCTTTTTTCGCTCTTTCCTGATTGGTTTCTTTTCTCTTTAGCTTTTCATTGAAGAAATATGCCGGGATGTCTATCAATCAGACCCTGGATGGAAGATCATACTGCTAAGATACTTCAATCCTGTTGGGGCGCATCCTAGTGGATACATTGGCGAGGACCCACATGGGATCCCGAACAATCTGATGCCATTTGTGCAGCAAGTTGCTGTTGGTAGGCGACCTGGCCTGACAGTTTATGGAACTGACTATTCAACAAAAGATGGGACTGGGGTACGTGGTTCTTCACCATGGCATGTATGCCCGTGAATGACTGTATATGTATTTTTCTTCTCATTGTCTCTTGTCTGTTCAGGTACGCGATTATATACATGTTGTTGACTTAGCAGATGGACACATTGCTGCATTGCGCAAATTGGATGAATCTGGCATAGGTGAGAGTGCTCCTAACTAATGGCTGTTGGGCCTAGTTGCCTCACCTCCTCAGGAATAGTAGAAAATCAAGAAAAGAAGAAGTATACTTTTGTTCTCTGCATTTTGTGTGTTCCACGTGAATAGAGTTGCTAACAATTGGAGGACCTGTTGGTAATAGTCCTAAGTCACATGGACAAACTTTAGTGTCCAGTTGATTCACACAGAGCTTTGTACCTGGGCATGGTTGCAATTCTCATTCTGTTAGTTTATGAGTTCAACATGATAAAAAAAAACTGCTAGGTTAACCCAGATCTCGAGTTGCAGTTTGAATGAGGCTGGACAGTTCTTGTGCTGTCTAGTCTATAAAATTCCCTGTAGTGTTGTGTCATTAGTTGTAGGACGCCATGCCAAGTTTCATTTAGCTGACGTTCTATCTGTATACCTTCAGGCTGTGAAGTGTATAACCTCGGGACAGGGAAGGGAACATCAGTTCTGGAGATGGTTAGGGCATTTGAAAAGGCATCTGGGAAGGTATTCTTTCTGCCACTTCTTAAACTTCGAAGTTTCGGGTTAGACCACCAATTTTTGGGCGTGCCCCTGATCTGCCTGTCTGCCATGATAAATTAATTCTGTGATGTACTGATGCTTCTGGCTAGTCAACAAGTTAGTATTTTTAACAAAACCATCGATTCTGCTCTCACTCATCTATTGGCAAAATGACTTATGACCAGTTGAATGAGATTTAGACAGTATGAATATTCTTTATGATTGCTCCTAAGCAATACACTGTGCAAATTGTCACATTGTTCAATTTTAAGTTTTGAATTCGGGTTTTTGCTCCATTTAATTACTTGGCTTCCTTAAATGCTCCAGAAAATCCCTCTCTTAATGGCTGGGAGACGGCCTGGTGATGCAGAGATCGTTTATGCATCAACAGAAAAGGCAGCTTATGAACTGAACTGGAAGTAAGTGCCTGTCTCAATATATATGTGTGGTTTATACGTATGCCAACATCTACATTATAGCAGAAATTGCTTAGATATCAACGTGGCATACTCGTACGAACACTTGAGACAATTTACCAGTTATATATGTTGGCACATCTGTGCTAGCAGAGATTGGTTAGATATTAACGTAGTATAATTGTGTGAACAATTAATTTAGACAATTTTTCTGTCATCGTCATTTCCACTCTACATTTGAATTTTATGCAGATGACAAGCCCAGTCTATCGTCTATTCTCTGCTGCGTTTTCCATTTTATTAGTGGTCGTCGTTTTTTTCCCCCTATAATAATAAAACATCATGCTACATATCATTGCCTTATGTTGCCTGCCTTATTTTTGGAATGTTTAAATTGAGCAGGGCAAAGTATGGAATAGAGGAGATGTGCAGGGACCAGTGGAATTGGGCCAGCAAGAACCCGTACGGCTATGGATCCGCTGAGAACACTAACTGAAGGTTTCATTTGGTAAATCTTGATTTATGTATCATCAAATTAGAACCCAGAAAAAGGAGGAAAAGGGAAACACAAAAAAAAAGCCCCCCCACTGTCTGCTTTGTATGTGACTCTATGGAGTACAATCTCATAGACCGATGTACCTTATCATCGGGGTTGTAATGATAAAAAGAACAATAAGTGCATTAATCCTCCTATTATCGAGTAAATGTTTCTCTGAGTAATCGGGAGGAGGCACCCAGCCGGGAATATGTCGGGCTCGGTGCACTTCTATCATCCGGCAGTTAGGTCTGGTGGATCACCTAATCTGGCAGTGAGAATGTCATCATTCACTTCGTCAGTTGATGATCTGCGAGGGATGCATAGCTAGTTACCTGCTTATCATCTGTAGATCCCCATGTACGGTTGGTCGACTAATGCTACAATCTGGACCTGGAAAAGGAAGAGTAAGTGATAGGAAATGGGAGAGGCAACGCAAGTAGAACAGCAGAAGAATCGGAAACGTTCGGTAAACGAGTCCAATTTGAGTGACAAGTCGAGTTCTCATTCTCTCTCTACCGATAAAATCCGTGCCCTAAGTAAGTCTTGACTTGAAGCCTCTGGGGTCAGGGNCGTGCCCTAAGTAAGTCTTGACTTGAAGCCTCGATGAATAATGCCTCTGGGGTCAGAGAGCCGTTGGATGAATAAGAAAAAGTGTCCTGGCGAAGCGTTCTGGGGGTGTGTGGGAGGGGACACCTAAAACACTAATTGTGCCGTTAGGAGAATGTTATTGGGTGGGCTCCTCAGCTTTCTCTATTCTATTCCACTTGTCGTCTTTCAACTTCTGAAGGATCATTTCAGTTCGAAATTCAAATACACAGGAGGCGGCCATGAGAGAGACTTCACAGTTCAAAAGAAAAAAAAAATCATGAACCTAACATTAATTGGAAAAAAAATTCATTTCTGTTCCAAATCGTGACGTGAACACAGATTCATCCCAACTTGAGATATTAAACTGATCGGTTTGACCCAGAACCAGTCCATTAAAACCCATAATTGGCCGATACCATCTTAAATCAGCATGTAATAACTCTTATTGAGTTTGAGTATACTTACGAGTCAGATTCAAAAGATAGATTTGTTAAATCGTAATCGACCTAACACGTTTTCTCTTTGAATTGATTCGGGACCTTTTTGAAATCACTTTCGAACCATTGTAAGGTTAGATTTTGTTAATTTAATTTAAAATCTTTAAAAATAAAAAATTAATTTTAAAAAAATGAACTAACCTCTTAAGAATGGTTTCAAATCACTTCATATTTTAATATGTAATCAAATCCCAACTTAATCAAACAGTTCTATTTCTATTTTAAATTAATTTAAATCACTAATTTAACATTTCTATACCGATGATACAGTAGTTTTACTTCCATTTAAAAAATACTCATGTCCAAAACTCGTGATATCCTCGAATTCCATTTAAGCCCGGTGACCGTGTCACGAGGGCTTCATCTTTACTCTCTCCCTCCGTCTACCTCTCCCTCTCCNTCGAATTCCATTTAAGCCCGGTGACCGTGTCATGAGGGCTTCATCTTTACTCTCTCCTTCCGTCTACCTCTCCCTCCGAGTCTGTGTGCGTTCAAACGGAGCTCAGCTCAGGTCTTTCCATTTTTTCTCTCTCGGCGGAGCGTCGGCGGCGCAGATCCGCGCGAATAACCGCGGCTGAGGTGTTCCCCCGTGGGGTCTCAGATCGATCCAGCTGGTCTGAGCTCCACGCCGTTTCCTGCCGGATCTGCTCGGTGGATAAATCTCGGAAATGGAGAACCTGATCTCGCTCGTCAACAAAATTCAGAGAGCTTGCACAGCTCTCGGTGACCATGGCGAAGGAAGCGCCTTACCTACGCTCTGGGACTCCTTGCCCGCAATCGCCGTCGTCGGTGGCCAGGTGAGCTCTCCTCTCTCTCTTTCTCTCTGTAGCATCGCAATTCGCGACGCTTCTGATTGTACAGTAGCCATCAAAACCATCGAGCTGCGTTTACTTCGATTGACTTGCGGAAGGCTCGTTATTTTCTTGTCAATCTTCCTGGTTAGTGCTTGATTAATCAATATATTGAGCTCCAGAAATGTTTTGGTGCCTGACAAGTACTTTGCTCATCTGAGCTGCATTGAATGCACTGATGATGCTCTGTTATCACATCTCTGCTTTATGTGATCTGGGTATTACCCTTCGTACTTCTCTTCTCACGGATCTTTCTTTTAAATTCATTAAGCTCAATAATATATTCGGAGCCTTATTTATGTGAAATGATTTCCACGTTCCTGTTGAATCCTTAGTTTCTAGGAATGCACCAGTATGCATTGCTTTCTTAGAATTAGAAACTCGATGTCCTGAAGAACTAGCCATCGTCTTCCTCCAATATCTGGTTTTGCATCTATATTTTGTCTATGTACCTTCTGAATGTCTAAATGGTCTGCAGAATGAATCTGCAAGGTCAAATTCTTGAAACATTGCCTTTGTCTTATAAAAATACCTCATAAACTTTTGGTTGTTTGTGTACAGAGTTCAGGGAAGTCATCAGTGCTGGAGAGTGTAGTTGGCAAGGACTTCTTACCTCGTGGCTCTGGTGATCAGCTGCACTTAATCTTCTCAAATAGTTTGCTAACCACTTAGTCAAGCACCAAAGAGTGACATGCTTGAGTTGTGCAGGCATTGTTACTCGGCGTCCCCTTGTCCTGCAGCTCCATAAACTTAATGAAGGCAGTAGAGAATATGCAGAATTTCTCCACCTGCCTCGGAAGAGATTCACTGATTTTGGTAACTTCTTTGTCCTTGTCAAGAACTTGATTGGTTTATTTGCCTTTGGTGGTTTTACCTGTTCTAGCCACATGCCCCACACGGTATAGTTTATATCAAGGGAGTTTCAGCAAGTGATCTAGCAGTGTCATCCACATCTATGCATCTTCACTGACATACATTTGGGGCACCTTTGTTTCTTAACACAACAATAGCATGCTCTGTAAAAGTATGGGATGGGTCATACGTTAATGCTCTATGGTATATGCTAACATTGGCTTTTGATTTGTGAAGCTGCCGTGAGGAAGGAGATTTCAGATGAAACTGATCGAGAGACTGGGCGTACCAAACAGATTTCAAGTGTCCCAATTCATCTTAGTATATATTCACCTAATGGTATGTCTACCGTCATCAGTATTTATTTTCCTAAACCTTTTTGTAATAATTCCTGTGAAATTGTGCCTGTAAATTGTGTAATGTTTCTCTATTGAGTGGTTCCCACCACAAGATGAAAACCATTATATATATGTAGTTCTGATTTAGATGTTATAAATTGATTTTCTTTTGTGATGAATTCATCCTCTCTTGCTTCAGGTGTTACCTTTTCTTTATGGCTAACACATTTTTCATAAATTTTGATCTTCTTACGTCATGGCAATGTTGTTTCCTCTTATCTTATAAATACTATTTCATTTTCTTGTCTATATTTGTTTCTGAATTTTATAGCTGTTATGTTTTGGCAGTGGTCAACCTAACTTTGATTGATCTTCCTGGGCTGACAAAGGTTGCAATTGGTGAGTTACATCCTGTTATCGGCTTTCAATTTGCCTTCATTTTTATGGCTCACCTTGCATGCATTTTCTGAGAGGCCCTAAAGTAAAGACTCAAATTAAAAGTATTTTCATTGATTTTGGTCATTTATGATGAGACATACATATGTCCATTCTGTAGTAGTTCTAATCTCACTTCAAATAATCCTTTACTTCTTCATGGCTGTGATCAACATGGATGTATATTGAACTTAACCCATTTTGAATATCACAGAGGGCCAACCAGACAGCATTGTGCAAGACATTGAAAATATGGTCCGCTCTTATATTGAGAAGGTATTATCAATCACAAGCGATCACTAGTTTATGGCTTTTTTCGGTACTTTATGTGCTTTATAAATAGCTCATTGTTTAAGCTGTCAATGTTTCCTTTTAGTTTGTACTAAACTCTTTGTAATGAGGCTGAAGAATTTCCCATGCACATAATATTGATAGTTATCATATATATTTGATGTTGTCTTTTGCTTTCTTTTAACCCTTTAAGTTAGCAGTCTTCACATTGTCTATTCATTTGAGGATCTAGTGAAATATGTGTTAGTAGAAACATCATATCCATGCTTTATTATGTGTTATTGAGACTAATATTGAAAATACTAAATCTAACAAAGAAAATGGCTTTTTTGAATCTTGAGTGCAGCCCAACTGTATAATTTTGGCAATTTCTCCGGCAAACCAAGATCTTGCTACTTCTGATGCAATTAAGATTTCGAGGGAAGTTGATCCTACTGGTAAGCTTCATACTTCAGTTTCTGTTCTTGGCTTAAGAATCAACTGGGCTTTAAAGCTTTGAAGATATCGTATTGTTGTTCTCAGTAATTTGAACCCTTGTACTTCACCAGAAAATTTTTGAACTCCTATGAGATATCCTCTGCACTTGATTTTTTTCAGGGGAGAGGACATTTGGAGTCTTAACAAAGATTGATCTGATGGATAAGGGTACTAATGCAGTTGATGTAAGTTCTTTTGTTCCAATAGCACTCTATTGAGTTAAATTGTCAAAATGTTTCTTAAGAAATAGTTGTGTTACTTTTGGTGCTTGTTTCATCTGAATAATTTAAATAACATAATGCCAAAAGTTACCTATCCTGTCAGATTTTCAAATTGTGTTATATTCTTTCATCTGTATCTTGAATCTAGATTATTCTGCTCGAGTTCAGATATTGGAAGGAAAAGCTTACCGGCTTAAGTATCCTTGGGTTGGTGTTGTAAATCGATCTCAAGCTGATATTAACAAGAATGTTGACATGATTGCTGCTCGCCAGAGAGAGCGTGAATATTTTTCTAATAGCTCTGAATACAAGCACCTTGGTCACAGAATGGGCTCTGAGCATTTGGCAAAGATGCTCTCTAAGGTGGGAGAACAAGTTTCTCTTTGTAAAGTTATTTTGCAACTGTTTCTTTAAATTATGATTTTTATCTGACATTGTGGTATCACAGCACCTGGAGAATGTTATCAAATCAAAGATTCCGGGGATCCAGTCCCTTATTAACAAGACAATAATTGAACTTGAAACTGAACTTAGCCGTCTTGGAAAGCCTGTTGCCACAGATGCAGGAGTAAGTCTCCCTAATAGCTGTTTGATATAGTGTATTATATTTCTAATTGCATTTTCCACCTGCTAATGGCATCTGGTTAGTGGTTGTCATTCATGTTGCTTCTCACCTTTTGGGTGGAACTTCACATCAGTGCTTCTAGGACAGCTACTGATCAATGGTCTATAATGCAGGGAAAGTTGTACATGATAATGGAAATTTGCCGTCTTTTCGATCAAAATTATAAGGAGCATTTGGATGGCGTGTATGTAACAGTATTCTCATAGTCTCTTGTCTTTTACCCTGCTTGTTTAGGACTTGCCTCTTATACGTATTCTATTCTGTTAAGTGATGGTTATTGATGCATGTCCTTTACTCTGCAGGCGAGCTGGTGGTGACAAGATATATAATGTTTTTGATAATCAGCTTCCTGCTGCTCTTAGGCGTTTGCAGTTTGACAAGCAACTTTCAATGGAAAACATAAGAAAGCTTATTACTGAAGCTGATGGATATCAGCCTCATTTAATAGCTCCTGAGCAAGGATATCGCCGTCTGATCGAGTCTTCTCTGGTTACAATCAGAGGTCCTGCTGAGGCTGCTGTTGATGCGGTATGCTTCAAAGTTTTATGAGAAGTTCTTCTTTAACATGCATGATTTAGATTTATTGCCTTCATTGGCTACGCCTTATCTCTCAAAACTAATCATCTTTAGGATCGGAGATAATTTATGAATTCAAAGAACCCAGTAATTATCCTACTGTAATGATAACACAAACTTGTTGAGGAGCAGTATTGATCCACCATAATTATTTCTCATGTTAATCATTCCAGATATTCAAGCTCTTGCAGTGTTTAACTTCCTTTGTTATATGTATTATAGCCAACATTTCTCCGTCATAAGTTACCTGCACTATCATGTAGTGGGATATTAAATGAATAGTAATAAGTTGATGTGGCTTCAGATGCACGTGAATTATTGCTCCTATATATGTTTAGTGACACTTAGAATGCCTAGGTTTAACAATTATTAGCCCTTCTCTCCTTTTTCCTTTGTAGATAGGTAGGCATGCATAACAGTGAATTGACTTTGTTTTACTGATTGCAGGTTCATGCGCTACTGAAGAACTTGGTGCACAAGACAATCAGTGAAACTCCAGTATGTTGCCTTTTCAAACTTACCCAGTCTGATTTGTCTCTACTTCCCTTTTTTTTATTGACGTAAAATGTGGTTTTCTAATTTAATTCTTCCTTAAAGATGTCATATAACCCTTCTGCATTTTTCCAGGAGCTAAAACAATATCCTGCTCTTAGAGTTGAGGTTGGAAATGCTGCTGTTGAATCACTTGAACTGATGAGAGAAACAAGCAAGAAAGCTACACTACAGCTGGTCGACATGGAATGTGGTTACTTGACAGTTGACTTTTTCCGGAAGCTTCCTCAGGACGTAGAAAAGGGTGGCAACCCTTCTCACTCACTTTTTGACCGATATAATGACAGTTACCTTAGGCGAATTGGTGAGTCCATCTTCTAATTATCATGTATTTTACTAATTTCAGTGAATGTCAACAGCTAGGGAAAAAGTCATTTAGACCACAATTTCTCTCTCTATTTTCATTTAGTTGTTTATCTTTGATATTTAATCGATGGAATAGAGTCCATCGAGTAAGGTCCTAACTATGCTAGCTATGATACACAAACAGGATCGACAGTTTTGTCCTATGTGAACATGGTTTGTACTAGTCTTCGGAACTCTATTCCGAAATCCATCGTCTACTGTCAAGTTCGTGAGGCCAAGAGGAGCTTGCTCGACCATTTCTTCACTGAGCTGGGCAAAATGGATGTGAGATAGTGAATTCTACTTGCGATACTGCGCAATATTTCATTCCTCCCACCCCGTTCTTCAATGACATCAAATAATTCATCATGCTGGCTTGAACTTTGTTGCAGCAAAAGTATCTGTCTTCGCTACTGAATGAGGACCCCGCAATCATGGAGCGGCGGACCCAGCTAGCCAAGAGGTTGGAGCTGTACAGGAATGCGCAAGCTGAGATAGATAATGTCGCTTGGTCCAAGTAAGTTTTAGAGCTTCCTTCATCTTGAACTGCCCTGAGTTTCGAGATGGGAGAAAAGCCGTGATTCTTTTACCCACGAGCACAGCTATGACCTGCTCTGGAGTGTGCGAAGATCGTGCTCTTGAATTTTCCATTGTTACGTTGCACATAGGAAGTGAGGTGATGATTAATTTCTGTTATGCTCAGCAAATTATCGGGTATGATCATATGTACGATGGATCGGTTCTGCTAGAATTTGTATTCGAAAAACACATTTGTCTGCCTCTTGAGCAACCACCACTTTACCTATATCAAGTTTACGATCTAATTTTTCTCTTTCCATTTTTGGATATGCGGCATTTAAAGTGTGCCGTCTTTATGTAGTTCTCATAATTGAAATCCAATCGTTGTTAAATTATGATAAATATACATTAATTAAGATGAGAATTTTAATTATTCTAAAATTTTCTTCGACTCGAGCTTGAGAATGAATGCGTTTTGTATGGCTTGGCTTGTTAAAGAACAAGCAGAAGACAAATGGTAAAAAGAATGAATGGGAAGAAGAAAGGATAACCTTTTACAATGTGGAATCTTTAAATCTGCCCTGGTCAATGTGGGATATTCCTTCATATGATGATCATGTTCATTGGCATCGGATCTCAACCTTCGCTGCAAGCTCCATACCCCGTCGACGTCAACCCCCCACAAAACCAGACAGTTTCACAAATGGCATTATTGTAATTATCTTTCGGAAAAAATAATAATAAATAAAGATTTGTTAATAGTAAAGGAGGCTACATCGGGTATAGTACTCTCACATTCCTTGGAGAGAGACTTCCCGCCGTGCAAAGATTCTCGGTTGTTGCGAAAAGTCACCCTTCCACATGCTGTTCTCCACCTCGTGCCACAATTATTCATCCTTAAATTGTGGCTTTTCATCATCACTTTTTTATCAATAAAAACTTGCTTACATATAATTGTATATATCTCCAGGCATAAAATCTCTCATTAATTATCTTTTATATATATATAGATATATACAACTACGAGATACAACAGTTTTTTCTCCCGNCAACCTTCGCTGCAAGCTCCATACCCCGTCGACGTCAACCCCCCACAAAACCAGACAGTTTCACAAATGGCATTATTGTAATTATCTTTCGGAAAAAATAATAATAAATAAAGATTTGTTAATAGTAAAGGAGGCTACATCGGGTATAGTACTCTCACATTCCTTGGAGAGAGACTTCCCGCCGTGCAAAGATTCTCGGTTGTTGCGAAAAGTCGCCCTTCCACATGCTGTTCTCCACCTCGTGCCACAATTATTCATCCTTAAATTGTGGCTTTTCATCATCACTTTTTTATCAATAAAAACTTGTTTACATATAATTGTATATATCTCGAGGCATAAAATCTCTCATTGATTATCTTTTATATATATATATAGATATATACAACTACGAGATACAACAGTTTTTTCTCCCGATCAAGCTAGAGTCAAAATTCAATCCCCACAACAATTTCTACACCACAGGACAGCCGAACCCCGAGCAATGATGGTGCCGGCAAATTAACTTAGTAAAAAGAAAGGTAAAAATAAAATTAAAAAAGGAAAAAGGAAAACTATTGCTATTACGCATTTAATTAGTCTTGAGAATAATTGATTTCCAGGAAATTACAAAACATGAGAGAGAGAGAGAGAGAGAGGGGTGGGGGGCAGGGTTCTAACAGTGGAACCCCAACACGGATCCGTCGCTCACGGAGATGGTGACCCGGCAATCGGCGGTGGTCCGAGCGTGGTGGGTGAAGAAATGCAGGACCTTGACCCTCCCTCCCAACTGCAGCCTAGACTCGATCTCCAGCGTCGGTCCCACCCTGTATCCTCCACCACCCGGCACCGACCCTCCGAAGCCGAACCCTCCGCCGGTGACTACGGGCCCCGTCCCCGGCTCGACCTCGGCGGCGGAAACGTAAGCGGAAGCGGGGGCGGCGGGGGCCAGCGGGGCGGCGAGGGGAAAGGACTGGACGGCGAAGGTGGCCGCCATGTACTGGGTGCGGCCTGCGGCGATCTTTCCCGCGGGGATGAACATGAAGCCCACCTGGTTGCCTGAGTAGAGGAGCTGGAGGGAGCTGTCGTAGTGGGAGAAAACGGCGCGGTTGGGGTTGCGGACTGAGGCGTACTGGGAGAAGGTGAAGGAGACGGACGAGTTGGAGATGGAGAAGGAGGGGAGCTGCACGGAGGTGACGGATATCTTGGGGTCCTTGGGCCGGAACACCGTGAAGAAGACGATGAGTGCCACGATGACCACGAAGACGAGGAATACCGTCGCGACGATGCAGGAAGCAAGGTTCGTCCGTCCTGAGGGCGGCGGCGGCGGCCGCCGGCGGTGGTGGGGTGGAGGACGCTTGTCGGGCATCTCGGTAATTTCGCGGGGAAACGAGCGTCGGCTGAGGGAGCGTCTGGGTAGTAGGGATGGAGGGAGAAAATATGGGGGACAAAGTTAGGGAAGGCGACAGGCAGACTGAAGAGTGAAGAGAGAGTGGTTCAGTGGGAGTGTGAAAGTTGGACATCGGCCATGTTTTGCTCACTGATTGTCCACTACTTACGGTGCCCTTTTTGGTTTTTTTTTTTTTCCTTCTTTCCCTATTTCTAACAGGTTCTGCCTTTAGTTATAATTTAACCAAGAAACTCATAGGAAAAAAAGTAACCTCTATTTCACCTCCAATTGATTGACCAAAAAATAGTTAAACTAGATCATGGTAGTTAGTCTATGTGTATAAGAGGGTGGATAGTACTATTGTAACTTTAAATTGGAGTTAATTATAATGAATCAATTTTCTAAATATCAATGATGTATAAAAAAAGTGTTGGTTTTCCATATTATTGCACAAGGGAGTTGCTATTCATGCAAGGGCATGTTTGGGTGAATTGCGTGCATAGCGGCAGTTGAATCCATAAATTCATCAACTCCTCAAAGAGCATTAGCCCGTTGGAGGTTGACAGCTGTTTATAATGGGTTAATGCTCAGACAGTGGGGCCATCTATGTTAGAACAGTTTGTACAAAATCGCCATTGAAGTCCAACTTCAGTGCAGCCACTGCAGTCTGAAACTTAGAATGCACACTTGCATGCAGACTGAGGGAAAGAAGCCATCCGTTATTGACAACTTACAGGAATCAAATCTAACTAGGTCTTAATGGATGCTGTTGTCCATAGGGAAGGATATCGGGTGCATCTCTCGACGATTTAACGTGTCATGATCCAATCAAAATGGATAATGGTTCTAATCCCTCGCTAAACGGTCGACCGGGGGCAGCTCTACCCAACGACGGATAGATGCGACTGCTGAATCGTTCCGGTCCGAGACGGTAGAAGCTTTTCCAGAAAGGGGGTGGAAAAGAAGGGCGGTGCTTTGATTTTGGGAAGGCGGGAAAGTAAGGTAGGACAGAGCAAGCCGTCGCCATCACTCAGAGTCTTCTCAGGGAGCGTAGGGTAGGGTACTCTTGTCCCTATCCATCATTTTATATACTTCCCAATTATTATTGGGTGTCTGTCATGAACTGGATAAGTATCTCAACGTAACCCTATTACCGGCAGTCGACCATTCATATCTCCCTTACCTATGTCCGGGGCAGTTAGTGTTGGGATGGATGGTCTAAATTTAATTATAATTGATATAAGTGTATTTATAAAATAAAATTAAAATATTATTATTTATCATATGTTGTTGTGCTCTACGATAAAACTCATAAACTATAATAATGATTTTAAGATCATGATGAAATCGTACCAGTGATACTTAAAATTTACAAGTTTTAGTTTAAAATGTTCATAGTTTATAGGATCACTGAAGGGGAATTGGTGATCCGGTAAGACTAGTACACTTGTTACATGCTCTAAGGTAAATAGCAACTGATCTCACAGTTACTTGTGAATGGTTACTAATGTAAGAGTGTAAGTATTCATTATGAAATGAATTTATTGAAATGATCCGCTTAAACGATTAACTTAATGGATCTTTAAACAAATGTCAATAGGTCATTCCTTAGATGATAGTATGTGTAAATGATCCTTAAACTTGAGATACTATAGTATCTTGTAAGAGTTAAGTTGTGTTTTGATTTATTCCTTTACATAGTTTTATGAACTATAAGTAAGATATTCTAGACCCAATAAAATTCTTATGCAAACAGTGTGTAATCAATAAAGAATAGGTTACTTCTCAGGATATGAGAGAATATCCTATATATTCTATTAAGTCTTGATTCAGAAAATCTCTAACCGGATTAGGATGAAATATCAGAAAACAGTTTCCAATATTACATTGTTAAGTTAATTATTAGAGATTGATATGCATATGGATAAAAATTAGAATTTGACATTTTATACATACCTTAATTTATCCGGGACATTATATAACTGAAGGATTGGATTACACGAAAACTAATTACCGAAGGGTGTTCGATTCCTTAATTGAAATCTTCACTATCCAGGTGGTCATAATATATTGTTAGACGTTAATCTTGACTTGCGAACTTAATTGATTAAGAGTTAATCGATGATCTTATTAAAATGTTTAATAAATTAAATTAATTAACTACCGACTTAGTGTGGAGCCCAATGTATCACACACAATACAAGTCATTTCTTGTAATCAAATTTTAATTGTTTAAATTTTGTATTGAGCAGTTAATTTTCGCTAGCACGGAATTGCCCATATCAGTTATATGCCTTATTAGATAAGGTTATTTTGGAATTAACTGTAAAATTAAATTTATTTTACTCTTGATTATATACGCATGCTAAATTATCAAATGAGATTCGATTAAAATAAATACATGTCTATATGTATATACATGAGTAGTGCATTTTATGTAGACCAATAGTTGATCTATTCTCAACAGCATAATATTAAAAATGACATAACGTATGACAATTATGAAAAAGCACATCTTGAGCTGATTCAATATGGGGCACTTCTCTTCGGAGAAAGAGGGGCGCGTCTCTTCGGTGAAAGAGGGCCGCGTCTCTTTGGTGTAAGAGGGACACCTCTTTTCGGTGAAAAAATTCTAAAAGGTGAAAATATTTCACCCACCAAGGGGGACAAAAGTCCCCTTTCGTGTTCTATATATATATATATAAAAAATCGAAGGGCATCAAATGTGTGTGTGAGTTTGAGAGAAAAAAAGAGTGCTACCCAAAATATCATATTCGAGAATAACTAAAGAAAATATATTCTAATAAGTGCTGTAAACAAGTCTTTTTTTTTTCGAAACTAAAAATGCGACTGATTGTTGGGAACAGTTCGCAACACTTACGAGAAAAACTTGGTGTGGATACCGTGGAATGCGTATACGTGTGCGTCTAGTCAGAGGATCGACTCTTGAAATTATTCGTGAAGGCGCTGTAGGACATTACCGAATTAAGAATTCAAATACAATGACCGATTCGGAGTCTTTGTAGGTATATATATTTTCTACTTGTTTCCTAATATTTGAATTTCAAACTACATCAAAAGGATACTGGGCTCGGAAATATAATTTAATTGAAATGCACCCTTCCGCAGTTAGCTGCATGACTCTGTTTGCATTGCCCTGTTCTGCAGTTAGCTAGTCCCACTTCTACCTACGAATGAATACTCATACTAGATTGAGTCTGTAGCCATAGCTTCTTCTGGGTTTGGACGAGAATCTCAGTAAGTCATCTTGTGGAAGTTAATGTCTCGGATTGGAGCCGGAACAATTCCGCCTCAGTTTACAGTGTTCCAGTGTAAGTAAATATTAATTTAATCAGAGCCAAATGGCACATAACTGCACTCGAGCACACGGACGACAGGGAAAAAGCGGCAATGGAGAAAGAGAACTAAGCGGCGTACTGCGAAGGATGTAGGTGGGGGCAAACGGGTTCGAGTCAGGACAGGTCCGAACGCAGACTCGGATCCGACCAGGCCAGACCGGTGATTCGGTTCCAATTTCTTTAGCCGATGTGACAGCAAGTATTTCGATTAGAAATGAAAATTTATTCAGAAATGACTTGTTTACCCTTGAAAGTCTGCGACAACTTTCATCCGAGGCCCATCCCTGAGATC
>CXYZ01019992.1:54506-97706 GCA_900006705.1 Sonneratia caseolaris
CTCGGACTCCAGTTCGCACTCTTGGAGAACCGAACGGGGAAGAAGAAGTTCCCAAAACCGTCGCGCAAGCACTTCCTTCAGCAGCGGACCTGACGATCGCCACTTCCCACAGCGTACTCCTCACGTCGCTCGATCGTCATATCCGTCGCTCGATCGGATCGGATCGGACTTGGTCAGTCTTCTAGGGTTTTCATTTCTTATCCCGCTCTCATGTCTGGCGGATGGAGTTTCTCTCCAGTCTCTTCTCCGTTGATCTCTCTCCCCACCTGTACTCTTAGTACTACCTCGTAGCTGCCATCGCCACAGCCCTCTGCCTCCTCCTCGCGGTCCTATCGCCGAGGCTGAGGCATACGGCGCGGAAACCGGACGCCTCTGTACTTATCTCTCCCGCGAGGCTGTCCTCCTGTATCTACCCCTGCATGTGCGGCTTGAAGAAAGACTTAACCCACCTTAACGTCAGGACCTCTGCGGCGGAGGAGACGGTTGAGAGGGCGCCGGTTGCTGAAAGGCAGACTGGTGCTTCTATGATGGAGCAACTGGTGCCTGAGATTATGACGCACACGCTTAGCTATCTAGATTACACAAGCTTGTGCCGACTCTCCATGACCAACTCTCGGATGCGCAAGGCAGCTAATGATGATAATGCTTGGAAGGCTTTATATCACAAGGTGCGTTTTTTTCCTCTAATCTTGTTGATGTCTTGGAGTTGCTCGTGCTGTTCTTGTGTGATGTTTGTGTTGAAAGTTCTGAAGAGTCATTTCTGCTGAGGCCTTTCGTTTGACATCAACGAGCATAGAACCTGGGGAATTTTCTGGAAATGAAGGGAGTTGAAGGAGTTGCTTCTGTGGTCTTGTGAGAAAATTGATGTCTAGTTTGGATGTCACATTGTCGAGCCTCAATTTGACTACATCGTCTCTGAAGAACCCGAGTAGACAGAGCAATGAAAACTAAAGTAGTGACGCCGAATTCGGAAAGAAAGGAAAAGAAGCTTACTTTTCGCTAAGAGGTTTCCTATCAGATATTCCCTCAATTTTTTATGTTCATGGCTGACGCAAAGAGGCAACTCGTGGAAGTTTTAGTTTTGTAAGATATCTTTGGACAATAGCTGCTTTTTTTTCCCCCTTAAGCTTAACGTTTTGTTTTTTCCCCAACTTCTCACTAGGATTTTACAGCAGAGCAGGACAGCGTGACACCAGCCAGTGGGTGGAAAGCATATTATGCCATGACCAGGGCAATTGTGAATATTAATTCAGAATTCTTTGACACTATCAGGGAAAGGTCCACTTCATCGATGGGCCGTCTTTGGCTCAATTTGGATTATGTTAAGTGTTTTCATGCCACAGGAGAATTGTGTTCCGGGTATGCATCCCTTTCTACATCACATATATGTTCCATCATCTATCCTTGTGTTTATGATGTATCTAACTTAAAATTTAAACTAGAAAAAGTGCCGTATGAGTTTTCTCGTACCTGTTTTATGCCAAGTAAATCATGCCATGCATATTGGCAGTGCTTCAAAATATGGGTTCTTAAATATTTAGAACGTCACCAGGAAGATGCCTGCTCATTTTCACGAAGATTCGTCAATTGATAGCATTATTTGCCTCATGCAGTTATAATGCTGTAATACAGAGCTGGCAACGGGCATTTAATTCCGACCAAGAGGTCAATTTCCAGGTTGGAGATGTCCGGGTCAGGGTTCTATCGGACATGGCTTGGGTCACTATGAAAGCATTTGTGGGCATGGACCCATACAACATGACTAACATCCTTGAATTTCACAATGGGCGGTGGTACTTGGTCCATCATCACAGCACTCGTGGTCATTGATGATGGGGCGGAGCTACAGAGTATGCATGTATCGAAGAGTCGAAGACTCAGGTAGAGTTGAGCGGTGTCTCTAACAGATGAAGTAGCTGCAAATGTTAGTGTGAGGGGAAGCTGCTGAAGATACGTCTCTATGATTTTGTCGAAGGTGTGCTTGAAGTTTTTCCTCAACTCATTTCAGGCGGTTCTCTGCTTATGGGTTTGTCTCCTGTGTGTGTGTGTGTGGCCCTAGAGCAGAAATCTTGCTCTGTGAATTCCACTGAAACTCTGGACCCGTGTATGGGGAATATACAATACGTGTGATAGGAATCAAGGCGAAGTTCGTCGTCCTGAAGATTCCTGAGAGAAAATCGCACTGCGCCTTGGGCTGAAATCTCGTCTCTTGGACCTGCGTCATGTGCTGGTTTAGACATCTTGAACCTTACAGATTTTGTGATTGTGGTTTTGAACGTTACATTTGTGTTCTTTGTGAACTTAGTACTTTAATTTTCCCTACAACTGGAACGATTTTTCAATAGCAGCACCATCTTCCCGTGGGCTTCGTGGAACATCTTGCTATGGGCCGAATGTAAGGTTTGGGCCGGTTCTTGTTTCGGCCCAGCAGCCACCTCAACTAAGTAAGTACATGGCAATCCGATTCGAACATGGATTGAAACGTGCCTCTACTGATTCGGGCAGACTACGGGTCTTCGATCAGGATTGGCCTGACATGTGGCACCTGGGTGAATTGGCTCGTCCTACTAGGTACCGTCGTTGCGTAGGATGTTGTGAAGGTAGGACTAGGACAGACAAGTCTTTGACCTCGAGAAACACGAAGCTGAGCAGAAGAGAAGCATTGAACGATCCGGTCTTGTTCGGGTCATCATGGTTCAGGGATTCACGCCGGACCATGTGATTCACGTCCTAGGATGAATGAACCTCTTCGGTCCCTTGAACTTGGACCCGAAATTCCCTTTTCCTGTCTGGCGTAAAAGACAAAACAATTTGTATTTAAATTCACCACGATTATTATTATTATTATTATTATTATTTAATGGTGTCTGACCGAGTCCTAAGGTCTCCTCCCATTTGTTCGGTGGTCCTTGGAAGGGGAAGCATCGTCAGCTTTTAGCAAAATTTAAGTCGGATTTGTTTAATTAAAAAAAAAATGTAACGGGGAATACGCCACATGAATTCCGGACCTACTTGCAATTATTTAATTTCCTCCGTCCTATGAGATAATTAATTATTTTTCAAGATCAAGATTATTTATTCTGTATTATTGCACGATCGACCTCATTTTCATCTTTCTCCTACTTTCTCAATCCAGTTAGCATCCTTCTACCTCTTATTTTCCCTCTTATATTTTCCCTCTTACTCATTAGTTCAAAATAAGATCGAATCTCGAACAAAACCGTTGGGACCAAACCCGTCCAGATTTAGGAAATGGTCTTAATAATCGGGTGATACCAACATCGAGATCAGTGACCTACTCGGAAGAGCTCTTTTCAGTTATTCTCATCATGCATATTCCTTCTTGTGATATCAACCGTAGCATCCACGGAAAGAAAATTCGAATCATGCCAACCGTCCGTGTTGCCCTATTCAGCAGTAGTGTTAGCTTCGACCAATAAAATTACATGTGTGTACATACCGTCCAAGTTGCTTATATGTGTGTATGTATATATATTAGCAATTGTTCTCGGAATAATTTAGTTTATTATCCACTTTTCTTAATTAAAATTTCACATCAAAATTTATTAAATAAAAAAATTCTTATAAAAAGATATTAATTTCTTAATAAAATTTATCTAACCCAATTTTATCAAACAGTATCGTACTGATTGAAAACAGTGTCATACTGATTGAATGATTTCATTGCACAGAGGAGGAGCACCATCTCAATCATTACCTCGGAAATGCGCATTAGAAGGGGTTCCACTTTTTCTTTTTCATGCAATTAATTGTAATTAATTATTATAAAATTTAACTCCCTTTTACGTCATCAAGGATCGGTCAGTCAACGACGGTAAACAATAGGGCGTGTGCAGTTAGTACCGGGGATAGAACTTAAATTAAGCACTAAATTGGGGGATAATTCTAATAAATAATTTAAAGATAAACCCTCACAATAAATGGTTTATAATTTATTGTGAACATTTAATTATAGTCATCAAAGATCTAATGATGAAAAAAAAAACCCTTATCAGAAAGAGAGAGGGGGAAGGAGGAGGTGCTCAATTGTGATAATTTTACTATTTTTATATAATAATATTATTTTTAATATAAAATAAAATAATTCTGATATGTTTTATAACTTTAAGCGTTATTCATTATATTTTTTAAAAATTATCAATATATATATATATATGTATGTGTGTGACCATTAATAACTTTAAATCATGCGTTCATCATTCATGATCACATGGATCCCAATACGAAAGGCGTTACCTTTTTCTTTCTTGTTGAATATTCTGTATAGGTTGGAATCTGTTAAGTATAAATGAAAAGCCCTTAACTGTAATTACACCTTTTGATTAACGAATTCGCCTTGCAGGGCACACCGGTGACTCCACGAGAGCACGGCTGCGACCCGCCGGTACGAGTGATCGACTCGAGCCCGGGATGATGATGGCCTCTCATTCTCTCGGGCAGGCAGCAACATCATACCACCACATTAATTAGACACAGACCCGGCCCGCACCAGTGCACGGGTCAGAGCGGGCTCGGATACGACACCCACCCCACCCCGCCAAATGATATAACATATCTATTATATTTATAATGCATAATATATGATGTATATGACATACAGTATATATTATGTTAAATATTTACAATACATACTAAGTTATATATGATATGATTCTAATTAATCTTTGTATGATTGTGGTATAAAATGAGTTGGGTCGGGTTGAGGGGTCAGACCTGCGGTGCGGGCCTGGGTATTCAGTTATTTACCCCACCTCCATTGTCATCCCTAGTTTACGCGTGCACACATACATTTATTTAGACCCGTCAATTCGATACTAGTACGGAACGATTCTATTTTTAGTTCATGTTAATATTATCCACCATCTCGGTCAACAAAAAAAATACTAGTCATGCAAGAATTCTTTGTGCTTAAGGCCACTTGAGCCTATCCCTAATAAAATAATAATATTTTTTAAAAAAATAAATTGAAGTAATTTAATACTTCAAATAAATTTTTATATAATATAATTTACCTTTTTATTTAAGTATTATATTAATTTTAAAAAATTAAAAATAATTATTAAAATATAATTAATTATTTAAACAAAACCCTTATTATAAATATTTTTTATACTCTCATATTTATACAATATTTTGGGCCATGCCAATGTAACACGGTTTATTTTTTACGGTCCCAAACCCTAGCTTAAGCATGATTTTTCGGTGCCGCACCCTGCCGGTAACTTTATTATTATTTTTTTTTTTTACGAGGCTACCTGTGTCAAAAGACTCCNTGGTAACTTTATTATTATTATTTTTTACGAGGCTACCTGTGTCAAAAGACTCCTCAGTGTCTCTGCTCCGTGGCGCAAGCCCGCCCGAAACGGTCAGGGTTGCCTTTTGCTGCCCCACCCCCCCACTTTCACGAGTGATAATGCTTGCTTGTCACCACTGGGTTTGTGTACGATGTAGACACCGATAGCTGATCCCTCCTCGAGCTGGGCTACCACTTCAAAGGGGATAGATAATACTGTCACCATAAATCGGTTATCGGGATAATTTGATATATACATTCCCCTTAGTGGTCAGGCCCAGCTATATCAAAATGGATTTCAAATATCGGTAAATTTATATACGGAAGAAATGCATGAGTGTAAGAAGAATGAAAGATGCAACTCAGGGTAAAAGTTAAGCGTATGACTACTTGTTTTTTTTTGGGGGTGGGGGGGGGAATGGGAGCACCTTTTTGGGGGCGGCAGCAAAAGGTCAGCAGTCGTCATTGACACCCCACCCCCAAACACAGCCACCGAATAAAGCACCGATGTAAATCTACAACTGGACAGGTGTCGACCAATAACTTAGCTTGGCGTGGAGAAGTTTAAATCTAATATCAGAACCTTAGCGGCATCCCGCCCCGAATCAAATTACGTGCACGTGGGTACAGGCATACATACATGAACCATCACTTTCATTGGTCAACACTCTCTCTCTCTCTCTCTCAAACGCACCCCTATGATTGCATATATATATATATATATATCTATACGTGTGCGTGTGTGTGCACATGCTTTTTGCATTAAACACCTATGAATAATTAAGCTTGATTTAGGTGCGCTTAACCCTCACCCACTAATCCTTGTTAACTTTTTTTTTTAATTATAAAAATCGTGCCGACGTGGAATCAACAGAGATGTCGTCTCATGTTCATCAATTTTCAAGTTTCTTGTGTACGTGCCAGCGCAACAAGACAAGGCTCTTATGGTTGGACCATGGAATCGGCGTCAGTACGCAATTCGGCGATCATAAGAAAGTTCGTCTAACCCCCTCCCTGAAAATATCCGGGGCGATTAGTAGAATAATAATGAAATGATTAATCATACGTGCTAAGAGCGCAACTAACCATCTTAGCCTACCCGATACGCCTTTTCCTCTTTAATCATAGAGTGCTGCTGGAAAGAAAAAAAAGAAGAAGCAAAAATCACTCAGATCCGGCACGAGACGAATATGATCCAAGGCCAAAATCCCTAAAATTTGGTCTGTTTTTGTGGCGGGCCCTCTTCAGAGAAGAAAGAACAAAGAGAGAGAGCACTGATATCGGAATATGTGATTTGCTCATTATCCACGGAATTAAATTATAAGAGCTACCGGTTGGAGATAATAATAAGAAGAATAAAGATAATGGTGATTAATTAAGTAATTAAGCAACGAGAACAAGGCATGAGGTAGTGGGCGCATTGTGTGAGGGGCATCTTGGAAATTCCTCATAGGGGGAGACACTGTTGCTTAGTGTATTAAAAGATGCAAAGTTGGCCTAGATATTATAACCTACCAATCAATCAATTATGTAACTAATGAAAGTTGGGCATTCATTTTGACGTTAGAACTAAAATACCCAAAAAAAAAAACAGTGTGTTCCATGACTAACATAGAGAGATTGTCCCCATTGGTGTATAAAAATAGTAAAAATTATAATATAGAAGATTTTGTCTATAACCAATTAATCCAATTTAAATGTGAATTAGTAGACCCTTCAAGGAAGTGGGAATGTTTGATGGTTGCGATTTTTTGAATAGTGCATATCTATGCCCTACCATTATCTAATCGCTTTACACCATTAGGTGAAGATGAGCCTCTAAGTACATAATGTATGAAATAATATACATACTTTACCCCCCATTTTACTTACCTTTTAGTTTTCTTTGAGGATCCATTTAGATTAAGTACCAGGCGGGAAGAATCCAACGGCCACTTCCCGATGAGAGTATTCTCACCTCCTCCACCTCACCAAAAGCTGAGACCAACTAATTCGAATAACTTTTTTAATTAAAAATTAATTTTTTAACACGATAGTTTCATATATGGTATTATTAGTTGTGGACAAATTAATTAGGACATAAAATTTTATCCATTCACATAACTTAGATACGTGTAAAATTTTTGTCTCTATGTAATTTCATCGAAACTACCTTATATGGACTAAATGTTTATCCAATAATTTTTTTGGCATAAAAACCAATAAGAATAGGCCATATATGCATCTTAGGATTTTATTTTGAAGTTTTTTAAGGATTTTAAAAATATATGCATACTATTTTCTTATTAATTTTTACCAGACAAATTTACTGTATAATAATGCTCACTGTCCATTAACTTCCCCACCGGCGCATTGGGGGCAGTGATTTAGTCCCAAAGTAAACAACGCTATCATTGCCTTTGACGTTACATATCTCGTGCAGCTAATCGGGATGGGCCCTCGTCAGCGGCGGCCAGGCCACCTCCTCTCGATTCAACCGATTTAAGGAATGAGTCAAGAAGCCATCGAGGCATACGTGTCGAGAATGACGCACGCAGCTCGCGGCGGCTGCCAATCCCTTTTTGTCAAAGGTGATGGCCTAGCCTAACCTAGCCTGCCCCTACAATCCCCTCGCGATGAGTCACCGTGTTAGCCAGCAAGGCCCACCCAGCAATAATCATGGTTCTACTCAATTTTAACTAAACTCAAACGGAATCCACTTAGTCAAGGTCAATATTTGACCAATACTATGATGTCTTATTTATAAGATTTAATTTAAAAATGGATAGTTTGTTGAATGAAAAGATGTATGCAAGTGCTATATATATATATATATAAAGTGATCGTTGATGAATGTCTTCATTTCTTGAACTTTAGGGTAAGTGACATTTTCTATATGCTTGTTAGGGAAAGCCATATGATATGTACTTTGATAGCTAATGATGATGCCTCGAAATTTATGTGCAACCAACCCAAACCCTAGGTACTGTTTTATACCCATAAAATGAATTCCTAAAACTGAAGCTCCTTGAATCTTTACTGTCAAAATCATGAAGTTATATCCGGCCATTAGAATCACGAGCAAATTTTAAAAAAATATTCATTTTACGTAAATTTTAAATAACGATGGTGCTTTATGAGGAATTTACCAATAATTCTCAGCATGTAAATGTTGGTTCTAACCTCTCTGTGTTTGGGACGTATTTGTTTTAGAGTGAAATTCGTCATAATCTCAACCGATAATGGATTTTACACTATAAGATTAAAGTATTTAATTATTACAACCAAACACCCTTTACTCCTCTTCAAGCAATAATAATGAGGAGAAGAAGAAGAAGAAGAAAAAGGCCAACAACGTGCTCAACCTTCAATGGAATAAGAAAAGAAAAAAAAGGTGAGAAAAAAGGGGGTGGGGGGGAAGAAACGCAAGACTAATCCATGCCAAGTGAGCAAGAAGCACATGATGATGATGTTTCCCAATTTACAAGTCAACAGGGGAAACGCGTCCATAAGGAATGGGAACGGACGGAATTGTAGCATTTCATGTGTTTAAAAGAGTGAGCGAGCAGGAATCTCGCACGCACGGTCCAGAAAGGCTGCGCTCCACTGCATCTATAAGACCCGTAAAGTCCAACATCACGTTATCATTGGATTTTCAATTGCTGCTTCCATCTCAAATGACGACTGCCGCTCACTGAGCTCACCTTGGAGGATCCGAATCTGTGCCGAGTTCGGGGTCGGCCATGTCGAGCAGGTCTGAAACCAAGCCCAATTCTAATGCTGCGATACCAACCACGCCCGGTAAGTGGCGTTCGGAGCACCAGTAACTTGACCGGACAAACTCATGAAATCCCTCAGTCGCACTCTCGTGCTGTGGGTAAGAAAGCGAGAGGAGGAGGGACCAGTGGCAGGCAACGTCGTGTTCATAATGGAATCGCATAAAACGACAGCGTCCAAGGGAGAAGAAGAAGGGGGTAAATTTTCAGGATGCAATCGAATCGATGCCCCCTGCCTCTTTTGTACGTACGTTGTTGTTGCCGCTGCTGCTGAGGCAGGTAACGTAATGACTAATGAGGACCGCACAGAGAGAGTCGCGATGAGTCGACATCGACCTCTCCTCCAGGAAAGCAGTGCCGGACAGACGCAGAGAGCACCGTGCCCTGCGGCTGTCGGGGAAATTTCATATAAATCATGAATGGCACTCATTTAAAAGAAAAAGAGGAAAAAAAAATTATGCATTCCCATAGTAAATGATTATAAATATCATTGTTGCTCACGTCGCCCGACCGTCACCCTCCCCCTGAGGTAGATGCCATTTTTCTTAAATTATTAGATTAAAATTTTATGGGTAAGAGAAATTTTCGATAAGCAAATTGTGTAAGACTGGATTTGATATTGAAATCTGAATGTCGACATGAGTTCGTGTTAACGCAGTGAAAATCTCATCCAGGAAAAGAAGAGAGAGAGAGAGAAAAAAAGACTCCGTAAAGTTAGTTGATTTTTCTGAGGAGGGGGAGCGGGTGAAGTAATACACGTGGTGGCGGGGCCCACCACTCTGACCAACCCACGTGTACAGGCCAGGTGACCGCCCGCTGACGACGTGTACCCATCGGGACCGCTGAGCCACCCCTCGCCCCTCCCTGCCAGATAGTCGATGCACATCAATGAAAAATGCTCTCTCTCTCTCTCTCTCTCTCGCGCGCCTGCGCCAGGGCGTTATAATTACCATACGGCCCTCCGCCACTCACGGTTTATCCCGCGTGGGCCCCACGGGCTGGATGTGCAGAAATTTTCTCCACGATAGATAGAGAGAGAATCTCGCAGCGGATTCGTGATGGCAGTGGGCAGCCGACCCACCGAGGAGGAGGACTGAGAGATATTGCGGTGTGCGAGGGGCAATTACTCTGGGGGCACGTCGGGGCCACTGAGCTCTCGTCTCAGGTTCATGAACGGAGCATTGCCCGGTGCATCGTACGTTGAAACCATGTGATTTCTGAAAAAACAAACCCGTAAGTCTGAGAAGGCGGGGCCTGAAGGGATGAATCTAACTCGTGCTGCACATTGAGGCGATGCACTCACTCATTAGGAGGTGGAAAATGTTCAATTCCTATAGCACTACATTTGGGAGAGTGAACCATTTTTTTTCCCCCGGCCTTCGGGGCTGGCTGGATCCGCTGTTCATAATTTTTATGAACGGAGAAGGTGATGAGTCTGTCGACCAACAAACCAACGATTCTCGAGCTCGTGGCCATATACTTCAACCCCAGTCACTCAATTCAGTTCGGGCAGAATCCTATGCATAAAGTAAACAAGACAATGCTTGCTCAACACCACCTCCTTCTTAGTAGTACCACATATAATATCTCAAAATTAACCGAAACAAATTTCAAAACTAATTAACGATTAAAAAAAAATTTTGTTCACCCTCGTAATTATTAAATTATTCATTTAAAAATTTTATCAAAAAAATTACTAATAAAATTCTAAATTACCCATTTATTTTTTCCCTTATCCTCCCCACCGAATGCAATTGATACGAAGTGCATCCCCATTCATGACCTCACCAAATTTACTATCCCTCGACCCTTGTGCCACTGTACAGAATTGTCGAACAAATTATATATATGAAAATGCCAACTGTTCACCAAAAAATATGCTTCCCTTTATCTAGTGATTTAAAAGTTGCAAGAGAATTCTTCACTGTGAAGATGGTTAGGTCCGAGTTTTTTTTGGACATTTATGAGAATTTAATCATTAACTTATAAAAAGATATTAATTTTTATTTACAAGAAGGTACATAATTACCAAATATTTTGATGAGGTTGGACTTATGAGGAATATAAAGCTCGATGTCATATACAGGCTCACTGTGATCCTTTTTGTTTTTTAGTTTTTATAAATTCCTCCTGTACGTGAAAATTAAAATTAATCTTTAGCATTACTCAAGCACATGAGACTTTCCCGTCGATCTTCGGACACTGAACAGGACAAAACCTGGTCTAGCCTTGCATGGGCGGGGTCAATCTCGTAATTTCATCTCCCCCGGAAGGTCAAACTACGACCATCCACTTCCACACAGACACAACAATGAAACAAATTAAAAAAAAGGAGCTCCGAAATTCTGCCGGGTTAACTCGAGCCAACCCTGTTGCCTGCTTCGAAGCAGACAACGAAGGAGACGACCGTTAACTGTAACGGCGCGCTCCTCCTTCCCTCCACCTAACGGTTTCCGTTAAGCTGGGCCCAAGCGCTCCTCGATGCCTCCGTCCATAGACTCCACAATCCAAAATAATGAAAATTTTTTTGGACAAATATTATAACGACCAATTAAAATTCCTTCATATCATTCATTTTTTTCACTCTTCATTTTATATCATTCTTTAAATTAAAAAATTTGTAGAATTCTATACAATAGTGCTACTTTGACTCTAACCCACACTTTATATTTGTTTTTTTTAAGGTGTACTTTCTTTGAATGATATTTTAAATCTTTCTAATTATAAAAATTTTATTATTAGGGAAGATTTATGCAACTGACAAGCTCAAAATTAGATTAATTAAGCAAATTAGGCTTCGAGATGAGATGACGGACTGCCACCTGCGGACGTTACTAGACGGCCGTCCCTCCTGTCCGTTACTGAACCTAACCCCGTTCCATCCGGTTCGAATCTAACTACGGTTAGTCTCCCTCCTCAGGAGTTAACCAATTGCAGTGAGAGAGAAGACAATTATGTGCCCCTCTGCGCAGAAGAGAGAGAAAGCAAGTGATAGAGATAAAGGGTCGCAGAAGTTGCGTGCAACAAGACGCGGGCAAATCGGTTTCCGAGTGCTCTGTTGGGCGGAGATCGCATCTCCGGCGCACTGACTACCTTATCGAAGCAGCGGGTGGGCTTTCAGTGAGAGAGAGACGCGTCCTCTTTAGAGAGGAAAGAAGCTCTTGCAGCTCGTAACGTTCGCGGAAGTAGGAGATAGATAAAGAAGAGGCTCAGTTTGGCGGTTTTGGTTTACAGCTTATTGATTGCTTCTTCCAGCTCTCGACGGTTTATATTTCTGGAGATTACTGCTCCATTAATTGAGGCTTTTTCGTGCACGTATTGGGGCGTCTACGCCTCGTGTACGGAAATTGCTAGTTGGGACTCTCGGGGCGCTCTTGTCCTCTGTCTGTGGACTGCGGGTAGGGTTCAGCGATGGCGAATGGAGCTGAAGGTGAAGTTACATCTGAATGATTTCGCTTTATCTTCTTGATTTTCCCGGGAAAGCTCCTGAAATCCTCTTGTTTTGGTGGTGATGTTAGGTCCTGGAGAGGACTATCTGTACGAGGAGCTGTGGAAGGCCTGTGCAGGTCCGCTAGTTGACGTCCCTCGTCGAGGAGAAAGGGTCTTCTACTTTCCGCAAGGTCACATGGAGCAGGTGAGTTAGGTTTTAATGCTGGATCGGCTGAATCTTTTGTCTGTCAGAATGGAGCAAAATTTTCTGGTTCTTGGGTATGTTTCCCTGTATGGATGCGCCTTTGTTTTTGAATGCAGAATTATAATTTTGCCATTTCTATGTCGCTGGTGTGTTGCAGTTAGAGGCTTCAACAAATCAGGAACTGAGTCAGAGCCTTCCACTGTTTGGCCTTCCTCCCAAAATCCTTTGTCATGTTATGCACGTTCAACTGATGGTAGTCTTTCCTGCTCACTTCAGTTCTCTTTGATTGTTTCTTTCCCCCATTAATTACTGTCTGCTTCTAAGAAAATGGAGTTCTGAAAACTAGCTCATCAGATTCCTTTTATTGAAAAGAACCATGTATTCAAAATGGGAAAAATGTTTTTTTTTAGGGAGTATGATCTAAGATTAGCATGTTCTTTGTTTTTGTTATTATTAGGCCGAGCTGGAAACTGACGAGGTTTATGCCCAAATTACTCTTATCCCTGACTCAGAGGTTAGTTTAGCACCGACGTGTTCTCTACTTTCAGTGGATATCTTCTCTTCTTCCAGAGAATTGTTCAGTTTATGAAATGTTTGTTCCATCTCATCTTTATGTAGCAAGTTGAACCTACAAGTCCTGATCCATGTCTTCCGGAGCCTCCAAAACCAAAAGTTCACTCCTTTTGCAAGGTTTTGACGGCATCAGATACAAGCACTCATGGAGGGTTTTCAGTTCTCAGGAAACATGCTACTGAATGTCTTCCTCCACTGGTGAATGATTTTGGAAGTTATTTGACCCCTGTTTTCGTGGATTTTGTGGTTTTCCTGTCGGAAATGATTGGTATTACGTCCTCTTTCTCAGGACATGACTCAGTCCACCCCAACTCAGGAGCTGGTTGCGAGGGATATTCATAATAGTGAATGGAAATTCAAACACATCTATAGGGGTATGTGTATACAATGCTTCACGAACTTCAATAGGCTCTATTTATGGCAGGAATTCCTACAGGAAAACTTCTGGGTTTTCTGTTAATAGTCATAACATTTTGTTGTCAAACTCTGTCGTTGCCTCCCATTAGAGCGATGGAATTTCCATCAGCTATATCCATTTCACATAGGTCCTTTTGAGAATGTACTAAAAAAGAACTTACTTGAACAACTGGAATCAATATCTTATAACTTGTTATAAATTGAAATGTTTATAGATATTATATTCTTGATCTAAACCATATGATATCTAGAAGTCCAATGGGCATGAGATAGATCTGTTACCAGTGCGAGGGGTCCTCTTGTGCGAAAAGAAAACGTGACTTACATTTTGTTCTTGAACATGTTAACAGGTCAGCCTCGAAGACATTTGCTTACGACAGGATGGAGTACGTTTGTCACTTCCAGGAGATTGGTTGCTGGAGATACCTTTGTATTCCTCAGGTATACTCTCTTCTATAAGTGTCCTCCCTATTATAGTTCTATATTTTCGGAGGCCTACTGCCTACGCTGTATCTGGATGTTCGTGACATAAAAAATTTTCCTAACTTTTCTATGAGCAACATAAAGTATTTGAAAATCCAATTGATTAATGTAACAGGGGAGAAAATGGAGAACTAAGAGTTGGGGTGCGGCATCTTGCTCGCCAACAGAGCTCGATGCCTTCGTCGGTCATATCAAGCCAGAGCATGCACCTTGGAGTGCTAGCAACTGCCTCCCATGCTGTTAAAACACGAACCCTTTTTGTTGTATATTATAAGCCAAGGTAAGATATTTGCACGCTATTTATGTTGTGTAGAAGTGTTGTGTGTTTTATGCTTTCCCCAAGCATTGGGCTGCTTTGGGTTGCTGGAACCTATGATTTTTTCTGTTCTAATGATTTCTGCATTCTGTGACACCATCAGGACGAGTCAGTTCATTGTAAGCTTGAACAAGTATTTAGAGGCTGTTAAAAGCAGCTTTACAGTTGGCAGGAAATTTAAGATGAGATTTGAGGGTGAGGAGTCCCCTGAGAGAAGGTATTGAGAACCATTAAGGGAAAAAGGGTAGAAACGAAGTTGTCAAATTCTTCCCACAAATCACTAAACTCATTTACCTTCTATGATTTGTTAGATTTTCTGGTACAATAGTCGGAGTGGAAGATCTTTCTCCACATTGGGTTGATTCAAGATGGCGGTGTTTGAAAGTAAATGGTCTCTGCACTCTTCTCCAATCAAGTCAAGCCTCAAGTTTCATCCTCTCATTCTTTTCTCTGCTTTGTAGGTACAGTGGGACGAACATGCATCCATCCCCAGACCAGATAGGGTATCACCCTGGGAAATTGAAAACTTTGTGCCCTCAGTGCCTGCGAGCCTAACTCACCCCACAGAATCAAAGAACAAGAGGCCTCGACTGCCATCTGAAGTTCCACCTTTTGGTATCTTGCTTTTCCTCGTGCTTTTAAAATTCAATTTCCTGTAAAGTGATGGGATTATAGCTTATGTCCTCCTGCGACAGATACTAGCTCAGCAGATTTTTGGAATTCTATTGACGAGGAAAAGAGAAGGGAAAATTATCTCACGTGGCATCATCAGTGTAGAGATGTTAATGGAATCAACAGTTCTTCCTTGACAAGGGTTCAAAATGAGGTTCCCTGGCTTTCTGCTTCCCGCCCAAGTGTTCCTCAAGGCTTGTCCCAGGACATGACCGAGCAAAGCAAATCTCTCCCTGCTCGCTCTACTCTGTTGGGCTATCCAATTGCTAAGACAATCAAGTTGAATAATGGATCTTCGGTTAGCCCTGTTGAAGAGGGAAAGGAAGCTGGAGCAAGAACCACTAGCTGTAGATTATTTGGTGTAGATCTGATTAGTCATCACCCAAGCATGCCCTTGGTAGAGAAGTCGCCTGTACAACTCTCTGTTTCAAGTGGAATGCCCGAAGGGAATGCACATAGCATCTCTTCAGCCGCCGAGTCGGATCAAAAGTCAGATCTTTCGAAGGGTCCCAAAGGCAATAAACTAGTGGAGCTGCCGCTATCGGATAAGGATCCTCAGGTCACGCAAAGTCCTGTCTCTTCTAGGAGTCGCACGAAGGTAAGAGTAAAAGTAATATGCAGCTGTATTTTTTGACCTCTGTTGTTTCTGGTACTAAAGTTATGTTATTTGCTGAAAGGTTCTAATGCAAGGAATTGCTGTTGGTCGTGCTGTTGACTTGACCGTACTGGAAGGTTATGAACAGCTTATAGATGAGCTTGAAGATATGTTTGAGATCAAGGGACAACTCTGCCCACGGAATAAGTGGGAAATTGTCTTCACAGATGATGAAGGGGATATGATGCTTATGGGTGACGATCCATGGCCGTAAGAATGACCTACTAACTCTAAATTTTGTCAGAGGAAAAAAAGGATTGATGGAAAACTCGAGACCCTCGAATGCAGATATTCAGTAATTAAATATGGTGTTTAAAGTTTTGAAAAGATGATTCCCAGTTAATTTATTTATGATACAAGATGAACCGTTATGAATTAGTCATAATCATGTTGCTGTCTTGCAGTGAATTCTGTAACATGGTGAGGAGAATTTTCATTTGTGCGAGTCAGGATGTGAAGAGGATGGGCTGCGGAACTAAGCTTCCCATGCCATCGGTAGAAGTTGAAGGGACTGCGATGAGCTTAGACACAGCTGAAAACTGATCTGACGGATCTCGCCCTCAGTATCTTTGCTGTCACATTTCCACCCCCCCTTGCTAGTCGTATCTGTCGTTTTATGAGAGGCTTGTCTGTTTAATTTTGTGTGGCCGTCAAGAGATTATTCTCATCCAAGTTGACGGACAGAGACTTGGTATTACTCGTAAGCTCATTTTTAAGAGCTAACTTTGGGGTGATCGTTGGCCTGTGTTGCATGCACTTCACGGGTCGTTGGAGGGTTGCTGCTGGGACTAGAATCTGTGAATACGTGGGTTCCTCTTAAGGTCAGAAGATGCGGAGGAGTTCGGCTGGTGTCATTGTAAATATGTCTTCTGTGGAACAGTGCGAGAACCGATCCTTAGTGCGAGCTCTTTCCTTTCTTGACATGTTTCTGATTGTGTTCTCTTATGTATCTACAAGAGAAAATGGCAGTGGTAACAGTGCCTAAACACGCTATCGGCTGGTAATATTTTGGGGTCACATAACTCGGAGGTAACATGTGCATGCTTCCTGTGACCCCCCAGCTTTTTCGCAGTGTTGGACTCGGCCAGCCTGTTGTACGCCGGAAGTTCACAGAGGGCTGTCTAGGCCAACTACCGATATGCTGCTTATTCAGTTTACTTAAAACTTACAAGTAGTCTCGCATCTTCCAATTCATATACATCCCCGATCCGCTGATAGCCCCAAAAAGAGATCTAGAACACAAATGGTGTTCATACTCCGGACTGTGTTTCCTAAGAAAGCAGATTATTGTCTAGAAGATACGGAGTTTGTGTACTCGGGCTCAAGTTCCACTCAACCATCGACTCGCTGGGGCTCGGCCTCGGCTTGAGAAACTAATTAAATGGCAGTATGTTGCACGATTAGAAGTCTTAGATTAAGAGTCAACCTATCAACCCGGGCGTCCCGCAGGTTGTCTCGAACGGTACCAGATCAAATCAACTCCAGCCCGTGTACCGTGATCTAATCGTTGATTAATGGTGTCCGTTTGGTAGGTCAAATTGCCGAAGATCAACATAACCAAGATGAATAGCTAACACCGGTTATAAGACTCCCTTGGAAATACACCACGCCACCCACCTCACATCACTGCATCCATAACCCGATTCATTTTTCTCCGGTCACGAGGAGAGTCCATAAACTAACGAGAAAAATGGGGGAGCAGAAGAGACAGACACCGACAAGCAATAATACAGATGGAGAATCCAATTTCACAATATTTTAACACCAAATCACGTGGNAAGTTCCACTCAACCATCGACTCGCTGGGGCTCGGCCTCGGCTTGAGAAACTAATTAAATGGCAGTATGTTGCACGATTAGAAGTCTTAGATTAAGAGTCAACCTATCAACCCGGGCGTCCCGCAGGTTGTCTCGAACGGTACCAGATCAAATCAACTCCAGCCCGTGTACCGTGATCTAATCGTTGATTAATGGTGTCCGTTTGGTAGGTCAAATTGCCGAAGATCAACATAACCAAGATGAATAGCTAACACCGGTTATAAGACTCCCTTGGAAATACACCACGCCACCCACCTCACATCACTGCATCCATAACCCGATTCATTTTTCTCCGGTCACGAGGAGAGTCCATAAACTAACGAGAAAAATGGGGGAGCAGAAGAGACAGACACCGACAAGCAATAATACAGATGGAGAATCCAATTTCACAATATTTTAACACCAAATCACGTGGGTTTAGAAACTGTTGGGAAAGTGTCGATCCATATGCAGCAGTAGCAGAAAATACGATGGTGACCGTGCGACAAGCATTCCCCAACCACCGATTCATCACAGCCCCACTTTTATTTTTATTATTTTTATTTATTTTACATTATTTATCCTCCTGTGATAGTTATTACTACTACTCTAATCTCTGTCCACGGTTCTCTCCTCCGTGCTTGGATTGGAGGAAGCTTTCATGGGAGTCGATTGATCAGATGAGAAACCCCATGTTCTCAGAGTCAACCGGCATAAGTACGAGAAAATCTACGGCCGAGATGACTTCGTCTGGTCGATCTAGCTCAAGCTCAGATCAGATCAGCTTTAGATATCATGGACTTGTTACATTAAAGAGAGAGAGAGAGAGGAGGGTGATTTATCATTTATTCATAAAATTTTCTCTGTTTTTTTTCTTTCCATAGTAAGTAATTCTCTAGTATATAGTGGGCCCACGGACAAGTCCCCATTAATTAGGGCATCTGCTCCACAGTCCCTGTTTTGTTTCCATTACCCCCAATCTGTGTCGGCCGTCTCCCTCCACCTTACCGCCCTACTTGATCGAATAAAGCAAGCCATAATTTCATATGCTAAACGGTTTTTTAAAAAATAATATTTAAAATTTGAGTACTTTATGATCAAATTTAGATTCGAAGTAAAAGATCAAAAACTCCCCTTGACTCGATTTGGGATAATGGCTCAAGGAAAAGAAGTTCAGGATCATGTGAATTAAATTCGTATCAATTCTTTGGGTTCATTCACCTCAGTTTATTTGGTCACAGCACTTCAATGGAGTCGCCCTTTTCCTGCTGTGATCAAACGATTCTTTTTGCAGAGAGGAAAATGAAAGACAGCAACCTCCTCTCTATCTCGAGAGGTAGCTTTCTCGATGACACCTAATAGAATCGAAACGGCACATATCCGCATGCATCAGTGGGGACATGCGCGATGGTCACAAGCTCGCGGTAACTTTCATGAATGGATTTGGATTCTGGCTCCGGATATCGAGTTTCGGATGTGAAAATCACTACTTAATGCTTGCTCTCCAGTGGCCTTGGGTTTGTAAAGTGATTTTTTTTTGTCCTTTGAATCCTCGTATATACACGAACATGGTCAAATTATGTCTTGCTTGCTTACACACACATTCAATGAGATGTTCCCCGATCATATCGGAAAGGTAGGTAGGAGGAGAGACAAGTCGGGCCAAGTGAAATCTGCAGTTTCTGATTCCACAAGCACTTTGCGAATGTGAAAAAAACACATGGAGCTGCCTTGGTCGTGGTCTGCTCCAAAGGAGGTAAAGAGGACAGGTTCCGAGCTTCAGGAAAACCTCTCGGTTGTGCAGACTGTTAGACCTCTGATGATTAACGCCACAGATCTCATCGATCCCGTGATTTGTCAGTGAACTGGTGCAGACAGTAATGTGTCTGCTTTAAGCTGCGCACAATCATGCCCCATGAGCCAAGGTAGCTGAATGGATAGACCTCGCTTTTATCACACCTTCAATCAGTGGGTCCCAATTGATTCACAACACTTGCACTGAAAGCCAGTAGCATATTTCCGATACTGACTGGCAAAGAAATGGCTAATAATGCACAGAAGTTCTACCGTCTCCTCCTGGACCCGGCCACGACCTTCTGTAACCGTGAGATCAACTTCTGGGATTGCATCACTACCGGATATCAAAGAGAATGAAACCGAAACTGGGGGAAAGGAGTACCCACTTTAGTTGTTTTCTGTTATTTGCATTGGTTTAAGTTAGAGAAATACTCTATTTGATTCACAGAACTCAAACTTGAGATTATTACCCAAACGGCTCAACCAACCAATTTATACTTTAAACAATTTCAGAAAATTTGTTTGTTGGCATTTGTTTGGCTTCATGATTTCCTCAATAATTACTCTTCTCTGCGTCTGAAAGGTACCCTTTGAGGGAAGGTTCAGGCAATCTCTTCCCTAACCGATCGCCAGAATCATCCAATCATCTTCATCAGTAAGCTGTGAGAAGTCTTCTCAAGAGAACAATTCTCTCTGTCGCTGTTTCAGCTTAAGAAGTACAGAAAGACCCGTTGAACATCAGTTGCAGATAAAGTAACAGCAGAGGTGTGTCTCCTGAGAGCTCTTTTATGTAACTTGCCTTCTAGCTGAGCTGATGGCGAAAAAGCCTGAAAGACAAAGAAAAGCTTGGCTTTTGTAAGCATAATTTGCTTTTAGTTTTTCGTATTTGACAGGTGAGGCCCATCTCTCGAGCATCGACTTTTACCATGAAGACCGCAGCTTCTACAGCTCCCATCCCACGAGGGGCGTCTAACTACGACGAGATCTCGATGCAGCAGACCCTGCAATTTGCAGATTGCTTGAAGGTACTGTTACTACTGTACCGCCATATCTCTCTTCCTTGCTCAGGTTTTTTAAGCGTACTTTGTTTTTCATTTCGAGTTTCTCTTTCGTGTCACTGTAAAGATGACCTGGAACATCACTGAAAGTGCTTTTTTAAGATAAATGCAACAATTTAACCAATCTCAAGGACAGCCATATTATATTATGAGGTTTTTATTACAATTATGTGAAAGTGCGATATGTGAGAGAAATGCCGAAAATCCGACTCTGTTGGTTTATCTCTTTACTTGTATGATTCTATGATTGATTTCATGCTCCTTGGTTTCAGGACTTGAAGAGCCTAAAGCAACAGCTATATTCAGCTGCAGAGCATTTCGAATCGTCTTATCAGAAACACAAACAGAAGCAAATGCAAGTTAACTTTCCCCAGCTTTTCCTCTCATCCTAAAAACACCCAATTGGTTTAGCTTTCCTCACTACCTCTTTATTTCTCATTCCTTTTCTTTCTTCCTGGACGGTACTAACAGAGTGATGACATCTCTTAAGGACTATGCTCTGAAAGCATTCATTAATACTGTGGACCACTTGGGCTCTACGTCGTACAAGGTTAACTGCCTCTTGAACGAAAAGTCCAACGAACTATCCACCATCGACCTCCCCTTCTCTTGCTTTGAACAGGTGCTCTTTCATTCTACCAGCTGTCAGAATCTATTGCCTGTTGGGCAGTGCAGGACTTAATGCCAGTAAATAACACGGCAAGACATGCAGCAAATTTTGGTTTCCTCTATCCCTGTCTTCCGTATGAACTTGAAATGAAACACCCTAAAGCAAAGGAGACTCTCGATAGATCCACAAAACATGAAAAAGCTCGAGGCTGTATTATATAAATTCATTCTTCCTTTGGTGATTCAGAGAATTCAAGCATGCCAAAAATTCACCAACCAGGGAAGCCTTTCTCAACAGTCATTGTTCATGAAAACTCCCAGTCACCATAGTCGTTATGTCTTTCCAGGTAAGTTCCCTACTCCTGTTATTTTCTTTTCTCGGAATTCTTCTCTCAGAACTTGCAAAACTTGTGTTCTTAGCTCCTCCTAATGGCATTAAAAAAAAAGTGATGTTTCTGTGGACTTTATCTTCAGTTTTAGAAGCAGCAAATAGCACTAGCATTGCAAAGTTAAGGTACTCTCAGTTTCAGAACTAGTATTGAAAATGTGATGGGAAGAAACATCGTGTTTGATCACAAATTCAACATATATGATCATATATTACAAGGAGTTCATCAGACCGTTATTTTGCTGCAGATCCTCAGGGGAAAAGTGAGGAGCCTCCTACATCATTTGTAAGGTCATGCTTATGAGAATTACTCTATGTGCTTCTTTCTCTAGCACAGGTACAGTTTTCGGAAAGTTGAAAGCTAACTTTTAATGCAGAAGAGGGCAGCATCCTGCAACATATGTTCCCGGACCCTCGGTGGCTAATGAAGCTTTCTCGTTTACCAAAGCTTCACCAAACAAAACTTCGGGTTTGTAAGAGAATACTGGAGATTTTCCATTAGAAACATTTTGCGGCACCAATTGATCGACTTGCAAACGTTGTATGAAGGGTATTAACCTGACATTCTTCCTTTATATCAGATAAGCGAGCAACCTCTCCGTTCCGGTTTCAGCTTGCACGCTCTGGATCTTTTATTAATAGGTCAACCTCTCCAAACCGTTCAAGTTCAAGTACCAAAAAACGGGTAAGCGCACTCTTAAAACTGTTTTTTATTAACTTCTCTGGTAAATTCGGGTTTCTGCACTTAGAAATTCGGGACATAACTTTGTGATGATAATGACCTTTACTGCCTCCAACAATGTATCGAGAACCTAACAGTCACAGCATTCTTGCACTCCCAGTTTCCATCAGAGCCTCGAAGATCAGCTTCTCCTGGCTCCCGAGCTGAAAGGGACCGGAGCAATGATCTCGAGCTATATGCCAGCAAGAACAGGAGGATGTTCAAGGCCTTGCTTGGCATGCGGAAGTCCAAAACGGGCGGATCATTATACAAGAACCTGGATGAGAACTGAATTGACATTGCGGGTCATTGGGTGATCACAGGAGAAGCCATCCACTTCTCAGTCTCTTTGCCTTCCACTATGGAAGAATATGAACACCTTCATCTGCTCATCTTATAATGTCATCAAGTTTTCATGGTTAATACAGTTCTTTTGGTTCTACTAGTTCGTATCAATCAATGATCCATCGAGAGGCACTGTGACTTGAATCGAAAATTAGGCACGTTTAAAACGGGATTCTATCTTCATACTTGATAGCGGGCTTCTGAGCCGACCCTATTGGGCCTATTTCTTGCCGAGAGTCGCGCCTGATGGACTTGAAGCGACGCCGTATCCCGTGCGACAGTGCTGGCACGGCCCATAGTCAATCCCCGTGATCTTTAGACTTTATGAGTGGTATGAGACGACAAGCGGACCACCGAGATCTTAACACGTCAAAAGATGATAACAAACGGCCGTGATCTTCCCAACGCAAAACGCAATCCCATTGGTTGGCTACTCCCGTTCCCGAAATCTCATTGGTCCACGTCATCCCGATGACATGTTCTCCCCGCTCTTTCCCATTCGATGGAACCGGACAATTGGAGGAGATCTCTCACTTTCTCTCTCTATATATAAACCCCCTTTCCACAGAACATGACTTTCACTCCAGAATCAAGCTTGGTCCCTGAGGCATTCCATTGAGGGCAATTGCGATTCTCATAGTTTGCTCTCGTGGCTTCTGGATTGTAGCTTGCTAGGAAAGAGCAAGAAGAAGAGAGAGGTGTTGCAGTTGTAAGGCCATGGCTGGCTCATGGAGAGCTCGTGGCTCGTTGATCGTTCTGTCTATTCTGTTTTTCGGTAATTGCTCCATTTTATAGTGTATCAGATCTGCTCTATTTTGCTGCGCAAAGCTGCCTCTTCTGATATAGTATGAAGAAGTGCAGTAGTTCCAGCTCTTCATATTTGTCTAGCCTTAGTTTGGAATAACTGCTAGCGCTTTCTGTGACGTTTTTTTTTTAACTGATGTAGTCAGATCATGTCCATGGCTTGATTGAGATTTCTTCTCGTTCTGGTATGCGGTTTTGGAGTTATTCATTGTTAGTAATTGGCTAACTTAACGCTAGTAAATCTCCGTCTGTTAGCAAAAAAATGGAAATGGTCTGATGATGGCTTTTTAACGCATATCGATTTGCGATATCATTTGTGAGGTTGGGCCACGATAAGTAAAAGTGTTTGAGAGGGAAATTCAGAGAAAATTTCGAGTATCTTGGCGTTGGCTTTTGTAGTTGAGGATATTTTCAGTTCTTTTGTCTGTTCCTGATGTTTAGTTATTGGTTTTATAGCATAATGTAAAATCTCATTCTTTCTTTTCCATGTTTGCCATATATTATCCGGTGACTATGTCACTATCTACTGCATTATCAGTTTGGATAGTTATGGTTTTCAACAAGCAAATTTATGCATGTAAGATGGCGACTAGCTTAGCACCGTTTTAAATGAATCAGTTTTCCAGGCAATTATTTCAGAGATCATTTTGCCATCACACATTTAGTTTTCAACATTGGCCATTTGTAGTCTATATTCTTTTGTATTTTGTCGCTAGTTACTATGATTTATATCACGAACCACCTTCACTCTCGTAGTGTTCTGTATATGCCTACTAGTTTCCATTATACTAATTTGTGAATAGGGCATATCATTTTATCTTACTATATTATTAACCTGTTTATACTATGTGACAGGATGTCTCTTTGCGATCTCCATCGCAAAAGAGGAGGCCACTAAGTTGGGAACAGTCATTGGTATTGATCTTGGTACAACTTACTCATGCGTGGGTGTTTACAAGAACGGTCATGTGGAAATTATAGCGAATGACCAAGGAAATAGAATCACCCCTTCATGGGTTGCTTTCACTGATACTGAGAGATTGATTGGTGAGGCTGCCAAGAATCAGGCAGCTGTCAATGCTGAAAGGACCATTTTTGATGTGAAGAGACTTATTGGAAGAAAGTAAGCATAATTTGCAGGTGATATTGTATTACCTGAGTTCAACAGTAATTTGCCTTATTGAGGATTTATATTTTGATAGGTTTGATGACAAGGAGGTCCAGAGGGACATGAAGCTTGTCCCATACAAGATCGTGAACAAAGATGGTAAGCCATACATTCAAGTGAAGATCAAGGATGGTGAGACGAAGGTCTTCAGCCCTGAGGAGATAAGTGCCATGGTTTTGATAAAGATGAAAGAAACAGCGGAAGCATTCCTTGGAAAGAAAATCAAGGATGCTGTGGTCACTGTTCCAGGTGAGATGGGCATAACATTTGTGATCCTTCCATACGGAGATTTTCAATTTGTTACTTCTTAAATTATTAGGTTCTAATACTTTGTCCAATGTGCAGCCTACTTCAATGATGCCCAGAGGCAAGCCACTAAGGATGCCGGTGTCATTGCTGGATTAAATGTTGCTAGGATCATTAACGAGCCAACTGCTGCTGCCATTGCCTATGGTCTGGACAAGAGAGGTGGTGAGAAGAACATTCTGGTCTTTGACTTGGGTGGTGGTACATTTGATGTCAGTGTCTTGACAATCGACAATGGTGTTTTCGAGGTTCTTGCCACAAACGGTGACACTCACTTGGGAGGTACGTTTATTTCCATCTTGGTTGATAGACTGTATCTTGTTATTGCTTCAATTTGCTGAAAATATTCTTTGCTGCAGGTGAGGATTTTGATCAGAGGATTATGGAGTACTTCATTAAACTGATCAAGAAGAAGCACAACAAGGACATCAGCAAGGACAACAGGGCTCTTGGTAAGCTGAGGAGGGAAGCTGAGCGTGCCAAGAGAGCTCTCAGCAGTCAGCACCAGGTCCGAGTGGAAATTGAGTCACTCTTCGATGGCATAGACTTCTCTGAGCCTCTCACAAGGGCTAGGTTCGAGGAGTTGAACAATGACTTGTTCAGGAAGACCATGGGTCCTGTCAAGAAGGCCATGGAAGATGCTGGCTTGCAGAAGCACCAGATCGATGAGATTGTCCTTGTTGGTGGAAGCACCAGGATCCCCAAAGTCCAACAGCTTCTGAAGGACTACTTTGATGGGAAGGAGCCAAACAAAGGTGTTAACCCCGATGAGGCCGTAGCCTATGGTGCTGCCGTACAAGGAAGTATTTTGAGTGGTGAGGGTGGTGAAGAAACAAAAGGTACTTCGACTTTCTTGCTCTGTTTCATCTTATTTTCACTGAATTTCTCAGAATCCAGCTTGAATTTTAAGATTGTAATCCAATTTGTCTTTGTGTTGTGGGCACTGACTTATACATACAGATATTCTTCTGTTGGATGTGGCTCCTCTCACCCTTGGTATCGAAACTGTTGGGGGGGTTATGACCAAGTTGATTCCGAGGAACACTGTCATCCCAACCAAGAAATCTCAAGTTTTCACAACCTACCAGGACCAGCAGACAACCGTCTCTATTCAGGTACCATTTAGTTTGCTCTTATTGATCAGTGGAGAATGTCATTGTTAATCTTCATTTCAGAACAGTCAGTCCAATTCTGCTTACACTTTACTGCTGAATTTTGCATTGCTGGAACGATACCTTAATCTGACTCCAATTTGATTTTAACTAGGTTTTTGAAGGTGAAAGGAGTCTGACAAAGGACTGTAGATTGCTCGGAAAATTTGATTTGACTGGAATTCCTCCAGCCCCAAGGTATGCTATTACAGGTTGCTGGATTATCTGGCTTTTTTTCCAGTTATTTTACCGTAACAGATTCATGAAACTGTGATTTGTCCATCCATCAAATAGGGGAACCCCTCAGATTGAGGTGACCTTTGAGGTTGACGCCAATGGTATCCTGAATGTGAAGGCCGAGGACAAGGGCACAGGCAAGTCAGAGAAGATCACAATCACTAATGACAAAGGCCGTCTGAGCCAGGAGGAGATAGAGCGGATGGTACGGGAGGCAGAGGAGTTTGCAGAGGAGGACAAGAAGGTAAAGGAGAAGATTGATGCGAGGAACAGCCTTGAGACCTACGTCTACAACATGAAGAACCAGATCAACGACAAGGACAAGCTCGCCGACAAGCTGGAGGCTGAAGAGAAGGAAAAGATCGAGACTGCCACCAAGGAGGCCCTCGAGTGGCTGGATGACAACCAGAATGCCGAGAAGGAAGACTATGAAGAGAAGCTCAAGGAGGTAGAGGCCGTGTGCAACCCGATCATCACTGCGGTGTACCAGAGGTCAGGTGGGGCACCGGGTGGTGGATCCAGTGACGAGGATGACTCACACGATGAGCTTTAAGCAGCTAAACCGAGATAGACAGTTTTTGGGCGGCGGCCTTTGAATTGAAGCAGGGGATGGGAGAAGAGAAGAAATGGGTGGTAACTCTTTATTAGGCTCTTCTTAATCGGTAGGTGAGGAAGAATTGCAGTGTAATTTTTCTAATGGCTGTTTTTTGTTTCTTTTTTGGGTCGACATTAAACACCATGTACTTCATTTTCCTTTGTAATTGGGTTAAAAAAGAAAAAAAAGAGAGGACTTTCTAGCACTTTCCATTTGGCATCTCTTTCATCAGATCCGCAGTTTCTTTGTTTAAGATAAGATGGTGGTGGATTTCTCATCATATGCCCAGATGGAATGGAAAGAGGTTCCCCAAGCACCTGTCATACACACGCAAAACGCTACATGATGCGATGGCCTGATTTGGGTACGCTCTGATTTGGCTCACATTTCCCTCTCTCCCAACTTTTAGATATCTAGAATCCTTTTCGACTGTCGTCAAATGTTGGGTGGATAGGTGTTCTTAGTCGAAACCTGGGCTTTACACAATTTTTCTATGCGGAAGTTATTTATGGTCAATTTGAAACTTCAACGAAAGTTCATATCACTTTGAATGAATTTCCAGTCTATGTCATATGTTCACTGTACATTCATACGGATCAAGTAAAAATCAGAAGACTGTATCTGGGCGTTTGAAACTTGCGATCGACACCCCCGAAGTCTTGGGCATTTTGCTGTTTACGTACGGGACTGGCCTCGGACTAGTCGCACTAATGTACCCTTAAGTTGGATGCCAGCTTTGGGGTCTCCCGATCCCGCAGCCGCAACTCCCATTCCGCCCCCCGTCCTCCGATGCGGCAGCAAGTTTCCCCTCTTCGACCTTCTCTTTAAAGGCAATCTTATCACCGCCCAGGTTCTTCACGAGCTCATCGATCCTGCGGAACTGATACGGCCATCTCGCATTGTAGAGGAACTGGCGGAGGTCGAACCTATTATCCTCGGGAGAGTAACTCTGCATGATTTCACATCAAGTTCACATAAGAAGGTGAAACATGGACCCGAAACAGAGCTCACAGTATGCGCCGGAATTTCCACCGAGATTGACCTACCTCGGCATGGTATGAAGGTGTTAAGACGGTCATCTTGTGGCGATTGATGGAATAGTACTTGAAGAAGTGCTTCACTTTCTCGGCCGCCTCAGATGGGGTCAGACTCGTGCCCCATCTGTAACAGAGGTTCTGCAAAGAATTCGTCATAGCGGGAAAAATATGAATGCTTCCATTGGGAACCGATGAGAGACGATATAACGACGCTTATCATCCAACGATCCTTTTGCTTTCCACATATCGAATGTTCATATTCTCAAACAACAGACCAGTGAAAGGTTCATGTTATTTTCATGCATCGAAAAAGGAAGCTGTGTGACAAACCTTGAACATCGATACCGGACCGCAACGGAAGATTTTCCTAAGTCTTCCGTAGACTGAGAGTTCCTCATAAGTCATTCCCATGTCCGCTTCATCCAGCTGTATCAGAAAAATAAGAGAGGACAAGAATAAGGACACATCTTTAGCTGGGAAAGTCTACACTCTCCACAAACTTGATATAGCGTGCGTCTCCATTATTCCGAAAAGGGCATGAATCTCCGACCGATAAGAGAGCAAAGTATCAAGAGGGGAAAAGTCATCACAATGAAATCAGGGGAACGGCGGGTATGTACCTGAACGTAGTTGGAGCGTATGGGCTCGAGCTCGGCAGTAGGGGGAGCAGCTTCAACTTCTGCAAGGGATGCGTACCCAAGATGGACGGCAGCCCATTGAAGGAAAGCCCGGAGATCCAGCTTGCTGATGCTCCCAATCGGGTTAATATCAGCTGAACTGCAATCGTACTGCAAAGAGGAATATGTGAGCCATCTCCATATCACTAGATATTAGCAGAATAACCATGATGACAGGTCTCTAAACAGCATGTTTTTGTGTGTGTTCCAAACCTTTGTCAGGTAACCACGCAGTCCCTCGTCCACATTGGAGCTGCCCAAAACGAGATAAAAGCCTGACTTGCTGTGAACCCAAGGCAAGAGAGATGCCAACATAAATGCCAGCACCATTCTGGTTCGAGCTTGAATATTCTGCAATCCTAGGTTCTCGATGTTCGATCCCCCATCTACCTGAGTAAACAGAATATGTTCCCCGATTAGATCCAAGTCAAGCACAAGTTCTGCAGCGTTCATTTTATTTTGTTTCCGGGAATTTCACATCACCGATAGCATTACTCAATGAAAAAACAGANAATTTCACATCACCGATAGCATTACTCAATGACAAAACACAAAGAGAGATTGAAATCGAACAGTTGCAGAATTTGCCTCTCCACAAGAGATGCTAAAGGTGATTTGGCAGTGGATGGTTTATTAATTATGTTTCTGTATAGAGAAGGAAATGTAATAATGCTTATTTAAGCAACTAAAGGCTAGCTTATATATATATATATATATATATATATATATATATTTTTTTTTACCTTCATTGGTATTAGTCAAATTCACCTAAATTTGCTTGAAGGTAATTTGTCGTTTCAGATTTTTTTTTCCTCCTCATTTACCTTGTAACGTGGTCTCTTGCCAGTAAGCTTTTGAAATAAAGTAAGGAGGGCAGAAACAACGCCATCAATGCTAACATCAAGATGCCATGATCCAATCTCCTCGGCAAGCATCTTTGCTCGAGACCTTGTTGCTTCGGAACTGACAAGAAAAGTACCATGTCAGTGGACTTAACTAGTGCCCTTTGACTAGTAATATATCTTCCCGCAATCTAAGACCAAGCATAAAGCCTAAAAGAGTCAGACAACGGAGTAAGCTGCATGGTATATCTGAATGCAGAGAATCTAAGTAGGTTGGACTCGAGGGGATGTTTGATTGCTTACATTTTGAGGAGAAAAGAAACAAAATTATTATTGCGAGAGTTATAGCAGAAGAAAGAACATGATATAAGAACTTGATCTTTTAAATTCGCAGAACCGTCATTGATTCTTCTGCAAAATGGAAGAGACTTACTTGCACTCTCCCAGGGGATCTCAGTAGTTACTCGCACGAGAATAGAAAGAGCACAGATACAAGATTAGCAAACAAGTAACTCTAGAAAAAAGTCTTACCTGTTTTCAGATCCCATGTAAACAGTGTAAAATATCCGCCTTGCCAATTCTTTGCTGTCAGTAGGATATCGTCCATCCGTATACTGTCCAATTCGTATTGCATCAGCTTTGACTTGTTCATCTCCATCTGCGATTTCTGATCCCACCAACAGTAATATAAGCTGCTTGAACGGAACCACCTGAGGCAAATCATGAAAATAAGCATACTATGCGCTGGAATTTTACTGGATCTGACCTTTTACAACGAGTTGGCACATGCACCCAACAATAGCTGCCACAGAGGAGCTATCCGCTCCACCAGAAAGTGGGAGCAGAAATCCCGAAGCTCCACTTCTCCTTAGATAGTCCCAGAGCCAGCAACCCGGTCCAAGGGCTATTTCCTCCTCAGGAGAGTGATATCGGATCTACAAATATTCCATAAGCGCAAAATTGTCCAGAAAATTCAAATGAGGACCTTAAGTTGTCTAAAGTTGGTCGCAAGTTCGGTAGGATAAAGAATGTGTGGTAGAAAGGGGACAAAGATGGTGGAGACGCATTTTTCTTAGAAGGCTTAAGAGCACCAATTCAGTCCTAAACTAGTAGTAGTAAATCATATAATCATCAAAATTAAGGTTTTGGATTCATTTAGTCCTCAAGATCTCTCCTCAACCTCTCCTTCCTGATTCTTAATTGCAATCTTTTAACCATGTATGTTATGCATTAACAAAGTTTCATTATCTAGATGATTCTCAAATGAAAATTTTAATTTCATTATATCCTGACAATTTGGGTTGCATTCACAAAGTTCAGCCTGACAACTTACAAATACTCAATAAGACAAATGCCTCTGGGACAGACACGTACCTTAAGAGGACTAGAAAGTGATATTTGAAGATCGAACGCTTGACAGAGACTGTAAGGTGCTGCTATTGATGGTACTTTGGTTTTACAACTTGCTTGTTCCTGAAAACTGCTTATAGAACCTCTGAAACTTGCAACCTGCCATCAAATCGTGCAGGTTAGATACTCGAAGTAATTTTTTGGAATAATGAATGAAATCAAAAGGAAGTTTACTCTTTTTTTTTTGCTCAGTAATTCAAGAAGACTACAAGCTAACTAAAGGAAGTTTACTCATTTGCTAAGAAAGAATCCATGTAGAAAACAATAAATTAATGGACAAAAGATAAGGATTCTTGTTACAAACTTTCGAAGAACTACAAGAAAACAGGTTGACTACAGTTTTTCCCTTGACACATCATGGCATGCATCAATTATTTTATACATTTTAGACACGGGAATTCATGCAAATATTTGATTTACAGCAGCATGATCACAAGATTACAAATCATCCTGTTGATGAAAAAAAAAAGACCACAGCCAATTCCAATGCATTTCAGTAAAATTCTTCAGCAAGTTGAAATATTTATCTCCATTGCTGGAGAATGACAAAGAACTCGCTTGACCTTTCCAAAAGCTAGAGAAGATGAAATTCGAAAGTCATTAGTCGACACATATGCTCTTCATATGTTGCTGACTGATATGCTCATAAATGAAGAAAGAAATTATGACCTACCGCATCCAGATCAACTTGAGCCACAACAACCTCAACATCCTTCAGGGAAAATTGGGAGCCTAGGGCAACCACATCACCATTTATAACGACAGAGGCACAGCCATCTGAAATACAATAATAAATATGCAGGTTATACCAGAAAAATTTTCTGACATGCAAGCACAAGCTTCAAGAAAGGTTCATTAATTACCAATCTTGTGTGCGTGAAATACGAAATAGATGTGCCAGAAACATCTTTGTAATGCCGGTTTAGTTTGAACCATCGAATCAAAAATTGAACGGAAGACGGGAGAACGTTCCTAATTATTGCAATTGCAATTCCTTGAGGTTTTGAGAAGGCATATACTGTATGGGATTTACAAATTTTTATTGTAGGTTCTGTGGCCAGGAAATTGTGCCTTATCCTCTGCAAAGTTCAATTCCAACAAAATAATGAAATGGGCATTGATTTCCCCCATACTAAACAATGTAAATGTCCTCAATTCTAGCAGTTTTATGAACCAAAGAAACCCTAACACGACCAATGGTTTCAGAAGAAAACTAGTAGCATGTTATTTACCATAATAAAGGCGTCCCCCATCACATCCTTGGTGATTACTATATATGTAAACTCCTCCTCGATAATGAGTTGCCCCAATAAAAGAGCGAAGACGGAGATCGAGCTTCCTAAGCTGATGATGACTTCCACTTGCATTCAGAAACACTTCGACCCCATTCAGAGCAAGTTCAGCATGAGGAGGAATAGGTGTAAAAAGTTCTTCACATACTTCAGCAGCAACAGCTCTGGCAATGAGGGAAAAGATGCTTGATCAGTTTGTGCCAAGTCAAAGTGCAAAAGAAACTCTTATCAATCAGCTCTTGTGTGTACAACTACTCGAAAGTATCAGTAGTCAGACTTAGCCTGACTGCAAGAATCAAGTTATCATTCTTATATAATAAAGCATGCAGCAACATAGTTCTCAATAATACACTGACTACATTGGTTTAGCAATAAAGGTCAAGTAAGACAAATAAGTTACAATAAATAAACAGCTTTTCTTCTGGTAATTACTGAAATGCATCAGCGGACCTTTAACTAAAGCAATAAGAAACTGATAGATAAGTTCATATGGAAGCCTCACAAAATGAAAGGAAAAGGACAAAGAGTTATTANTCCCCCATCACATCCTTGGTGATTACTATATATGTAAACTCCTCCTCGATAATGAGTTGCCCCAATAAAAGAGCGAAGACGGAGATCGAGCTTCCTAAGCTGATGATGACTTCCACTTGCATTCAGAAACACTTCGACCCCATTCAGAGCAAGTTCAGCATGAGGAGGAATAGGTGTAAAAAGTTCTTCACATACTTCAGCAGCAACAGCTCTGGCAATGAGGGAAAAGATGCTTGATCAGTTTGTGCCAAGTCAAAGTGCAAAAGAAACTCTTATCAATCAGCTCTTGTGTGTACAACTACTCGAAAGTATCAGTAGTCAGACTTAGCCTGACTGCAAGAATCAAGTTATCATTCTTATATAATAAAGCATGCAGCAACATAGTTCTCAATAATACACTGACTACATTGGTTTAGCAATAAAGGTCAAGTAATACAAATAAGTTACAATAAAGAAACAACTTTTCTTCTGGTAATTACTGAAATGCATCAGCGGACCTTTAACTAAAGCAATAAGAAACTGATAGATAAGTTCATATGGAAGCCTCACAAAATGAAAGGAAAAGGACAAAGAGTTATTACTACTTACGTATCCAGAAACTGGATGTACCCGTACCCAAAAGGTACTGATTTCTGTGACAAAGCCTCGGAAATATCAGAAGGAAGCTGAAAATCCTCGAGTTGATACTTCCCCTTCCATGCCGTGAACCACCTAAGCTCTCGATAATTCCCATCGTTTGCTAGCCACATCTTTGGGCGAATCATTATGATCTTCCGATTCATGCACATGACTTGACAATTGTAACGTTCCGACCCTTTTATAATGGGCATGCCAATGCTGCATAATATTCCTTCAGTCCAGTCACCAAGCAAAATATCTTTCAGACATTCCCAGCTACAAGATCATGAAATAAGACTGTGTTAAAGATTGTAATGCCCAAAACCACTGGGAGCAAGATGAACCTGCTTATGAGAGAAGAAGGTCGTTGAATGAAATCAGAAGAATTCCATATACAGAAACTTCTCTATGAGAATGCGACAAATGAAAGAGGATAGACACTATCTAAGACTCATCTAAAATCATGCAATCAACATTTTAAGACCCTTAATACACCATTTTACTGCAAAATTTTGCTTAACCATCAATCTTATCTGGAGATCATCTCTCAGATTCTCATGCCACAAACTGCCAGGCACACCGAGAAACTGACCCTTTCACTATGCAGATTCATTGAAATGCAGCTGTTTCTCACTATTCCCCTATGCACAGATCTGCCATGTATATCTGCGATCAAAATAGTTTAATGCTCATCCCGCACTTAGACTTTTCAAGTTTCCAACCAAAAGATTTCAATTACTTTCTTTGTTCTCAGTTCATCCCGTGTACTGAGATTCTCTCCTTCCCCCACTGTCCTAGCTCCTCAGTGGTTTGCTCTTCATGGGCCGAACATGGGGGAAATAAAGAAAACTTAAGAAAATAAAGGGAAAGACAGACTCACGCGTGAGTGACAGTGTCAAGTTCCAAGAAATGGTCCTCACAGCCATAGCCAGTGACCTCAAGCTCGGGCCCCAGTCGAATCACAGCCCCGGCCTCCTTAGCCTTTGAAATAGATTCCTTTATGTTCTTCAGATTACACTCAAAATCCATAGCCCATTGGTTCAGATTACACGTCGCCACCTTTAGCAGCCTCATGTTACACACGTATCTGCAGACCCAAGGAACTATAAAAATAGGTTATCGATCAATAGAAACATGAAATGCACGGAACTTAGTCAAGTTATCTATAGTCAAACGGAGAAAAACTAAGCTTGTTTCGGAGTAGAGTTCAGGAAGTCCAAGGAGAGAGGAGAATGAAAGTGGGCCTTCTTCTAGGAACCGTAGGATAATATTCTCACCAACCAATAAGATTAAAAGGTCCAACTGACGCCTCACTGAATGATAGAAAGGTCTCTAAAAACGACAAAAACAAGAAACTGGCTCAGACATCATTATCGGAGAATGTGGGAGACAACTCCAGAGATTTGTCATTTAGGTTGTGGATTACCCCAAAAAACTTATAAGCAGATTCTTGATCTGACATTTTGGAGTGCATATTTTGTAGAGAAACAATATTTTAAATAGTTTGACCGATTGTTTTATTAATTTGAATGGCAAAATAAGGGCCTGTGGGAGGATTTAGCGAAAAGCTAACCAGACAATGAGACAAACTGAAGTTGGCGAGGCCGTGTGTGTAGACCCCAGTCGCGGGTCCAACCAGCTACTTGCTGGGACGGTACGCGGCTCCCAGCTGAGCGATTCAGATCAAGAAGTCAGCTCAGGACCGCCTTTTCCGGCGTTCTCTAGCACCTGCGCGCAGTACAATTCCGCCACCACCAACTGCTTGAATTATGCCTGGCCGAGGATCTGAGGGTCCTCAGGGAGCGACCAGCGTATCTGGAGAGGATGAAACAGAGAGCTGAGAGAAGGGTGGCAGTGCGTGTAGAATAGACAATCTCCGATATTTATCCCAGTGGGCAAAGTTGTCGACAGAGACGCTCAATCTCCGCTCAGCAGAAGTGTCAAGGAGGCGGGTGGCGCTGAGGCACAAGGTTCAGCCTTGCAGACAATTGCTAATTGGTGAATTTATATTGCGAACAGGAGTCTGGCAGTCTTGCAGAGAATGGCAGATGCGTGGGTTCGGGGGGGTGGAAATTATTGGCGGGGTAAACAAGGCTCTAGGAACGGTCGGATGGATTGGACTTTGAGCACGTACGTAGACGGTGATGAGCTGTGAATCTGATAAATATCAGGCAAAACTGGAAATCATTCAATGTTTCAGAAATGGCTGAGAATTTATTAACATGGTCTATCCTATCGTTGTCATTTCTTTACCTTCCATAAAATTGTCTATTCCGAAATCTTCAAAACTAAGAATTGGACAAACTTTTAGATCGACTATAGTTGATTGTAAATCAATCAAAATCGGTCCATCTTCCTTGTAGTAATTCACAAGTTAAGAATCTTCAAAACAAAGAACATCGGAAATTGAAAATCGTTCAACGTTCCAGAAATGGTCTTGATAATTTACCGACATGGTTGACTCGATCAATTGTCATTTCTATCTCCTCAACAAATTCCAACCCTTCAAAGAAAGAAAATTTACACTTTGGACAACCACCGGATTGATTGCAACTAGACATAAATCAACCTATCAGTTCTTCCTGGTCTATTTAATATTCCTAAACTAAAAATTTTACCATTCTTTTCATGGGAATTATTCTTAGTCTCAAAACTCTCAAATTTATACGTGACGAAAATAAATGTGGGTCGAATTGGACCCAACAAGCGTTAACTGATCTCCTCGGAAGTGGATTCCAATATATTTAACGACCCCATTACAACCTTGCTCCGAGATCATGACCTGTTTATCATGACTAGCACCCATTGCTGGAAGAATGGGTACCTTTCGTATGATTTTTCAGAGAGTTTTATATGAACGGAACCATTGCTGAATAACATGATCATGAGTTTTACCAATTCTTTCAACGGAGAAGACGAGTAGACAAGTGAAAAGGTTTCGAATTCTACGAGGAAGTTAGAGTGGAACATCCTACTCAACGTCGACCGAATCAGAGCTAAGATTCTCAGTAAACTCTACCTCGTGTGTTTTTGTGTCTCAGTTCAGCCTGTGGGTGCATTGTCCCCTCGCAACCATGGCGCGCATAGTTTTTTCAACGGGATTGAGTTAGCTAGTTCGACTAAAAACTAGCTATTAACTTAATTCAGTTTTTAAAATTAACCAAATTATATTATAAATATAATCAACTCCAATTGAACCAGTCGGTTCTTAATTGGATTAGCGAACCTAATTAAACCAGTAAAAAATTGATCAACTTAAATTTTTTAAAAAATAAAATATAAGATAATGTACTTATTTTATTTTATTAAATTTATATTTATACTTATATTAAACTTAAGTTTAGTATAATGGTTATATTAAGCATTTATGGTTATAAATTAATGTTAAATTATTACATTATATCAATTTATTAGTAATATTATTTATTAAATATACGATTTAACCCATTAAATTTCGGTCTGATCCATAAACCTATATTTACACTAATTTCCATGCAATCTCATTTTAAAAACTATACTAACAAAGCACATCTACTAACCTTGGAAAACCTTAATAAATAATATTAGGATATTAATCATCATTTCCCCTCTATTTAAAAATAATTTANAACATGATTAAAGCTTTTTTTAATAATTATTATTGTTATTTATAACATTTAACTACAAATCTTTTTAAAATAAAAAGATGACAAATCATATTAATTAATTTACCATTTTTCTTGTTGATTAATTAATTGGAGAACCAATTTCTCAAAAATTTCCCCTTTTCACCTTAAGATTTTGCAAAATTTTTAATATTGTTTCATCGACTTTTTTGTGTGTATAATAACTCTTTTTCTTATATTTAATAATTAAAAAATATATTCGTCTAATTCTTATTGGTCAATTGTTAAGGCGAAAGAGGACAAGCCGAGACAAGTTAATTCCATCCTACCTGTCATCGCCATCGTCAATCTCACCTCCATTGGAGCTCGATCCTTCTCGACCACGACCGTCTAGATTCGCCGGAGCGGAGCAACTTTGTTCGGTTTCTTGACTCTTTCCGTTTTTGTGCCCCGCTGCAACCGGATAATCATCATCATTAGCCATCGTCTGAGAATTTTCACATGGAGGACAGCAGTGGCAGCAAGATCGACCAGCTGGCCACGTGGCTCGGCGCCACCGTGGCATCCGCCTTCTTCTCCTCGCTTGAGCGCTTCTCTTGTGTCAATCTCTCCACCGCGGACAACGACGACGAGGATGAAGACGAGTACAACAACCGCCCCCTCACGTTGGACCTTCCCAACTCCTCCATCGCCGATCCCTCCGACGCCGCCAACCTCCCTGTCTGATCGATCGATCGATCAATCAATCGCTCTCTTTCCTTAGGGTATTGTCCGTGAACCTATGGCGTTTGTCCTAGATTAGTTGAGTCAATTGGTGCATATATTTGCAAATTTACATGCCGATATTTGATACAATTGTGGCTTATTGGGTAAGAGAATGCATTGAAATATTACGATCCTGATGTTTGGAAGACGATGCTTTTCTTTGTAATCATGTTTTCTTTCTTGAAGACGATGGAGAAGACCATAATATGTGATACCAATGATGTTCTATAGGGTATATGTTTTTTAGTTGATCAATAAATAAATCCGCTGCTGCTTAATTTGCTGGCTTGAGATTTATATGGTTCATTACTGAATTGAAATGGTTCCAAGCTTCCACCGTAATTATTCATGTGGATTCTTGTAATTGGTGTAGATCAGTTTGCACATCCACAAAATCTCTTTTACCTGATTATGCTTATTCTTATGTGCTGGCAAGTGAATCAATCCATGTATTATCAGGGAAAGAAAAACAGTTGACTCTAAAGGGTACAAATGGAAGTTGTAAACTTCGCTTATTTCAATGTTATGGCTAAGCTAATCAATGTGCAATTCTTCTTCCTGGAAGGAAGAGATGCATGTCTACAACAGTTTGTTCTTATTGTACGGCTGATTGTTTTCGCTGCTTTCAGATTTAGGTTGTTCTATGGGTAATGCAATGATACTTCATTTGTGTTATATTATAGATGAGGAGATGGGGTTGAATATGGAGAGTTGAATAGTTGATAATTACTTATGAGCACATACATGGCTGCTCCTCTGGTCTTCATTGTTTGAACAAGAAAAGGGAGCACCAGTTGAAATACTCTTGCTGGTGGTTTGGAAGTTGCCATGATTTTAGCTGCATGATCACATAGTAGATCCTTTAATCAGGGTGTTAAGTAGTTTTCCTACTGGCTGAAGGAGACTCATTAAGTACATAGTATCTGCCACTGCTAGCTAGCCCTTGTTATGTGTTAGGTCACATTTAAGACCAAGCTCATTTGTGGAACTGTCGACAAGCATCATCTGTAGAATCTCTAACAAGCTGAGATTTCAGCCATCCATCACAAGGGGCAATCTTTAGGGCCATGCTCATTATGCTTCTTTTTCCTGCCACTCTTAACCATGAATGCATGGTATCATAAAATTTTTTTGTCTGGGATGCTTGCGGTTTTTCTGATGTTGTTTGTTGCATGAAGTGCGAGAGGAAGTTGGGCAATCTACAACATAATCCAAGAGTGCAGATCATATGGAAAAGGAGAGCCTCCTATCCAATCAAGAGTAAATTAATAAATCAACTTACTTATCTATAACAAGAAGTAGGTGATGTTGCAGTTTCAAGGAATCTGTAAAGCGCAGTGTGCCTGTCAGCCTCTCTTGCCTTTACTCGCTTGTTTTTGGCCCCATATACCTCGTTTGTGCCTCGGACAGGGACTTTGAGAGAGCCCCCTTTCATTGAAATTTCTCTCAAGGTGTTCGTTCAATACAATGAGATTCAGTTCCTCATTGCGGTCAGTAAAGTGATTGCACTGACCAGTGAAAACAGCCGAGAGACTTTGTAAGCTATCTATATATCCTTTTCAGTTAAAAAATTTCAGTACAAAAAGAAAAAGGGAGTTGCTGCTCTTTGACCTAATAGACATGGCTCTAGGCCAATTGGCTTCCACATCTTGGATTTTTTTTTTTCACCGCACAGTATTCCCGACTAGTCGAAGCGTACTCGAGATTAGTCTGCGGTCGGACCGGAATTCTTGAGAAAATTCCTGTTGACTCTTCCAACTTGGGATTCGATCTTTAGATCACCCATCTTGAATCATCACCAGCCCAAAATCGAGGCCTTAAATACAGTAAGAAAAGTTTAAATAATTTGAAAACCAATTGATAATTTACTCAAAAAATGGGGAGATTAAAAAACTTGCAGGATAGTGGGCTTGTTAGAATACAAAAAAACTAAGCTCTGCTTCTCAAGCAAATGAGCCCATAAGCCCTAAAACCCTATTTTCTCCAAATTGTCAAAACCCCGGTGTTACTACCCCGGGAAGTTTCCACCGGTAGCACCACAACAGCTCCGCCGCTAATGGCCGCCCTTATACCGGAGACGACCCGGAGGGTGTTCACGCCCGAGACTCTCCGCTCCGCTGCCAGGCAGTCCCAGGGCTGCCTCGTGTTGCCCGTCCGCCTCCGCCGCGCCATCAAGAAGTACCTCCGAGGTCTCAGTCACTCTCCACTTCCCCTTACCTCTCTCCTTATGAGCTCACGGGCACCAATCATGTTCGCCTTAGTTTGCTGCATAGAGGTTCTGCTTTTTATTTTGGGTGGCTATTCTCCGCATTCCGATCTATAGAATTTGCTATCGAAGTGCCTTATGTTTCTTTTCTAGAATAAGAACTTGAAAGATGAAACCACTTTACTGCGCAGTTTTCATATTGAAACTGTTCTACTCTCCGTCGCTGATCTTCATTCAGATTAGAATTTTCTTGATATGTGAATTTTTTTCTTATTGTACTTTATTGTAAAGCTGCTTCCTTATTGCTCCCTTATTGCTCCCTTTAGCTAACTCAAGCCGTGGTTTTTATCACAGAGCAAGAGGAGCCGTTTCTAAAGAGGAAGGTGCTGAGGCTATCTGCTTCGTTCTGTGAAATTAAGGATGTGAACCTTCAGCTCACAACGTCCACTTCCAAGGAGCTAGTTGAAGACCCTTTTAAGTCTCTGGAAGGCTCCAAGAGGTGGAAGGTTAAGAGTGCATATGGCGACATTGGACTCAAGTACCAAGATGATGAGACCATTGCTTATGTGGCTTCACGAATGCCTGCAGTTTACTCTGCCTGTTATAGGGTCCTTAAGGAGGTATAGATATCTGTTCTTATTTTGGGAGACAATGGTGTTCTTTCTTTTGGATATTTTATAAATATCTCAGTTTTTAGCATCTATGTATTTGTAGAGAGGGAAAAATAGAGATTTGACATTACAGAACCATTTGCTGCATTTGCCTTGTTATTTGCAGGTGCCAGATATTAGAATATGCTATAGTATGTTTCCTCCAGAAAATAATTTTGAACTTTGATGCTTAGTGATATTGTACCATGGGAACTTCTGACAACTTTAGTAGTGGTCATGTAACAGGTTCATTGTGGAGAGAACATAATACTAGCTATGCATAATCATAAGCTTAGTAGATTAAGCAGACTGATTTCTGAGCTGTATCTTGGCTTTGTGCGTAAGTGATGACATATGCTTAAAATCTTATCAACTAAAAGTTTTGCATTGTTTGGTATTTCAGGTTCGGAGGAGGCTGCCTGGGTTCTCACCAGCTAGAGTATTGGATTTTGGTGCTGGAGCAGGATCAGCATTTTGGTAAGAAGCCTGTAGTTCCTCTATGTTAAATATCATCTGTGGAAGAAGCTTTTTGTTCAATTGATTTGGAAGCAGAATTAGAATAGCACTCTGACAATCTCCCTTCAAAGCCGCTCTAAGTTCTTTTCTTTGCCAAGCACCTTTTCTGTTATGATAATTACTCACTGAAATTTGTGTCTTGTGGTTGGCTCGGTTAAAATGTGGATGAAATAATGAAGGGCACTACGCGATGTTTGGCCTCAGTCATTAGAGAGAGTCAATTTAGTGGAGCCATCACAATCAATGCAGCGTGCTGGTCAGAGCCTCATACAAGGTGCACCCTTCATTATGTTTATTTGATCCTTTCTATTGCTGTTTCAGTGGTCAAAGTCATGTTTTCCAAACAAGGTATTGAGATTAAAGGATCACAGAATAACAATAACTCTTAGAACCATTGGTAGAATCAGTTCTTTAAATTGAGGAATTTTTCTCCACAGGTCTCCACTGAGCTATATTTGAATCCTAAAATGCACTTGAATTTTCCTCCTCTTTTTTTTGCAATTGCTAAATTTTAGGTGTGAAGAATTTGCCGCTTGTCCGTAGCTATGACAGCATTCAATCTCTAAGCAAGAACATTAAAAAGTCTGAGAGGGATCATGACCTTGTGATTGCTGTAAGGTTTTTTCTTCGGGTTTTCTTTCAGTTTCATATGAATTTTGACATGTCAATTTCAAAGTTCTATAGCTGATGCATTCAGAAAATTTTGCATATTCATAGATTATATGGACTGATCAATTTTTATAATTTGTTCATGAAGTCATATGTTCTAGGTGAGATACCTTCTCTTCAAGACAGAATTACGATAGTTCGCCAGCTGTGGGATCTTACAGGGGATGTATTGGTAATATTTTGTGTTGATGATGACTTCATATCTTAATTCGACACTAAGATGACTGAGAATATCTTGATGCTTTCTATGAGCTCTAGTTATTTATGGGAATGCATAATTGATTTATATCTTTTACGTGCTATCAATATTTCTCCTTGTGCTAATAGCTGCATTTTAGATATTTGGGTCATTCCAGTCTATTAATCAGTGAAAATGTTGCAGGTTTTGATTGAGCCAGGGACACCTCATGGATCTAGAATTATCTCTCAGATGCGATCTCACATATTATGGATGGAAAAAAGGGTAAATGTTACTTGCTGTTATTTATTCTTGACAGAAATGATGGGTGAACAATTCCATGGAATTGACGAGTGTGTGTGTGTGTATATCTCTTTTAATATGTAGATATCCTTTGTGCAACTTTTCAGAAATTCCGGAAATCTAAGGGACTTAATCTGGAAAGCAAGGACTTGGTGCCTCTCAAGACTGGGGCATTTATAGTTGCTCCTGTAAGCTGAGATTTGACATATAATTTTTCCATTTCCTACTTTTCTCTTGATTTCTTAGGTCCTCACATGTGTTTGTTTTTATTATTTCATCCATGTACCTTTTGTTCATTCCTTTATGATGGGATTCTTAACATGCAGTGTCCTCATGATGGGCCTTGTCCATTAGAGAAAACGGGAAAATATTGTCATTTTGTTCAGCGCTTGGAAAGGACTTCATCTCAACGTGCATATAAGGTTTGTTCAATAGTTACATCAATCTTCTTTTTATTTTCATGTACTAGACTTGGCTGAATTTGTCAGCTGTTATTGCACCTCTGGAATGAGAAGCGTAGGATAATATGGCCTTAAAAGTACAAAACAGAGTGTTGCCTTACAACTGGGAACTGCCTTCTTCTTTGGTCAGTTGTCTGTACCATCAAATTGCCAGTGTAGCTCAGTCCTTCCTGTTGGAAGCTTGCCTATCCATATGTAGTTTCTTAAAAATGTCAAGTTGATAAATGTGAAATTTATTCCTGAAGCAGTTCTTATTTTCTGCAGCGTTCTAAAGGGGAGCCATTGCGTGGATTTGAAGATGAGAAATTCTGCTATGTTGCCTTTAGACGAGGTCAACGTCCACAGTAAGTATGCAGTCGTTGTTAAAATGTACTTATGTCAATATTTTCTCTGAGGTCCAAGCTATTTATAGCAGCAGCAATTCTATGACTAGAAGCTGCACATTTGTGACTGTTAAATCATATTTCCAGTACAATAACTTCTCCAATTTAAAGGAAATTCAACACTGTATTTGGGCATCTTGTTTTCCCTTTATCCAATTGATGACTTGAACAAAAAGAACTGAGCAACTGACACTAAACAATCAGATTTGCTGCTTTTGAGATTTCACCGTGTCTTGCTCCTGGAGTTTAAGGATGTTATT